>CM022879.1:10716812-10797014 GCA_012654025.1 Pachypsylla venusta | reverse complement strand
CGATAATCTTCATGATAGAATACCAGGTAAATTACTCCTCAAATAACTACAAATAAATTGCAAATATCGAACCTTTTTTGAAATTGCAACGATAATCTTCATGATAGAATACCAGGTAAATTACTCCTCAAATAACTACAAATAAATTGCAAATATCGAACCTTTTTTGAAATTGCAACGATAATCTTCATGATAGAATACCAGGTAAATTACTCCTCAAATAACTACAAATAAATTGCAAATATCAAACCTTTTTTGAAATTGCAACGATAATCTTCATGATAGAATACCAGGTAAATTACTCCTCAAATAACTACAAATAAATTGCAAATATCAAACCTTTTTTGAAATTCCAACGCACACAGATAATCTTCATGATAGAATACCAGGTAAATTACTCCTCAAATAACTACAAATAAATTGCAAATATCGAACCTTTTTTGAAATTGCAACGCACACAGGTAATCTTCATGATAGGATACCAGGTAAATTACTCCTCCGCTAAAGTAAAATACTTCGTGAAGTTCAGCGCATGTCGTCTTATATGCAGAAACAGGTAATTGTTTTCAATAAAATACAAACATAATCACTGGGTGCATCGCATAACATTACAACATTACTTACAGTTTTCAGTTTTCTATCTCAATTTATTGCCTTCTACATATGTTTAGACTGTCTAATATAAAAGTTCAAACAGTTCTCCCTTTTCTTGGTTTAATCGGAAAACTTTCCTTCATGCACAAACTTTTCTTTCCTTTACAATAATTGTTACTACTAAAAACTTGTTTGTGTGAATTAAACTCTACCAAGTCTTAATTAACAAAACGTTCCGCCATCTGTTATAATTCTCACTTCATCACAAACGATCCATCAAGAATCCTCTGTAGAAAACCCCCTCCAGGACATCAAGCACCGCACTCACACATCATTAGTCTTATTTAGCTTTTCCCAACATAAGTTAACAGCCATGGGGCTGGTTTGCAACAACTCGCGCCATGAGTTGTTGATACTAAAGAATCCTTACGGATAATGCAGTAGCTTCTCCTTGTTTTCTGCATGGGTAATGGAAAAGACATCGTTTTCGACCCTTCCTTTAGTCGCATTTTACGACTGGTATGTATTTGGGTGCCTTGCCAGTATTCTTTTAAAGCCCCCCTATCCACAGTTCTATTCCCTGTACAAGATTATTTTATCCCTGGATTTAATCTATAAAAGTGTTACATTTCAATGAGAGAAACGATGCTAAGACCTTAAGGTTTGAATTGTTTGTGTTATAAATGAAAATAAAAGATACTGAGCAACATTTTCATTGTGATATGAAGTGCTTATAACTTATAACACAAATTAAATTTAGGAAAAGTAGGTCTATATAGATTCCTCACCATAACTTTTATACTCATTTTGATTTTCTTGGATTGCCGGGGAAGGTTACCAGGTGTCCCATTCCCATATCAATTTCCTAGAACTTAATCCGTTCTTTCGTGGTTTTCCTTGGCACAGTAATATCATTGAAATGGTTCGACCGATTTGGTTAAAATTTGGGCGGTTGACAATGCAGGAATTCATAAGAACATCATTAAAATATTTTGCGAAATTTCGTCCACAAAGAGGATATATGATGAGGAATGCGACCAACAGTAACCATATGACGGTCGTGGCCACACCTTTCCTAAATAAGGCTAACTATTCACAAAAAAAAAATAGATAGATAACACATTCTTGTATATCGAATAATTTTGCAGCTAGCGCCTATGTCACATTCAATAAACCAGTTTCAGCTAGATCACTGAAGTTAAGCAACGTCCAACGAGGTTTTAGAAAGTGGATGCTCACGCAGGTTCGCACACTCGTGATCCAGACTTTTCCGACCCAACCCAGGCTGGGTGTCAATGTGGGTAGCTGGTTTTAACTTTTCGAATAGAGAGTAAAATCCACGTTTCGAATGAAAAATTGATTTTAGAGACGTTAAGCCAGAAAAAATTATTTCAGTTAAACTTGTCGGTGTGCACAGCGTTCACCCTCAATTCAAAACTTTTTCCTCCAACTTGTGCCACGTTTGATTGTTTTTAGCAACATTTTTTTCAGAGTTTTTCTTCTTTTTCCACTAGTTTTCCCATGAGAATGGATCATAAATAGTTTAAAACATTTAGAACTTTAAGTTAACTTTTTTCCATCAAGTTTTCAACTGACATTAAAAATGTCTATGTTGTTGATTCAAGTCCTATCTTTATCAGGTGGGGTCAGTTACTTTGTACTAGCAAAACTATTTTTGAGCTCCAGAGAAGGTTGAGTACAGATAGAGCGAGAAAAGATAATTAAATACAGATAGTTCAATATTTATATCAATGTGAACGCCTGCATTTTATTACTTTATGCAATATGCTTTAATTTCATTGAATCCTAAACTACTCCTAATGTTCAATATTATAAGAAGCCCCAAGAAGCATACGAATGTAATCAAAGCCAACGATCATACCACATTGAATACACCAGTTCCCGTCAGATCACTGAAGTTAAGAAACGTCGGGCGTGGTCAGTAAAAGGATGGGTGACCGTCTGGGAACACCACGTATCGTTGGCTCTTTTTTCCGGCCCAACCTAGGCCTAGTGAGGTCAATGTGGGTAGCTGGTTTGCAAGTTTCCAGCGAATGGAGGGTAAAACCCCCGTTTTGAATGACCAATAGATGTTAAAAAGACGTAAAGCCAAATTAAAAAAAAGCTCTGAAAAGAAAACTCTTTATAATAAGCAAACTCCAAAACGCACCAGAAGATTTTAAAAAGATGTACTATTTAGAATACACATTACTTGGGTATCAATAAATAATATCAACATTTCTTAACTTTTAATTAATAATAAATTAAATTAATATCTTTGGTGACTTAATGTTATTTGTAGTAAAGACTTTCAAATTTTCGTCGGATCAACTTTTTAATTCAATGGGGTTGTATTTAATAAATTGGTATGCTTTTGAATTGAAGGAGTCTCAGTCATATTATTTCTCCAGTTTGAATTTTATATCTTAATAATAAAACACATATATTTAATTATTGTTCATTTTATCTTTGTTGTTATCTTTATTTGCCACAGGTTTCTTGTAAGGTTCACTCAAACGTGCTTTATATTGTCCTCCTTCTTTCCATATTTGTATTTTTTCGTCCACCATTTTTTCTTCTTTCTGTAGCTTATCCAGCATTGAAATTGCAAAGCTCTTGAAATTGATGGATAACTTTTTGAAATTATGTTTTCACTTGTGTCTCACAAGGTGTGGGATTGCCAGAACAAATATGAACAATTTAATTAAACTGACTCATATTTGGATAGGGTTGCGCTGAGTACTTCTTCCAATACATTTTTGGTTTCTTCTTTGCTTCACCAATAACAATAATATTAGTATAATAAATGATAGCACCTGGAGGGGAGGGATTGAAACATTATACATGTCATTGTTTTAGAGAACTCAACAATAGAGTGGTTTGAGGAAAATTCAATAAAATTACTGACGAGAAAACTAAACACAACCCATACTTATCATTTCTATAAATATTGAATATCAGGTGATGGTAAAAATAGATTAGTCAAATATACAATTGAAGATATGTGAGATACGTGGGGTCCATTTCAATTTAAAATACCTACAAGGCAATATTACCAATATCATACTTGTAATTTGTATAGGTTCGCTATAAAAATTACAAGACTAGTAGTATTAACTCGTGGTTTCTCCTGAAGAAAAACTTTGCCATTCCAGGACAAAATATATTATTGGACTGTTTGGGGGGTAGGTTTTTAGTCAATAGTAATCTTATAACCCGGGATATGGTCCAGAGGAAGAACACCCCTACAGGAATAGCACAGCATAAGATTTTTCCCCTTCATCGCACTCATCCAATAGTAAATTTCAAAATGTAAAAAAAAATTGCACCTAATAGTTCATTGTAAAATAATATAAATTGAAAAGTGTGCTTATTGATGTGTCCTTCTTTCACGTGCCAATAGAACAACGGATGAACATTGTTTTCAGAAAATTATTTCTACTAAGGCGTCTGGCGAAGAAGGCAGGGCTTGATGCTAGTTTAAGTTTAAAAGTTATATGAAAATTTACAAACTAAACTATTTTTGCATGGTTGAATTTTCTACAAAATGTTATGTAACTCTAGATACGATATGACCGTTACTTTCCAGTGAATAAATTTGAATATATAAAACAATAAACAATGAATCTGTGAAATGTGATCTGGAACTAGAAAATAGAAAATTTCAAAATGAATGACCCGACCCGTCAGTTCTAGGACAAAACAACAATCAAAATAATTTGAAAAATAAAATAAAATGAATTCACATGGAATTTCCAGTTCTGTTGTCCAGCGATCAGCAAAATATATTTCTAGCATATTGTCATAAACAAAGAGCACAGATATATTTACACTTGGAAGAGATAAATTCCATGGCATTGGCAAGCTCATTCTGCTTGATTTCCTCATCACAAAACACTTCATGTTGAGATACAGCTTTGTTAGAAGCTAATGCTTGCGTGTGTTATTATTGTACTAAGTGGTCCATGGGAATTATTTGGGGGGACTATTTTCCAAGAGATCAATAGATATACAGGCATCAATATAAAGTCCAGTTGGCTTACTGACGAAGCTTGACGATGGCTAAAAGTTGAACCATGAAAATTGGAACAGGAAGGAAGGAATAAATCTAAATATAAGCTAGTTATCGACAAAATAAACTTTTTAACAGGTACAATTACACAGCCCAAACGGAAGGAGAAATTGACCCCCAAAAAACCATACTCAAAATTNATTTTCCAAGAGATCAATAGATATACAGGCATCAATATAAAGTCCAGTTGGCTTACTGACGAAGCTTGACGATGGCTAAAAGTTGAACCATGAAAATTGGAACAGGAAGGAAGGAATAAATCTAAACATAAGCTAGTTATCGACAAAAAAAACTTTTTAACAGGTACAATTACACAGCCCAAACGGAAGGAGAAATTGACCCCCAAAAAACCATACTCAAATTTTTTTTGTTTGTATCCAAGCTATGGTAGATTTTTCAATATTTGCGAAGAAAAAAAAACAGTTTAATTATGACCAAAATAATTCTAACGGGGGAAAAAACATACGAAGTTGGGTTTTCATTCTTTTCAGTAACGAATCCCATATTAAGCCTATGGATAATTAATTCACCGCGGACCACTTAGAAATTTCACATGCCTCTATTACATATGTATACTCGCATATTTCACTGACTGAATGAAACCTATACAGCGTGTCCCAAAATGACCGGTCAGCCCCTCCCTTAACTTTTGAACGGCTCAGATATTTTGAATTTTGAAAAGCTCTATGGATAGGAAAAGAGCCATGGCCAATTGAATGGTTATGGTGAGATCCAGGTTCCACCCCCCGGAAATGACTTTAATTGACAAAAAGTGTCGATTTCTTAAGAAATTTAAATAGAATCGTACACTAATATGAAAGTAGAAATAGAATAGAAAGTAGAAATTTCCTTTTCATTCTTTGCAAAAAAAATAATAATAATCAGGGGCGGATATAGGAGGGTCTAAATTTTAATTTTGTTACACCCGTTATACAGGTTTTTATTATAGACTTTGAAGAAAAAATTCAATTGGCCATGGCCCTTTCCCTATCCCTAGAGCGTTTTCAAAATTCAAAAATTCCAAGCCGTTCAAAAGTTTAGGGTGGGGGGGGGGGGTTGACCGTGAGAGTCCATTTTTAAAAAAATCGAGTGAACAGAATATTCGGTTATTTTTATACCAAAAGAATACCGTGTTGAAGACAAAAATGATAAAAACAATTGCGGTATCAAACTGTGACAATTTGAAAAAACTATACACTACAAGAAAGATGACAGTTTGAAGTTAAAAAGGCGATTTTCTTCCACTTGCTTCAATTACTTATTGTATTAGTTACAGAAAAATTCCCAGCATCGTTCCCAAAAATTCCCAGAGGGCGTGAACCACGTAGACAACAATCTTGGTACAACCTTGCCGGACGTTGAATTACTTCAGAGATCTATCGGAAACTGGTGTAATTAACTTGCCATAGACGCTGGCTAGAAGACGTCTTAAACATCTTCAAACTAAAAGATAAATATTCAAAAGTACTGACCACCTGAGTAATCTAATGTTCGATGACAAACAGATGGTCAATGGTCATCTTATGCTTAGTAATAGTGATCTGTTTTTATACTTCGAGCACAGAGAGTACTGACCACCTGAGTAGTCTAATGTTCGGTGACAAACAGATGGTCATTGGTCATCTTATGCTTAGTAATAGTGATCTGTTTTTATACTTCGAGCACAGAGCCCCCAATAAACTGACCCACACACGTTTTGCTCAGGATGCAATAACCATTCCCCCAAACTTTAGGAAGACACAATGGTTACAAAGGTTAACTGTGTGTTAATGCTGTGGGTATATTATCTGTTAGGGATGATATAAATTTTCAAAAGAAAATAACAAGTAAAAACAGCATTTGGGAAGAAAAGCGTGGTAAACATTTTTTTGGGAAACGCATTGATAAAAAGGTTGCTCTAACTCCCTTGAAGTCCCTGGAGTGCAATAATAGCTGTCCCTAAACAAATTCAGTGTAAAAAGGGTTCAAATTTAAAAACATCTCAGGCTTTTCCGGCAAATATTTTTTGTCGGAAATGAAGCCAAAGAAAAAAATCAACATTCGTTTTGACTGCCACAGAACTTCCATTGGGGTTTACCTTAATCAATGTTATGATTTTTTTTTACTTTAGTCTATTGGTCACCGGAATTCTGAATGCAATTAAGATTATTTTGCAATACACATATCAGATCAAGCTCAACAAATATTAAACGGTAAGCGTACCGAGCAGAAACCAATCTTGCGGGCGAGTTGAAAGATTTACTGTTAACTTAGTTCCTTCTGATTTATTGAAGGAGCACTCTAGTTTTTCTGTTTGATGGCAAAAAAAAAGAAATCTCCTTTTGTGACCCAACAGAATGCATTCAAGGAAGATAAACCTATCAAACCGAAGATCAGTCAGCATCAATGGTACGTTGAGTACACTAATATTTTCCGTTATATCACTAAAGTTAGGCAACGTTCAGCGAGGTTTTACTTGGACGGTAGCGATGTAAATGCTGATCCTTTGTGAACAGGCTAGGTTAATGTCAGCGTCAATGGCGCACGTTGAATGCACTACTCCCTGTTATATCACTAAAGTTAGGCAACGTTCAGCGCTAGGTTTTACTTGGAGGGTAGCCATGTACGTTCGATCCTTTGTGAACAGGCGAGGTCAATGTCAGCGTCAATGGCACGTTGAATGCACTAATACTTTCCCTTATATCACTGAAGTTAAGCAAAGTTAGCGAGGTTTTACCTGTAGGGTAGCCAGTAGCCATGTACGTTCGATCCTTCGTGAACAGGCTAGGTCAATGTCAGCGTCAATGGCACGTTGAATGCACAACTTCCTGGTTATATCACTAAAGTTAGGCAACGTTCAGCGAAGATTTACTTGCAGGGTAGCCAGTAGCCATGTACGTTCGATCCTTCGTGAACAGGCTAGGTCAATGTCAGCGTCAATGGCACGTTGAATGCACAACTTCCTGGTTATATCATTAAAGTTAGGCAACGTTCAGCGAGGATTTACTTGCAGGGTAGCCATGTACTTCGATCCTTCGGGATGATGGCTATTTCCAGCCCTAACAGGCAAGGTCGATTGGTGTAGCTGATTACCAGCGAATGGGGAGTAAAACCCACGTCTCAAATGTAATGTAAAAAAGGCATTGCACTCATAAAACCGAAAGAGCTTTTTTAGAAAAAAAGTTAAGACTATTTTGGGAGTAAAGTAGAGACATTACAACAAATATAAATATTAAAATAACCATTTCATTTGATTCAATTGGAGTTTATTTATTAAAACGAGTAAAACTTTGAAGATCCTATAAAAATAATACGAGTAGAAGAAAAAACAGTTTCCTAACTCAAATGGGTGGTGCATGATAATAGTAATAAGTTTGAATGTGTATGCTTGCTGAGGTGGATTTAGAATTTTGGGAACAAAAGGAGAAATTTAAGGGTTGAAAAAGATGAGACAAAATAAAAAAGAAGGAGAATGCTCTGAGAAGGCGTGTGGTAAAATAAAATAAAAAGAATGGGAGACATGGAACAAACTGCGTTAGAAAGATTTATGAAAATTACTTTAAAAAATAACAAAAAGGAGAGAGAAAAAAGGCAAGGGACTTGAAAAGGCATTGGCAGAAAAATCAGGGACATGTGGAATTTTATTGAGCCGTTGTCGACTATTTTTATAGCAACGATTTTTTTCACTCAAATCAGTTGATATCAATTAGAGCCATGAACCATTTGCTCAGCACAGACATGTAACCTAAAGGCTGGTGTTTCGAGTATTAGTATAGACATAAAGTTTAACATTAACATAGCAAAGTGTCTTGATACTAAGAAGATCAGGTAAACTCTCGAATTCAAGATACAAGCATGACGTCGGCATTTAATCCTAACTTCTCACTTTTATATTTTACTTTCTAATAGTTTTCAGACGATATAAACACGGAACCCTTGGGCAAATATAAAAACAGGACACATAGTATGACGTCCGCATTTTCTGAGCAGGAACACATCTTGCCTTTGTAGCATGGCAAGCTTAAGCATTGCATAATTAAATCAGAAACTTTTGGATATGAATATGGTATACAATAACGGCAGCCTTACAGGAACACCTAGACCCTCAGGTAAAATGGGCGGCGCAAATTATGAAATCAAATCTTCAGAGTATATAAAACAATATGACCTTGAAGTGTGTTTATCTCTCTTTATTTGTCTTCTAAATACTTTCTTTTTCATTCCTAATATTTATTTAGGATTTCGATGTAACAGTGAACCACGGTCGGCATATAAAGTTCTTAAAAGGTTATTATAATATTTTAAAAGAAAGTGATTGCAACAGAATAATAATTAATTAAGGCCAGCTTTCAATATAGGCCACTCAGACTATCATCGTCAGGCAGATGTTGTAGAATGTAGAAAATATGGGAATAATGAGTGCGTACGAGTATTTTTAAAACATATAAATTTAGAAGTTTTTATGCCACATTAGACATCCTGAAAAATATATATTTCTCTATCAAGGAGAGAAGAATAAACTAATGGGATTTTTATTGTGTTTCTAAAAAGAGATGGAAAAGAATTCAAATCGTTTGGCACGTTTGATGCTGAAAGCTTTGCACGTTGGCACATGTGTTGCTCGACACATTATATTTTAATGGCTGAAAGTACTTACTACTGTCCACTAATATTTTACTTTTAGTAAAAGCTGAAGAAATAGAAGTACTGCTAAAATGTTCGTTATAGTTTTCTGTTTTTGTAGTACAAGACCATTGGACATGAATGACAGGCCAATCATAGAAGACATACGAAATATCACTAATTTCAATCCACGGCAAAATAGAAAATGTACCAGTATAGGTACACGGCCAACGGATTTTTTGAATTGCAATATTGACAGCTGGGGTAAAGTTATTTGGTTTTTCTTGGTCCAAAATTAATGAACCAAATTTTGCCCTGATATTTCATTTTGGTTCGAATTTCTTTTCTTTTTTTAACGGAAATTTTCAACTGAGTTCAAGAACATTGTTCATTAGGAGCAGAACATTGTTTATTGGGAGCCACTATCCTTTATACGCTTCCAATTTTATTATGAAAACTTTCTTGTAACAAAATGTACTTTCTTTTTTGACTTTTTTTTCAATTCTTTCTTCCTTACTGAATGCTGAAGGGTATGGTCATAAAAAATACTTGTTTTGTTTGTTCAAAGAACCAAAGGGGGAAAAAATCCCGGCATTTCGCATGGACATAACTTAGTTTTATAATATTTCTACCTTACCTCCCGAACTCGCTTTATAAATTTTGTTTTTCAGAAACACCTGCGGCATTTTTTCCCCTGATTTTAGTGTTGTTTTTTTAGAAGTACTTGTTCAATTTTTTATGTAAATTAAGCGCCTTTTTTATGAAAAAAAAAGAAAAACAAAATTTTACTGTTTACTCAAGTGGTCATTTCAATAAACTTATATTAAAAAAAAAAGTTTCGGGTTTTTTAATTTTTGTTCTATGTTAACAAATGAAGAGTTTATTTTTGTTTGAAAGGTAAACTTTGGCTTCAAAAGAATTTCATTTTATACTTATACCAATACTTAAACAAAGGTCATATGCAATACGTAACAAAACTATCAGACAATACACATACGCCGAAAGCGAAAACTTGAAATTTCAAATTTAGAACATAGTTAAATACCAATGTATGTAATTAAGAAATAATGAATGAAGGAAACATTGTAGATTAACTGGAAGTCAACTATAGACAAGAATGGCTGAAGCTTTTTGGGTATGAAAATTACATAGTGCTTTCCAGCTTTTCCAAAATAAATTAGCCAACGGAAAAATGTACAACATATCCAATTTTTCAAAGTAAGAAAACCTTTAGTAGAGTTGGTGGAACTGTCACATTCGAGAAATGAAAATGATAAAAATAAACTTCTTTATGTTCTACAATTTTAATATATTATTATTCGGTACGCGTATTTCGAACTTTATTCCATTTTTGATAATGAAGTAAAATCCGTAATCCATTCAATAGTGGCATCATCGTTTCCGATGGTTTTAGATGTATGATGACAAAAATTTTAATTGTCATTATACACTGTTCTTGGAGGCTAATAATTGACATGCGCCCCCAGAACCATGACAGTCGAATATTATATTAAAATTAGAGAACAAAAAACGAGTATAATGAAGGTTAAAAATTACTATATCTTCACTTGACTAAAAAATATTGAAGATGTTAAAGAGCTAACTAGTTTCCTCTCCTGAGAACATCATCGGAGCTAGTCATTCTCAGGAAAGACGAAAATACTTAGCTCTTTAACATCTTCAACAATTTTTTTAGTCAAGTGAAGATATAGTAATTTTTAACCTTCATTATGGTTTTACTTGACACGGTATCCCAATTTAATCAACTTAAAGAAACGAGTGTTTTTATCATTTTCATTTCTCGAATCCAATTTTTGTTAATCACTTACGATTTCACAGAAGTATAGGTAGCAGGTAGGTTTATGTTTTTGTTAGAAAAAAATCATACCTTAAGCCACACTGTATACCTACCAACGACTTTATCACTTTGATGGCATCCCTACCCTAGCAAGTCTGGCTTGTTTAGTACTCGGATGAAAGTCTCATCGGAGACATCACATATTGCTAGCAGCCTCGTGAAATTCGTGAATGGGTAGTTATTATTGATTTCAGCCAAACGGCAGGTGGGGATATAATTTAGTTGTATAAAGCTACTCCATAAGCACTTTATACCCTTAATCATTATGTTCCGACGCACAGCAAGTGCCATACAATAAATAATCAATGCAGTACGTGATCTGTTTGAACAAAAGAGCACTTTTGGATACTAAAGTTGAAAAAGAAATTGCCAACATTTTGCTAAGATAGGTTTGCTTACCGTAGGGACCAATAAGAAAAGTCACAATAGTTCTAAGTTTCAATTTTATTCATGAACATCTATTTCTTGTTTTCTTCATATATTTGTATGTTATACACGGTGCAGACCAAACTAGTTCATCCTAAGGACGTTAGGATAAATTGCCAACATTTTGCAGAGATAGGTTTGCTTACCGTAGGGACCAATATGAAATGTCACAATAGTTGTAAGTTTCAATTTTATTCATCAACATCTATTTTTTGTTTTCCTCATATATTTGTATGTTATACACGGTGCAGACCAAACTAATAGTTTATGCTACAGGCGTTACGATAAATAGTATAGTGAATTTGGGGAGCAGTCTCTAAAAAGGATGATATGAGTGCAGGGTATCTAGTTTTGTTTTAATCGGTTCAGGTCTCCGGTTTTTTCTTCGGTTTCATTTCTTTGAACAAGAGATCGTACTTTTTGGGAGGCAGTCCATTTGCGGACATATTTATGATTAGCGAGAAAAATCCGATTTAGACCTATTGAACTGATGATTTAAAATATCCGAATATGTTCCTTTCAGGGGCATAGCTAGGCTAGTTAACACTCGGGGCAACCACCCATTTTCGCGTCCCTTCCCAAAAACCTCGCGTCCGAGGCAGCCGTCCCGTTTGCACCCTCCCTAATAGTTACGTGCCTGGTTCCTTCTATACAATTTGAAAACTTTTACCACCATTTGCAATATGGCCCATTTTACAGGTTGCTACAGTCATTTGATGGTTTTTCGAACAATTTTGTTTTCGTTTAAAATATACTTAACAAAAAAACAGATTTGAATCATATTTTATTTTTACTGATTCTGCAAAAACAATTATTTACTTATCTCCTTAACTTCAAATGTTCTTGCTGACTTCTAATACACTTCTCACAGACTCGCTCCCATTTAGTTTGTCGCATACGAGCATATTGAACAACTCTCTGGAAAATTAACTGTCATTTCCGCTGCTCTCCATCATATTGTGACAAGGCCCTTATCTTCTTTTTGGAATTCTGTGCTCTTCATCTCTTCTATTTATCTCTCTTCTTCTTTCGCCAAAGTCATTTTCCACAATATTTCAATTTCTGTTACACTGGTCATTGCTTATCTATCATGGTTTGCCCTAATTTTAAAATATATTTTCTTCTCTCGTCTTTTTTCTTTAGAAAAAAAATAATCTTTTTCTGCTTCAAATAACATTTCTATTTTCTTCCAGTTTTCATCAAATGACGGACACTGGGACTCAGTCCAAGCGAAAAATAGACACACTGACACAACTAACACCTAAGGGTGCTCGTCGCAGACAACCTCATAATAACTTATATTATTACATAGCACAAATCGAAAAATAGACACACTGACACAACTAACACCTAAGGGTGCTCGGTCGCAGACAACCTCATAATAACTTATCTTATTGCATAACATAAATCGAAAAATAGACACACTGACACAACTAACACCTAAGGGTGCTCGTCGCAGACAACCTCATAATAACTTATCTTATTGCATAACATAAATCGTTGCACATATCCGCAGAAAATTCCTTATATATACAGGTAGTATATGTAAGGTCATTCGAGACGGGGGCCCCACATTCTTTTCGCTGAAAAATTACAAACCAGTTACCCACATTGACCTTAGTCTGCCTGGGTAGGGCCGGGAATAGCCTATATCATGAGGGTGCAAAACAACGTCGTCACTAGGTATAACCTCGCTGAACGTTGATTAACTTGAGTGACCTTACGGGGAAGGAACTGCTGTATTAAAAAAAAAACATTGACGCTATAAAATAACTTTTTCTTGGTCGATTTCAAAGATTCATAATTGAAAATAAAAACCCTAGACTAGATGGATGTTGAAACATTTTTTATTTCTGACAGAAAGCCATCATTAAAGGAGGAGAGCAACTCTTTTAATCTGCAAAGCAAAAAAAAAACTCGAAACATGCTGATGCAGGTTGTCTCGAAATGAAAAATGTTGGTGACACTTTGAGTGACAACATAACCAATTAGATTTCAAATAAAATGCAACTTTTGAAAGGTTTATTTACACAGAGACGACTAGACAAAGAACCGTTTGCATTAAACCAAGAACATTCTCCAAACTCGGATATAAAAGAAGTAGTTCTAAAAGCTTTGATGAATATATTTTGTTATGACCCTAATCAGCTTGACACACTATTTGAGCAACAAAACAGTGACGACATTCAATTACAAGGTGTTTAACATATTTTTACAAAAACACACATGAATAGCCAGCATCATGAATGCGCGAACCCACGTGGACACCCACATGGCACAACCTCACTGGACGTTGCTTAACTTCAGTGATCTTGTATAAAAGACCCACCATCACACAACAAAATAATCAAAAAATCAATATCCCTTTCCATCCAAGAACGAAGACCTATTGGGCGTCCTAATAGTAATGGGTGGCCAGATGGAGTTACGAAATTATACGAAAACTGAGGGGACAAAATGTCGAGAATTAGCAGAACATCGCCCAAATAAGGGACCTAGCATTCAAATTACGAAAAGGACATGAAACCTCACTGGACGTTGCTTAACTTCAGTGATCTTGTATAAAAGACCCACTATCACACTACAGAATAATCAAAAAATCAATATCCCTTTCCATCCAACAAGGAAGACCTATCGGGCGTTCTTATAGTATAATATGTGGCAAAATGGAGTTACCGAAATTATACATAAACTGAGGGGACAAAATGTCGAAAATTAGCAGAACATCGCCAAAATAAGGGACCTAGCGGTCAAATTACCAAAAGGACATGAAATCTGTCAGTAGACAACAACCAGTGCTAGTAAAACACATCAACAAGACCACCAAAAACCTCAAAAATTGAGTGATCTACTCATACAAATTAGGTAGCAAGATAATATCAAAATAACCACCAGCACTAAAACAACAACTTTGAGTAAATAATATTGTGAGGAGAAAGTTTTGCGTTTGATCATCATCATCAGTATCTGCACTTAACATTTGTATACATGGTCATTCAAAGTTTGTTAAAATTCATAAACAATTTCAAATGAAAAAATATACAAATAAAAAATCAAAAGGTTACTTCAAGTGGAAAAAAAGGTTCTGCTCGTATCTACATTTTCTCTTTTGTTTTGGCGTGTAGCCCATTATAACTGTTACAAGTACATTTCATTCAATTTTCATAGAAAGATTAAATTCACAAATGAACGGTTGTACTCTTTGAGGAAGAAGTTTATCCTAGAATTTTATGTTCTAATCTAAAGGATAAGAAAAAATAAAACGTTCTTTAAAAGCAAACTTTGAAAGGCCCAAGCGAGTTTAGGTCTCTCTTAAAAATGTGCAAAACAGTATTCCACAAATGGACACAATACAGGAATACTGTGTTAAATATTAGCATTATAACTATAGGTTTTTTGTTTGAAGAAAGATTTTAAATATTTTAATTTTCGTCGGATCGACTTTTTCAAATTTAGATAGAAATATTTTCATTATCATTTCTATCTAAATTTGAAAAAGTCCATCTGACGAAAATTAAAATATTTAAAATCTTTCCCCAAACAAAAAAACCTAAAGTCACTAAAGACATAATTATAATAAATCATTATTATAACTATAGGTGAGTCAATCGAGAAAAGTGGCAAAAGTTGGAACAAATTCCGACAAAAGGTTTTTAACGGTTTTTGGTTACATGAGAAAAAAAAAGTTTACCTAAATCGGCCACCCGGAAGTGCCAAAAACTTGTCAAAATCCGAGAAGGCGGCGGTTTTGGTGTCAATTTTGAGTTTTTACTCGGAATAAGTCCTAGAAATCCGATCGAGACAATTAAGGTATGCATTTGATCTAGATTTGAACAAGCATTTGATCTAGAATTCAAAAAATAAAAATTGTTAAAATCGGGTCGGCCGATTTTTCAAAAATAATGGTAACTTTGTGATATGCTGATTTATAATCATTTAGCTGCCTACAATTTTAAAAAGAAAAAGTCGCCCAATTGTAAATTTATCATAAAATGTCTAAGCGTAAAAATGACTTGCTTTTCTTTCTTGTCTATTGCACCAGTTTGCACCTAGTTTCTGATGGATAAAATGTAACCTTTTCAATTTCCGTTGCAGTAATAACTTATTAGTGCGCTCTTTTATTTCTTTAAATCAGATCACGTTGTATAACATTTTTTTTCTTCCCCAACATTTCTCGTAAATGTTAAAGTTACAACTTTTTATACAGAATATTAATGGAGAAGCAAGTTTTGATGAAGACGAAGTGGAAAGAAAAAGAAGAAGAAGAAGAAGAAGGAATACATTCACAAAGAAGAAAAATTGAACCAAATAATAAATGATTGACAACAAAAAGACAAATTTCTTTCCAAAAAGGAACATCTCGCCTGTCCAAACTTCTATGCAACTTTTTTATTGCATTTTATAAAGGGCGTTCAGAAATTAGCGACAAATTTTATTTTGCAATGGAGAAAAAAAAAATCACCAAAACCAATTCTTTTTTCATTTGCACTGTTCATTCGAGTAGGGTGAGAATATTCAATTCTTGATTCCCACACAATGAGATGATGCGTTCGGGAATTTTACTTTCAAAAGCTTAAGTGTCTCACGGGCGGAATCAATTTTGAATTTCGTCCCACTCAACTTCCTGTGGGTTTTCTTGATATTGAAGGTGATATTATCTATCTTCTACATATATAAAAGAGAAACACACTCACATGACATCATCGCGATTTCTCCGCACTGGTACATCCTAGGAGGCTGAAATTTGGCATGTAGGACGCACTTCGGTCTTTAGATGCGCGCTAAGAAAGGATTTTTAAATATTCGAATGGGGGGCCCCCGCGGGGGAAAAAGGGGCGCCTTTACATATGAAAATTACCTTTTCATCACTGTTTCTTCGTACCGGCACATTTCCGGGGGCTGAAATTTGGTAGGTAAGTTCGCTTTATGTTCTAGATGTGCAATAAGAAAGAATTTTTTAATATTCCAACTGGGGCGCCAGCCGCGGTGGTACAGGGGTACGTCCATCAAATATTATTACCTTTTCATCACTGTTTCTCCGTACCGGTAAATTTTCGGTGGCTGAAATTTGGTAGGTAAGTTCGCTTTATGTTCTAGATGTGCAATAAGAAAGGCTTTTTAAATATTCTAGTGGGGCGCCAGCCGCGGGGGGTAAAGTGCGCGTCCCTCAGTCCATCAAATATTATCACNTTCCAGATGTGCAATAAGAAACTGGGGTACCAGTCGTGGGGACAAAAAGGAGCGCCCATAAACTATTATCACCTTTTCATCACTCTTTCTCCGTACCAGTGAATTTCTGGGGGCTTAAATCGTTTTATGGTCTAGATATACAATAAGACAGGATTTTTCAATACCCATTCTAAATGGGGCGCCAGCCGCAGGGGATAAAGCCACGGCCATAAAATAAAATCACCTTTTCATCACTGTTTCTCCGTGCCGGTAAATTTCCGTTTGCTGAAATTTGTTATGGGGATCCGGTAACATCAAAAGTACTGAGCCGAAAAATTCTGTTTCCGCTGGGATTCGAACCCAGTTCGCCGTGCGTGCAAGCTTACTGCGCTATTTCACTCGGACACGGTTACTACTGGAATGTTAAAAGTTTGTGGACACAGGTTTGGAATTAGAGGATGCTGTTCATTATCATGTTGAGTTATTAAATACTCTAAACCCACCTGCTATTCCACCTCATTATCTTAGTTTCAAAATTTGAGCTCCTATCATGCTTTTACGAAATTTGATTCCATCAAAACTTTGTAACGGCACCAGACTACAGGTGAAAGCTTTACACAGGAACGCCATAGAAGCCACAATTTTCACAGGCTGTGGTACGGGAGAAACAGTATTTATAACACGTATCCTATTGATTTCCTCCGATTAGCAATTTAAACGTGTTCAATTCCCTGTAAAATTATGTTTTGCTATAACCATAAACAAATCACATGGCCAATCTTTGCAACTGGCCGGAGTTGATTTGAGACATGACTGTTTCTCACATGGTCAGTTATATGTTGCCTATTCCCGTATGAAACCTGCGAGCCTGGTGATTCTTTACATACAATTTAAAGGTACGAAGAAACAGTGATGGAAAGGTGATCTCTATTTTTAAACTTACCTTTTGGTTTATTATTTTCAATATATATATATAGGTCCCATCTGGGCTCTAATTGTGCCCCGAAACTTTTGGGTGCAATCTAATACACCCTTGGCGATTTTTCCTGCTTTTTAGAGGTTTTCAGTATTGCTGTCTAAAAGGAGAATGGTAAGAGCTAGAGATTTGTCATATTTGGGTTTTAAGTTAGCTCCAAAACTTTTGGGTGCAATTAAATATACCGCTAGCGGTTTTTACCGGTTTAAAGCGGTTTTCATTAATCCTGTCTAAAAAGAGAATGATAAGAGCCAGAGACATAAAATTTAGTATCTATGCCAAATTTAGGGTCTAATTACGCCCCAGATTTGGAATCATCACGAGACCCCCCCCCTCAATTTTTTTGCCAGAAAAATAATAAACCCATATGTCATATTGGCAGAGTTTTTCCTCCGCGACTGTCGTCCCAGTTAAAATATCAAAATTCCTTCTATTGCACATCTAGAACTTACAACAAACGTATCATCGATACTTGAGCTTACAATATTATAGCCCGTAGCGAAGCACGGGTAGTTATTCATATTAGAACCGCAGACTAGTGTCAACATTGTGAATTAAAGACAAGTTTTGATGAAAATTAAGTATTTTATTGCACTACTCGTATACAATTCGTTGCTCATTCCTAAACATCCTATACTTCTAGTTTTCATTTCGGAAGGAGATTCACACTAAATTTGAAATAAAAAGGAATGATTTTTATCCGCTCTTTTGTCCTGATGTACGGAGCAGCTGGTGTTGAAAAAAAAAAAAATAGGGATGAAATCAGTCCACGAGTAGAACAAAATTTGCGTTCTAGCAAAATACATCACGGCATTACAAGTATTGTCAAAATCTCTATTGCAGCGATGCGGACGGTCAGTTTTCCTCCTCACAGACGCTAGGGATTCAAATTTTGAATCAGTAGATACAACTAAAGAATGGAAAATTTTTAAAAAATTGTAAAGACGATCATATAGTTGGCATCATCGTTTGCGGATATAGCGATTTCAGCTTTTTGTTGCTAAAGTTTTAATTGGTGTATCTAATTTTGGAGCACAATTATTAAAATGGGATCCCCGAATCATCACAAATTGGACCTACATATCAGAAGTGCCACTTCGGATGTGACTCACAGTAACGTCAACTAGATCCCCAAATTGAACCTAACATACCCGAAGAGTCAGTTCGGATTTTTGACGTCTTGAACCGCAAAATAATAAATTTGAGGGGGTCTATTTTTTCGTTGTCGTTTCCAAATGTTCAAAGTTTAAATTCTAGAAGAAAGTCGTGTGATGTTCGAGTGAGATTTATTTTTCTATTTAGTTAGTCAAAGTTTTCTTTTGACAAATAACAACAAAATAATATGTATTGAACATGGATTTGTTATTTTTTAAGAAAAACAACATTTTCTACGTACAAGAAACTTACAAAAAGAAGAGAACACTGCACGAATATTAAAGAGAATGGAAGCGGAATAAAATAAGTGAAAGGCAGGTTAGACTCTTCCCTCTACCAGACTTTGTGGCATGGAAGAGGAAACAGCTGCTGCTCACATTCTATTTGAATGTGAGGCGCTGGAAAATAAAAATTCACGATTTTTGGAACCATTGATCTTGAAAACCACAACTTGGTAGCATATATAGTGGTCACAGTGCTAAATAGAACGGGGTGGGTTCAGTTCCATGTTATGGCAGAATTTTTTCCTCAAGAGTTAGGTGGTAGGTCTTTAAACAATCCGTTTAAAGTCTTTTGCTAAAGGCTAGTCCTTCTGCATAAATTCAAGCTGCCATTTAAAAAAAAGAAAAAGGCGGATTCTGCGATAAACTGCAACCTTTATACTAATTTCAATATACTCTCAGTTCTTGGTATGATGAAATTGTTATTTGATATAATATTGTGGGTGGTCCCCAAATTACTAAGTAATAGTTTTGTGAACAATATACCTCACACCCAGGAGATACCTTTTTATAAGAAGAGGAAAAAAATGTTGCTGGAATTGCATCCTCAGGGAACCGAGTAATATTTTCCGCAAATTTAGGTTTACGAATATCGTAAGAACAATTGAATACCCAAAGGAAAAAGTGACAATACAGAATTAATACATGAGATAAATGAGATATATGTGGTGGTATGTGGCCTGCGTTTGGTATGTGGTGGTATTAGAACAGAAAACCCCTACAACGTACAGAGTTATACAGATTTCTGATTTATATATTTAGATACATAAAGGAGATTAAAAAGACTTCAATGTGTAAATATGATAGGGAAAAAAATGTGAAACACCGTACCAATTGATTTTAATAAATTTGTTTAATACATGTCCAAGCCTGCAAATAAATGTGCATCTGCCTACTGTACTTTCAACTAAACTGAATGGAGAACATTTGAAAAGCGCAAATTAGCCCAATAACAAAAAAAATAGTTTGCATGGCATTGTTATTAAAAACATGCAGTCTGGTTAAATAAAACAACAAAAACCAGAAATTTATAAACGACACACCAGTCAGCCAAATTATAAACCCTCTCTTTATCATAATAATCGGAAGTGAGTTAGAGGACAGGACAGGTAATGAAACAAAAGCGCCATATGGCATGGAAGACAGTTTGTTTAGAGTACCCCATGATGTCGGTCGGACCAGACACACAGACACGATTTTTAAATCTCTCCCTCTCTCCCTCTCCCGTTCATAATTATTATGAAATCTCTCAATTTGGTATAAAGTTTTTAGTTTCAGTGAAGGAAGGTATAATAAAGCTTGTGGAAGAGGGATTTCTCTTTGCTTTCTCATTTTTTTATGCTTGCATGCATCAAACTTTCAATACTTGCAACCCTACGTCGGGGAATTTAAATTTTAATATGTTTAATTGATTTGAAAAGAACAAAATGAGCCCTTTTTTCCCTAATCTATCTGCTTTGTTTGAAGATGAGGACAGAATTGACTCTTCTTTTTTTTTAATTCTGAAAGACATTATTTTACTCTATGAAACGAAAAGTGAAAAAGAGCTGCCGGCGTAATCGACGACGATGTATTAAAATAGTTCAGAAGATATATCACACAGATTAATGTTCTTTATTTTTATTAGGGTTATTGGAATTAGGGTTCTCAAGGTAATCCTTAAGGTACGAAATCCTACCAATTTAAATTGAAACTGCTTCTATTGAGATATTACGATAAAAAGAAAGTCATCATCACAATGAAATTTACCTCGGTCGTCCTTTGGGAGCGACTAGAAGCTCATGCGACTACAAGCTACAATGCCCCCTGGAGTTGGATTTGTTGCTTGAAATCGCTTTTAATCACCATCATCTTGTAATCGCTTCCATTTTGTAATATGTTTCCCTTATATTGTACTAATATTAAAAAAATGGCCGTTCATTTTATAAAAAACTTGACAAATATAAATATCACAAAAGGACAACTCGCATGGATCCACATCTCGAACTTGACCATGAGACGACAACTTTTAGTCCATCTTTTTGAGCACGCATTGTGTTTACTCTCTTATGATAGAATATTATTTTTGAAACTTAATCCGTGCACCAGATGTGTAATAAAATGCAAATTAACATTATTTTATTTTTTTCTCAGCGTATCTTTTTTGTGGAATAAAAATTAGTTCAATAAAGAAAACTGCATTGTTTATTTAGTGAGAACTTTTTTTGTCATTCTTGTTTCTTGCGAAATTATAAACTTTGAAAAGCAGATGATATTGTGACAAAAAATTTATGAAGTATAAATTGTACTTGCAAATGAACTGTTCCGAACGGAGATTGGGTTATTGAAACTAAAATAAAAAAGACTTCACGGAGATGGAAATGCCTGGAGAACTCTTGGAAGACAAAAACACTTACAGAGGCAAAGTACAAGAATTTCAAGGTACAAATAACAAGAAAAGAAAGACAAGAGAGCCCTGGACTGAAGAGGGAAAACTACAACACCATGAATGGATGGAGAAATATACCCAAGGGGGGGCTGGCCGGTTGTAGCCTAGGAAGTTGAATATTTCGAATTCAAAGATTTTTTTTTTACACACGGTGGTCAACGTTGATAGGACATTTTCAAATAATATAATCCCGCCTAAAAGAAATACTCTACCTGGTTCGTGTTTGGGTTCATCCCGTAGAAGATAAACAGCTTGAGAATGTAACTATCTTCAAAAATGAATTTACAATAGTTAAGATAATCTTCTTTGACTGAGGGGCTTGATTTCATCTTAAACTTCTGGCGTGCAATGTTCTCTAGACACTTCATTTTCCTCAAAGTTGACGTTAAACTTTCTATCTCAATGATGTTCTTTCTATCTCAATAAAGAAATGCTCACAATAGTGTTTCTAGCGCTTTTGATGCAGCTTGCTTCCCTCTCCTTTACGTGAGATGTTTCCGTAATGTATGATGCAATGGATGGCTCCTCTATACGGGATCCTTTATTTCTGTGAATAAGTCATTTCTTTAGTTTTTTTATGAGAATAATTTTCTTGCTCGAAATTACATTATCTTGTTTCATAGTTGCATTTATGTTTGTAGAGCTTAACTAACTAATTTACAATCTAAGGAGAAGCTGTATATATGCACATATAAGGTGCATTAGGTGCACTGTCTGATGGTTGTCATGCATTTCAAATGTATTTCATTCGGATATTGAAGACAGACTTGACCCTTTTCATATCCAATTTTATTGGTAACCTAAATTCCTTTAGAGCTAAAAACCACCCAATGTTTTTTTTTTGTGCTTGGTGTTGGCGTATGGCGTAATCTATCCTCTGGTTCATACTTATCTCAGGCTAAATTTCTTAGCATGCTTGATCAGCCTTTTGACTAAGTATTTATCCTGGGTGACAGACCTCATACTTATAAGTCTCCAAGCAAGTAGGCAGTTGTCAATCTTAACACCGCACATTAAAAAATTTCAGTAGTGTTGAGGTGTTTCGACAACAATCTTTGTGTTCAAATGACCATTTATGTACCAGATTTCAAAAAGATAATAATATTATGTGAATTAATTTGAAAAGGAATATTAAATTCAAATGCAACTTTTAACCGTTAGAGGGCACTAGAAGTGATTTTTTTCCAATTGAAGAAGTAATCCATGTCTTTCGTCAAGTTCTAGCATTTTCCATCATAAATCGGTTTAGCCGTGAATACGTAGCAGACAGAGTTGCTTTCACAGTCGCTTTGTAGGTAGTGTTTAACTAAACGCGGTTCTTCCCTTCCGTAATTGAAAATACAAAAATATGTATATCAGGTACTGTGATCTGAAAATATCAGTACGAACAAAGTTTTATGTGATCCTTCTAGCTAAGTTTCTGCTTTGAGTGCCAAATTTCTGTCTTTGAATAGATATTTCTTTAGCTTAAAAATAGTGCCAACCGTATTTTATTTCCTCTTTTAGTTCGAGCACGGACCCTGTACACATTACAGAGCCATGTTTTTCGTACATCCCTTCGATTCCCAATTTAAATATTTATTTTACACAAGAACGTTGAAGCAAAGACAAGAAAGGGAAAATATTGAAAGAGAGTGACAAAAATGTCGCACCATTTTTTTCCATGCATGATATACTCCTGTTTTTATATCCCACAGATCCCCATTTATGTGATCCGTAAATTGTCATTCATCATACTTATTTTTTTATCGATATTACCAGTGCTGTCAAAATGGAGATATCTTTAGGAAAACCTCAAAAAATTTAAAGCAAATTTATTTAATTTACTAGTAGGACCCACCCGCATGCCCATNAACAAACAAGCCATACCCCTGCCCAAAACTTGATATTCAACGGTTTTATGGTACTTTGATGTAGATATTTGGAAGCAACAAACAAACAAACCATACCCCTGTCCAAAACTTGATATTCAACGGTTTTATGGTACTTTGATGTAGACACTTGGAAGCAACAAACAAACAAGCCATATCCCTGCCCAAAACTTGATATTCAACGGTTTTATGGTACTTTGATGTAAAAATCGAATAAAAAATCGTTTGTCTGTCGTCAATGGTGGAGTTTTCGACAAATTTTGACTCTCAAAGACCAACAAATGCTAGCTAGACTAAATAAAGGTTTCAAATAATGCTTGAAAATATCCAGTAGATAATGGTCGTCCGTAAATAAATGGATATTTAGCACTGGATATCTTTCTTCCAATTATATTCTTTCCAAAATTATTTTGTATCAAATATAGAAGTAAATTATTGAGTCACAAGCGCTTTCGTCCGTTACGACATCTTCTGGTTAACTGTAATCGATACAAAATAAATTTAAAGATATTATATTACAAGTACCTTCAGTAGCTCAGTTGGTAAGAATGAATAATTCGTAACCAGGGCACTGTTGGTTCGAATCCAAGTATAACATGGGGAAGTGCATTATGACAAAGCATTAGCTTTAAAACAAATAAATTCCTTTAAATATTTGCTATTCAAATGATATTGTCAGGCTTGATGTTCAAAGTAAGAATACGAGTGTAATGTATTTGAAATAATCCAAAATCCAAATGAAAACCCCACCCCTTAAATCTTTCTGATGGATTTCATATCGAACATATAAATATTTAATTCAAAAATATGATAACATTGTTTTTAAGAACATCTGTCACTCCTAACAGGTGTCTATAGCAGACAGAAAGTGTCACGGTACAATGCCTGCGACTCAGGGAATTAGAATATGATCTGTGGTCATTTGTTAAGTCAAGCATGACATTATGGAGATGAGAGTAAAGACGACACCATTAAAAATAGAGCAGAGATGCAATTCAATTTGAAAAAAAATTGGTGATTCATTTCTTTTTTGAAATAATCATTATTCGATGGCATCATCGTAAGGATGAAACTGCATCAGTAAACAAGACTTTGTCCACTAATGTATTTATTGGATGAGCCGTGGATTATTGAACGTTTACTGGGTAGCGCAATTACGTACCTATATCTTGTGTGCGCATATTAAAAGCCGATAGGGGAAGTCTTGAGCATAGTGAAGGTCTGAAAACTCCAATATCTTTTGGTCATATAATGAGCAATGAGCGTGGGTGCCAACCTAATCTTGGAGAAGATTCTTCGAAGGAATGTGTATGGGAGAAGAAGAAGGATATCGCGTCTGAAAAACCTGACGATATTTGTTAACCAAACAACAATACAGATCTTTTGCGCAGCAGCAGCAGGTAGGTACCCAAAGAAGGAGAATGATAAGCCTCCTTTGCAGAGGCCTGAACAATCAATAAAACGAGAGAAAAGAGAATTACAGCATTTAAAATCAGATGCCCTAGGGGAATTGTCAAGATTAGTTGGAAGGATAAATATATTGAAGTCTTCACGAAGAAAAATAAGACTTATATCAATAAAATAAAAGGAATAAGTCTCATGGCGGTCACATACCCATTAGGGGATCAAGATGGCCTCTTTTATCAAACACATTGAAATCAAAATAGAAGATCGTCCAGAATAGAAAGGTAACGGGATCATATGGTACGGGGACATGAAACTTCTTGAAGAATTATGACAAAGATGAGACTGTGGAGATTGCCGCGGTAGGGCAAATCGCAATTTTTGATTTATGAGAACGTGCTTGTGCCAACCTACTGCGGTTGGCACATCAGAAGCACGTTCATCATTTCCGTTCTGATAGTTAAAATGATAGTTCTATGATTTTCTAACGGAAAAATTCAAGTTCCATTTTTTTCTTAGGTCCCATGAGTTTTCGATACCTGTTACTGTTTATGACAACTCATTGAACCTAACTATCGTAAATAAAATACAGAAGAAGGCACAAATGAATATAAAATGTGAAGTTGGTATCGAAAAATTGATGATAATTTGACCGGTCTACTTCCCATAAATTTTCGATACTATGAGATTTTATGCAAATGACATATTCTGAAGAATTGCGATACAATCATAATCGTATAGAACTTTTTCTGACAAACTTATTACTATTCATCTACTATTTGTATAAAATTTCATTATATCTAAAAATTTATGGGAAGTACACCGATTAAATTCTCACATTTTATTCATTTGGGCCTTCTTCTGTATTTAATTTACGATATTTAGGTTCAATGAGTTGTTTATCATTAAAAGTAAGGGGTATCGAAAACTCATGGCAATGGACCTCGACAAAAATATAGTCTGGGACCGAAGAAAAATAATGGAACTAGAAATTTTCTGTTAGAAAATCATAGAACCATCATTTTAACTATCAGAACGGAAATGGTAATTTTATAATAAATCAAAAAGTGCGATCTGTTCCACCGCTGCGATCTCCACAGTCTCCTCTTTGTCATAATTCTAGTAAAAATAACAAAACAGAAAGCTGCGCGCCAGACAAAATTGTACTTGAAAAAGAAACATAAAAAATAATAGATCTCTCATTAAAATCAACAACAAAACGTCATTAAATAAAAAGTTCATTTGAAAAATTCTTGGCACAGAAAAGTGTCTTTGGGATATAGTTCTTACTGTACTTCTGTACTACGTCCTAAGTCCCAATCGTCGCCTCATCAAATGATGGTGATGGCTGTCATAAAGTTTTATTTTAATGATGACAAATCAATTATTTAGGAGACTAACATCTCTCTATAAAACGAGGAACGGGTGTCGTAAAAATATAAACAAATAATAAGATGATGAACAACGCAACAACGACAATTTCATTGCCAGTAAAAGAATTTCAAATATGGATTCCCTCGGCAATATTCTTAAATATACAGGGTGCGTTCATCTGTATTAAGGAGCGAAAAGCTGGGTCCTATTTGATAAAAATTACAAGTTCTGCATTGCAGGCAATATGGATGTATTAGAAGTAAATTCAACCTTTTTGAAGTGTTGTTGTCTGTTATATAAGAAATTAATACAGGCATTTTGCCTGTAATACAGGACTTATATGTTTTATGAAACAGGCCCCTAGATTTGGAGGGCAATATTTATTCTTATGTTAACTCTCCAGATTGAACATTGAACAAACTCTGCACAATAAATGACAGTAGCATTCAACTCAAAAGAATGTTCACCCAAGCCAAAGTAACAAACACTAAAACATTCTACGCCGTAACAATAGAAAAGCAACTCAAAATAAAATCAGGTACTCTTTAAAAAAAACTACAAAGTTTTTCCAACAATTTTTTTGGCATCCAGCGTTTTTTAGTGTGCGTCACTTTCGCTCTGCGCCTAGAAAATACCGGAAAGGGATTATTTTTTGTGTCAACTATAACTTGAAAAATAACGTAAGTCGTGAAAGCTTTCGTCTGTTAAGATAGTATCAGGCGGCTTTGAATGTAAAGCAAGCTTATGGCCAGGTTGCTCTCTTACTAGGTTTACACTCTGTTTGTTTTGTTGTAATTCGAGGAGATAATGTAGAAATTAACCATCTAGAATGATCTGAAACTGACTTCTACCGTGGAGTTAACGAAGGGGAGAAATTTGGCTTGAAATTTTTTATTGTTTACAGAGATTAAAAAAGAATCCGTTAAAAACAAAACAGTTACTTCTTAATCATTTCTGAGAGGGAGCCCAGGGACGAATGGACTTTCCAGGGTTCCGCGTAAACCCCCAAAAATTCTGCATATGTTTTTATTACTGTTTTCCTTTTCTAGTGGAGTATGTGCATAGTATTGTCAAGTTTCAAGGACCATATAAACTACCCCAAAAAGTATAAATTTTTTTTTTTAAAAAAAAAAATTGTATCAAACTACAAATATTAAAGAGAGTCACGAGCGATTTCGTCCTTTACGACATCGTCTTGTGAACTAACGTCGTAACGGACGAAAGCGCCCGTGACTCTCTTTAATATTTGTAGTTTGATACAAATTTTTTTTTTTGAAATTTATACAAACATCCTAAATATTTTATCTAAATTACCCCTAAAAGGTTCTACTCGCATTTACCAATATTACCGGGTTTCCTTTTTAGTTGACCTCAAATGATTGGTCACAATTTGGCCCCGGATGCAAACACTCATCAGCTAATTCCATGAACGTCATGAATGTGCATACCAAGAATCATCGGTTCGAGAGTTACAGAGGAATAAACAGACTTTTTAAGAAAATTCGTGGTCTTAAAACCAGACCTAAATTCGATCGCTCAGAAGAGATATGGTTTGGGGTTGAAACATATATTTTCCAGGTCAATTCCAATTCCAATGGTTCTCTATTGAAATTAATAAACCAAAAAATATGCGAGAAGGGACCTATTTTATTTGGTGTGGGTTCTGTTGAAATATGTCATTAACAGTACCCAAATATCAATATACTGATATAATATACAGATGTTTGTCAAATTCTTTTTATTGCTTGGAATTAATCGAAGCTCTCTCTCTCCCCTTCATACCAAATGACATAAAAAGTAGCAAATAAAAGAATGTATGAACAAAAGCAATAACAAAAGAAAGGTGATGAAGAAGAAGAATATTATTGTAAAAGTAGATCGATATCTGAAAAGAAAAGGTGGAAGGTAGATATTAGATACGTGAATGTTCAATGTGAAGCCAAGATAATCAAAGATTTTGTATCATTTTCAGTTTCCAATGAAATTCCAATTCAATGTGATTGTGTATGACGAAATATTTGAATGCATGCCGACACAATAAAAAGGTTATGGGAATTCAATGTACCGGAAAATTAGGTGCATACGTCCATTTCTAGATAATTATAAGGGAGATAATCAACATACACCTAATAAGGTTTTTTGCTTAGAAACTATAGTGGGTAGGGAAACAATTTGGTTATGCAAAGGTTGAAAAGAAATTTTACCACCAGGATTGAAAATTTCCAGCAAAATACGTATCTGCAGATTATGAAGGAACAAATTGGGTATGTGTTTGGTAATAACGCGAATAATTTCTTGTATTAATTAGCTGAAGTAGGTACATATAGCTGAAGTAGGTACATTTCCCTATTTTAAAAAAAGTAAAAAAAAAACAGAAGTCTTATATATTGTTCCTGTATATGCTTTTTATTTCATGTATGTGTATTTTGTATTAAATAAAAGGGCTAGACCCAATTTTAAAAAAAGTAAAAAAGGNGTGTTTGGTAATAACGCGAAAAATTTCTTGTATTAATTAGCTGAAGTAGGTACATATAGGTTCATATGATTTGGATGATTTTTTTTGGAATTGTCAAGGTAGATCCCTACATGATCGCATATCAAATTCTGATGCGCTAACTCGAATTACATGGTCGCATATCAAATTCTGATGCGCTAACTAGCATTACATGATCGCATACCAAATTTCGATGCGCTAACTAGCATTACATGGTCGCATATCAAATTCTGATGCGCTAACTAGCATTACATGATCGCATACCAAATTCCGATGCGCTAACTAGCATTACAATGTCGCATATCAAATTCAGATGCGCTAACTAGCATTACATGGTCGCATATCAAATTCTGATGCGCTAACTCGAATTACATGATCGCGTATCAAATTCTGATGCGCTAACTAGCATTACATGGTCGCATATCAAATTCTGATGCGCTAACTCGAATTACATGGTCGCACATCAAATTCTGATGCGTTAACTAGCATTACATGGTTGCATATCAAATTCTATGCGCTAACTCGAATTACATGGTCGCACATCAAATTCTGATGCGCTAACTAACACTACATGTTCGCATATCAAATTTTATGCGCTAACTCTAATTACATGGTCGCATATCAAATTCTGATGCGCTAACTAACACTACATGTTCGTATATCAAATTCTAAGCGCTAACTCGAATTACATGGTCGCATATCAAATTCTATGCGCTAACTCGAATTACATGGTCGCATATCAAATTCTGATGCGCTAACTCGAATTACATTGTTGCATATCAAATTCTGATGCGCTAACTCTAATTACATTGTTGCATATCAAATTCTGATGCGCTAACTCGAATTACATTGTTGCATATCAAATTCTATGCGCTAACTCAAATTACATGGTCGCATATCAAATTCTGATGCGCTAACTCGAATTACATTGTTGCATATCAAATTCTGATGCGCTAACTCGAATAATTTCTAAGTGTTTGTACGTTCATCCGACTTTCGAATTGACTTACGCCTATATACTGGGTTGCATATCGACCGGAACGTCTGATTTCTTTTAAATTTTTTAGGATTATATCAATAGAGACAAATGAAAAAAAGAGAATAGAAAAAATAACAGTTACATCCGGGTGACAGCGTTCATATTTTTTATTAATACTTCGAATTGACCTACGCCTATTTGTGCTGCTTTCGTCTGTTAAGACAGTTTCAGACGAGGTTGAATGTAAAGCAAACCTACGGCCGGGTTGCTCCCTTACTAGGTTTAGACTTGGGTTGTTTTGTTGTAAGCCGATTACACTTTTTTCCCTTACTCCTTTTTGTAATTCTGCAAGCGACAAAAATATATAAAATGCAATAAAAACTTCATGATTATTTTATGAAATTTATATACATTCATTTAAAAAGACTGACAGTCTGAACTTAATCTACAAATTAGACCTTTTCAAAGAAAGGACTGTTTCAATGAAATTGATATTGTATGGATATATGTAGTAACCTGAAGAACTTCTCTGACAATCCCACAAAAAATTACCTGCACAAGAGAAGACAAAACTTGAAGAGAAGACATTATTCTCACTGTTATAAAAGATGTATAAGACGAAATAAGTTATTACATACAAGGACAGAAAAAAAGGACAATTTTAAAAACAAAGACGACCTTTAAGAAACCCCTGGAGAAGTAGTCATCATCATTAGGTGACATCATACATCTATTCTTGCAGGCTATAAAACATGAAAGAATTGGGAGAGATGCTTTCTGTGTTATTTTATACCATCTAATCTGACTTAGGTGGACTCAGCTCACAAGGATCCCTCCCTCCATTAATATATCCTTGTGAATGTTATAAATCAGAAATTTGTTATGTTTGTAACAATGAATGTAGTAGGGTTGTCTGTTCCGATCGCAAAGCCCAAATAGTAACAGAAAGCAAAATTGACCGTCCAAAATTATGGCCTAAAACCCAAGGAAAATTATTAGAACCAAAAAAAAATGTCAATCCTTATTTCAAAACTTATGGGCCAAAATCGGCAAGTCAGGGTCCGATATCTTAAATTTTGTTGCGACTCAAATCGAGAAAGTTTTATGTGGCCGTTTAATCCCTAAATTAGATCAGTTTCACATGATTTTGACCCGCCATTCCAGAGTTCAAAAACCTTTAAGACAACTGGCGAAACATATGAACGAGAAATCTGTGTTTTTTTAAATGCTATACAATATACAGCTTTAGTTTAAGTAATTTATTGTATAAAGAAATTGAAAAATAATGTCAATTTATTTGAGAAATTATTGAAATAATATTTTTCATTTAAACAATATTATATGTGATCAATTCTAACGGTAGATTATTGAAAATAATAAATCAAAAAGTTGAATCATATAATGCAAATTATATGATTCAACTTTTTGAACCACTATAAATGCTATCTGGGTTTGTAGTCAGTCATCATTTTAGGTGCATCTGCATATAAGAATAGACAATAGATTACAATAGCTTCTACACCATACTATCAAATAAAGAGAATCTAATATAATAGAAATTTTGAGAATTTGCCAAAAGAAAAAAAAAAAACTGTCTTGACTATCCAAAATAAGACATGTCCCAATAAATGGCTTATCCATTCAATACTATTGTAAATTATACAAATATTGGAGAGCCAAATGTTACCACAAAGACGCAAAACAAGTTGGCGAGACTATTTCAAATGATGACGATGAGGGGAGTCGAAAGTTGTGGTTGTAGTTTTGAGGCTAGAAAGATAAGGTGGTGAAAGGAGGGAGTGAAAAGTATCTACGATTGAAAAAGAACACATAATAAAGAAGCCGTGTGTGTTTGTAAAAGAACAGGCTTTCTCGGAAGTATCCTCTTAAATTCAATAATTTAGTTTGAAGTTGATATGAGGTCAACATAAAGATTTAGATGACCTGATGCGTATTGTAACCGGCCATCGTAAGAGCGCATTCCATTTGTCCAAATGACCATGGATAAATTGAAGTTGATATGAGGTCAACATAAAGATTTAGATGACCTAATGCGTATTGCAACCGGCCATCGTAAGGGCGCATTCCATTTGTCCAAATTACTATGGATACATTGAAGTTGATATGAGGTCAACATAAACATTTAGATGACCTAATGCGTATTGCAACCGGCCATCGTAAGGGCCGGTTGCAATACGCATTCCATTACGCATTCCATTTATTCAAATTACCATGTGTATACATTCAAAACCAAAATAAATATTGCAAACGGCTATCGTAAGGGCGCATTCCATTTATTCAAATTACCATGTATACATTCAAAACCAAAATAAATATTGCAAACGGCTATCGTAAGGGCGCATTCCATTTATTCAAATTACCATGTATACATTCAAAACCAAAATTAATATTGCAAACGGCTATGGTACGGGCGCATTCCATTTGTCCAAATTATAATGAATACATTCAAAACCAAAAGAAATGTAAATACATTTTTAGGGACTTGTACATTTTAGACATAAATAATGTGCTTCGGTAAACATGCATGTTTTTGGTCTTCACAGTGCGCAGAACCGGTCACCGAGGGGACATTTCCTATTCGCAAGAGTAACAATACTACTTAATAAACCGACGAGACAGTCGGGAGCTGCATCACTCTCACACTCACACTGTCCTGAGGCAGATTATTTTAAAAAACATTCCTATATGAACATTCACGGCTTTTTCCGTATCATACCGCCGCCAATAGAAGAGTCCCCCTCTGTATATGGGATTCTCATCTATGTGCAATAGCTCAATCTGTTCAAAGGTCACTTTGTTCTAATGTAGTGTAATAAATAATGAACATGTCAATTAGGGGATGTGTCCAATTTTTATTGCACGTTTGGGAAGCTATTACAAAGCCAATATTTGTCCTGATGCTGTGATATTTCTAATAACAGGACACCGCGCCGGTTCTTAATCTTGAGCGAATGTTTCGACCTGACGTGTTTTTGAACGATTTTTCTTCCTCTTCAAGTAGATTATGCTGAACACATCAAATGGACGTGTAGAATCAAAACGAATTGAAAGCCATAAGTCAAACAGAGGCCGCTATATGTTGGCATACCAGTTCATTGGTAATAAAGTAATATCGTACTGGGAATCTATTGTGAAGATGTGTGTTCACTTTGTGTAAATTAGTTTGCTCTTTCAGTCAAGTTCCAGAAAACTTACGAAATGCCTTAAGTCTTCTGAAAACTTACGAAATGCCGTAAGTTTTATAGACAGTCCAATGGATTTGTAATACTCTCGTAATTACGCCTCGTCATCATCATCATTGAAGAAGGCGTAGAAATATTGTAACGTACGAGTAAGAGAAGCGTAATGCAACGCGTTATCTTGTGTGTAAACTGCCTCAGAAATTAAAATTTCATATTTAAAAAGTGTAAATATATCCAGGATTTGTGCAATGAACACCCTTCAAAAATCTATGGCCTCAAAAGATAAGAAACCTAATTTGCAATACACCTTTTTTACATGCATTTGATATCTAAAGTCATTCAAAGGGTATTCCTAAATATTTCACTTCAGCTATAAATATAATGCCATGATTTTCGAGTAAACTCCTAAAAACATAATAAAAGATATGGAAGACATTTTCCAAGTTGGGAGAAAATAGAATGTAATGACAAAATTTACAACCTAAAGTGAAACATACAAATTGACAGGATTTTACATTCCCATGAGGGTGAAAAGAGGCTTACCCCCGTCCCCAAACAGGGGATGAGGTGGGGTATCCTTTAATAGGTAGGGGAATGAAAATATCACTAATAATGTGTGGTTTTCTTAACTTTATACAAAGAGCATGAGCCCTTATTCCAGACTAGAAAACTTGACAAAGGGTAACATAGCGTTTCACTCCTTCTTTTAAAAGAAAAGCTCTCTTTGGAAAAAATCTCTAACGAGAACAAAAGTACACACACAATCATTTTAGGCATCAACAAGCCTAATCTGACACGGGGAAAGATCAATAAGTCACGTGTTGGGAATGAAAATCATTTTTCAGCAAAGAAGTTCTTCTTTTAGGACCACACAATAATTCGAGCGTCCCAAACTTATGATTTTTCATACTTTTCAATATTAGGCCTCATTTTTACTGCCTCAAAACCACTTTTAGATCGGCAGTTTTTTAGGTGCTGTTATAACGTGGAAAATATCTTCAATTCATTTGAAAAGGGCCGGATTAACAATAGTAGCACTTTGACAACTTACACTAAATATTTCTACATTTCTGGGTTGACAATTGAAAAAATATATCATTTTGACGGGGCCCCCAACTCTTTTATGTAGTAAAATCTAATTTAGGAAATTACAAGTAGGTGTCTACTACCTAGGAACCTATAAAGAAACGAGTATTGCAACATAAGCATAAGCACATTGGTTAGTGTAGGTACACTAGGTACCCTCTTAATATCCCTTTGAAGTTTAATCTAAGATATAAATTTTATCTAGGATCTCCACGCTGTGAAAGTGCTACGGGCCCTGCGGAAGTTTAATCCGGCCTTGCAGTTGGATAACGTTTCAGGGGTTGCCTGGGTTTGAACCCATGCTCTGCTGATGTTAACCAGTCAGATCGTCTTACCATAACACAACCAACCGACTACAGTTGAGTGTCTACCGTTATGCCATTTGTCTATGTAGGGAAAAGTGGGAGAGAGAGAGGGCCAAGTGGGTGATATGCTGATACGGTTATGTCAGCATAAGAACAACTATAAAATTTATAGTTCATACAAGTGGAGCCCACTATTATTGTCAGGCAGCTTAATGGAAAGGCGATCTATGTTAGGCATAACTATGGGAAAATTTCTCGGAAGAACACAAAAATTCATTCATTTTTACAGATTTGAAATATATCTGCAATAGATTTGAACACACTTAAAAATACGTTCTGTGGGAAAGACCGAAAGACGCGACAATCGGTTCTAGATGAAAGATAAAAAATATTACAACAAAAAGACTGACTAAATTTTTGTTTCCCCTTTCCAAAACTCCTCTATCTTCATGTAAATACCCATTTGTTTAATCTTTTTAAAAAAATAATAATAAGGAAAAAAACATTAAAACCCCAAACTCTAAATCTAAATTTTTTAAAACCTTCAAGATTATTTTTTCTTCAAACGACGGAAGTTCAAATCCCCCTTCCACCAAAACTTTTTTTTTCGCCTGAAGATATCAAAAACGAAAAGAACAATTGGCCTTTTCCCGCGTTTCGCATGGAAGACAAAATCTAAATGGGGTAGCATATTAATATTTTATTTTGAAATTAAATAAATTAGATAATGCAATTTTTTGACAAATGTTTGTGAACGTTAGTGACTTTTGACCCCGGTATACATATACATCTCGAAATGCACTTGTATATGTGTATGTATGTATATGTGCATGCATGTTTGTTTGTTATACGCGAAATTTGGTATACATGTTTAGGACATGAAGGAAATTTGCTGGGCCCACCAAAAAAATTTAGGTTTGTTCTAGAAAAGTAAACTTTTGATATGTTATGGCCCCATATTTTGTTTTTTCAAAATGATTAAGATATTTTTTTTCTATAAATGACTACAACACTAACGTGAACACCTGTGTCCTATTCCACAAAGCAACTTTGCACTCCAAACTTTGCACTTTGCACTCCAACTTCTCAATTTCTGTTCCATGAACATTTTTGAGAAGTGCAAAGTTAGAGTGAAAAGTGGAGTTGTAATGCAAAGTAAATTTCATTGATTTGTTTACTTTCTGTTCCATGAAACTTTTATGATTGCAAAGTGAGGAGTAAAATGTGTCTTTTTCTGCAAAGAACTTTTTCACTCCTCAGTTTACTTTTGAATAATAATATATTAATATTAAATATTAAACTTTTGAATATTAATTAATATAGAATATTTTGAATATTGGAACTAAACTCAACTTAACTGAACACTCTAAAAATAAATCAAATTAGAAGAAAAATAAAATCGGTACTTAGATAATTCAGCAAATTTTGAGAATGAAATCGAGATGAGAAAAATGTAAACAACTTCTCATTAGGCCAGTGTAAGCATTGTAATGCGGAAGATTTTGAAAAGCTTCGTGGAACGCAAATATTCCTCACTCTTTTTTTTAGAAAAGTGCGAAGTGAGGAGTACGAAGTGATAAGTTGCTTCGTGGAACGCAAATATTCCTCACTCCTTTTTTTTTTTAGAAAAGTGCGAAGTGAGGAGTACGAAGTGAGAAGTTGCTTCGTGGCACGCAGATATTCCTCACTCCATTTTTTTTGAAAAGTGCGAAGTGAAGAGTGTGAAGTTGCTTCGTGGAATAGGCCACAGATCATCTTGATCCACTAGTTAATTCCTCTTTTAAAGAAATTCAAATTAAAAAAACCTTCAGGTAGAACTAACAAATACAAGAAATAGAAATGATGAAAAACACTTGACTTTAAATGAGCTAATCACAGGAGCATAAATGATTGAATGAAGAATAGGTAATATACATGAATAATATAAAAAATATTTCTTGTGAAATAATTTACTACAGACTGACCCAAATGTGTTGTATTTTTAAAGAAATTTTTGGTAGAAAAAAAAAAAAAAAAAAAAAAAAAAAAAGTCAAATGAAGATATAGTAATTTTCAAAAAATGTTACACCTTGTATTTATTTATGTTCCTACACTTTTTGATCACCTTCTTCTCCGCTTTCTTATTCTTTTGAGCTATAACTTTGGAGCATTCCAGAATACAGTATAAAATTCACCCGCTTTGAATTCCTTCAAAATAATATATTTTTCCCCCTGTCGAAAGTTTTTTTTACTTTCAGGGGAGTTGAGTATTAGTTTTGTTTTTCTGTTACCTTGAAAACTATCATTATTCATTCGTTTTTTTTTCTCCTTCCCTTCGAAACTTCCCCAAATTCCAATTTTATTTCCCCTTTTAGTTTATTTAACAATGTTAAGTTTGTTTCAAGTTGACAAATTTCATTATTTGTGAAATACAAATCAAATTCCGAAATCTATGTGCTATAAAAAATTTATAATAAATAGGGGTGAAAGTCAGACAAAAAAAAAAAAAAAAAAAAAAAANAAAAAAAAAAAAAAAAAAAAAAAAAAAAAAAAAAAAAAACGGGAATCCAGCAAAATGTTAGAATTAGTCGGACACATACCGACAGAATAATAATTATGTTCAATTGAAAGCGAGTTATCGCCAAAAAAGTTTGCGTTACAATTACACAGCCCAAACGGTACCGGAGACATCACCCGATGGGAATGAACTACCTAAAAAAATCCAAAGTTCCATAGGCGACACATTTAATTTCTCGGTTGATTTCCAAGTTATGAGTGATATTTTAAATCCAGTTGGTTAAATAACCAGTTAGCTCTTTAAAATCTTTAATATTTTTTAGTCAAGTGAAGATATAGTAATTTTCAACCTTCATTATTTTAAATCCAATTTTTAATTTTTTTAAAGATTGTTTTTGTTCCCAGTGGACTTTCTAAAGTATCTTGGGATCTACAGGTCTTCGAAATCTAAAATTATAGATGCCTTTGGCTTAAGGGGCCGGAATGTATTATGATATTGATAAGTACTAACGAGCTCTCTTCAGCCACAAATAGGCTTTATCAAGAGTTTTTTAAATAGTCATATATTATAATAATTGATGTAACGAAGTGAAATCCAGTTTTAACAGCACGATTTTTTTCATTTGTTGATCTGTTTGTCTTTTCCTACCACATTTTTTTTTTTTTTATGAAACTTGGCATCGATATTTATTGGGTTTTTACAGTTCACAGAAATCCTCATTTTTTTTTCTTAGCATGGAACATCAGCCTATGCAGCTTAGCAAAAGCAAAACAACAACATTTTATTTGTTGATCTGTTTGTCTTCTTCCACGATAACCCGACAGTCAGATTTTGATGAAACTTTTGGTATGGATATTTATTGAGTTTCACAATTCAAAGAATTGTGGAACTCAATAAATAACAGCCTTTGTATTAAAATTAATAGAATTTTGTTTGAAAGTTAAATAAGATTTATAAATAATATTAAATAAGTGTTACAAAGAGAATTTGAAATGCAATTTATTGAACATCGAACTCTCATTGTTTTTACACTTTAGTGAGATTCAACTTTCAAGTAGACCACAAATCGAATCAAAACCAAATTACTCCTCCATGAAAAACGATGAAAATAGTAAAATTGATGAAGCACAAACGAAAATGATATGATAGAAGAAGAAAAATTCATCTACCTTAAAATAAAACATTAATAAACCCAATATTATCTAGACAGGCAGAAAATCAAAAAGGAGAGAGAAATATTTTGTGACAGAAAAGAAAAATAGTCTCCCAAATTTAGATCCTTTGCGTTTCTGCTCCCGTCTTCCAAATTGAACAAATCTAACTTTTTTTGTGAATTCTATTTTTTTTTTCTCCCTCTTTATTCTTCCCCTTCGAATTATTTTTTTAAAAATGTCAGTTTGTATTAAAATGAAAAAATAAGAAATTTGCCTAAATTTTATTTTTCTAACCAAGTTGGAGAACCATGCTGTGCAACGTAGATATTGGCATAGTGAAACTGTAGTTTCAGGATGTACCTAGGAAAACATATAACCTGCTATTATGCTAGTTCCGTTTCAGAAAAGTCCAAAGCACATTTCCACTCAGCTCATAATTATTATTCATACAAAATATACAAGTAGAAAGTCGAGAATACATGCATGAGTTATCAAAGTTTTTCTTTAAAAAAAAATATATATATAACTTTTTTCTGTTTCAATCTCTTAAGAGCTTCATAATTTTGGTTTATTATTTTCAATATTGAACCTTTGGAATCGACTACAAAAAATTTTTATTCCCGAACTACGGAAAGTAGGGAAGTCAGAATTGATAATTGCGCTCTCAAAATGCGCTCAAGAAGGAAACTACTATTTATACCGAAAGACTGCTATGACCCACAAAGCAGAATGATCCATCTATTGCTATAATAATGAATTTCATTTCATCTATACTTATAAACTCAAAGCCCAGTTGGTATACTGACTGACTGATAATCAACGTAGCTCCACAATGGCTAAACGTAGATACTTGAAACTTGGCACAAAGGCCCCTTTTAGTATGTAGGTGCGTAATGAGAGAGGAAAAAAATTAAAGTTCAAGTGGGGGCAAGTTACCGCCAAAAATTACGCTATTTAGCGGGTCTTTTTGCAATTTCTTGTCAAACTAAAAGAGATAACGAAAAATTACCGAGAATAGACCCCCCAATATAGTATATAAGGACCCCATAAAATATATAAAATTTGAAAATTTGCGGTTTCTCCCTGATTTATGGGCGGTTTTCACCCCCAAAAAATCGGAATTGGGAAGTACCACTTCGGGATGAGCGAGAAAGCTGAAATTTGATACAAAGGTGTTCCGAAGTACAAAAAAATCATATCCTTGAATAAAATATTGAATTTTCTAACTAGGAGCGGTGCTCACTCTGGGGGTCGGTTCCACCGAAAACCCATAGTTAGGAAGTATCAGTTCGGGATGAGCGGGAAAGCTGAAATTTTATACGGTGTTCCGCTGTGCAAAAAGGAATATCTTTGAGTAAAATATTGAATTTTCTAAATAGGAGCCGTGTTCACTCTGGGGGTCAGTTCCAACAAAAATCTAAAATTGAGAAGATTTAATTTCGTGATCTCGAAATTGTTGTTGAATTTTGTAACCGTAGCGAAGCACGGGAAAACACCTAGTTATTTATAATTATAAACTATGATTTTTTTCGTCTACTAAGGTAAAATGATAAAGAAACTCTTCTTCTGATGTCATGGTATAGACTTTACACAATAGGATTCCGTTTTTACTCTTTGCGTACGGAATCCTGAAAATCTGTTTTAGAGATCATAATACACAATAAGAAATGAAGAAATAAGACCAAGAGCTAGTAAAAATCCATGTAAGTATGATACCAACAGAAAGAAGGATTGACATATTTCGAAATGCTCGAAATGAATAACCCCAGAGATAGAAGGAGAGAAAAAGGAAATCCAGCAATCAGATGGGTGAACGCTGTATTCAAAACAGCGCTGCTCAACACAGAGAGAAAGGTGGCGGCTTTGCGATCTGCAACGCAGGAGAAACATTTGTGTTGATACCACAGATAAATCAAGGTAATGATCCGTAGATGTTGATTTTTCCCTATACAATGTGAATTTGAAATGTGCCGTCCGCTAGTTCACTCCTCTAAGAATATAGGAGGTAGTGTGATTACACCTTTAAGCCCCAGTAGATGTAGGGAATAGCTAGCGTTATTCACACTATATACATAGTCGGATGGACCCTCCCTCGCGGGGTTGTATACGATTAGAATTAAGGGAGGGGATATATTAAAAAATAGGTACATTTAACACTTCAGGTGATATATCAAAGCTGTAGCGCTTGAGTTCCAATGCTTAAGTCCCATCCTGCAGTTAAAACGACAAATATTTCGTTATTAAAAAGAAGCAATACAAGGAAAGATGTGGGGTAGCGAAAGTTTCGTAAATTGTGCTGACTAAAGTGTAACTTTCAAGTGTAATATTCTTTCTCCCTAACGAAACAACTTTCTTTTCTTTTTAAGGTTTTTTACGACGTATTCAAGTTTCAAGTATGATTTTATTAAATTGATATAACCAACACTTGACTGTGAAGAGGTGTGACAAATTATTTAAACATCTGAACTCCGGATATTATATCACCTCGGACGGATTATACATACGTCTTCTCTGCATTTCAGAAGCTTATGTGAGATAACGTCAAACGGAGCAATTTAAGCATCCGAGGGATATCTTAACTGTCAAAAAATTGGTTTTCCTATACTTTACGTCAACAATTATTTAATTTTCTTTTCAAATGTATTAAGTACTGTTTAGACACCCAGATCAATAGTGTCCAGTTCCGGATAACCTCGCAGGGTGAAGTAAGTAGTCCCGTTTGTCGGTTCTTTTGGTTCCCAACTACCGAAGATATAGGGAAACTCTCTATTCATGCAGAATGTTGGAAACAAAAATTGTGCTCAAAACTGATATTTTCCACTCGCATTTTTACTTTTAGACATTACTTAAGACTTCCCTTTAGACATCATTTGGATCCGAGTTTACCTGTGGTCACTTGACAAATTCAGTGCACAAATAAACTGATACCAAACCTTCCTCTGGCTCAAATCTTTTCGCAATCATTCTATACTAGTGAAGAGTTTTAAAGGCTTAGGTACTAACTAAAGAAACATGGGTTTCGCAAGTCGGATAAAAAACCTCGGATGAATGCTGTAAAAATGACAGGGAACCTTTGAAGTAAGTCTATCTGATTTTAAATTTAATTTTCAACCAATAATCTCCATTGCCATTCTCTATGAGTCAGACTCAAGAAAAACGGGGAAGCTATTTTTTTCCTGGTTGATTCCAAAGTTTCATTATTGAAAGTAACAAACCAATAGAGGAGACAAGTTTGAAACCTGAAAAAGGGTCACTGTTGCTCTACAGAAAATGCTCCGTAAAGCCCATATCTTTGAGTAATTTATGAATACATCCTTTTGTGAAATGATTGTTGTAATTTTTGGAACATACCCAAGTTGTATCAAGAAATTCCAAATGCTTTAAAATTAAATAGATATAAGACTACCTGGGGCAACCTACTCTAAAAATCAGAGAAATCGGATGAGTGGGAAGCTGTACCGACCTACTCAGCAGATTTTTTTCTTCTTCTCAACGTCTCTTTAACATCTATTTGTCATTAGAGTCGTGGTTTTACCCTCTGCTTGATGTTACAAACGAGTTACCAACATCGTCCTCACGCAGTCTAGCTTGGGCCGGAAATAGCCAGCATCAGGAGGGCGCGAACTTCGGTAATCGAACGGGAACTGGTGTATACAACGTACCATAGAAACTGGCTGCAGATGTTTTTTCCCTCTCTATTTTTGAGGAAGGTCAATCGAATCAATTATTTTCAATCACAAAGATGTTTGTCTATAACGAATTGTTTATTAGATTCCAGATTGATCAATACCGGTAATGTCTGATGGCCTACTATTATGACTATCGACATTATCAAGACTGTCACCGTCGATTATAAATTGATTTTTATGATGAGTCCAGCAAGCATTTCTCAGAACAGTTCAGAGTTGTGTTCCAACTGCAATTATCATTAATTTATAATTATTAGTCTAGATTTATCCTGCATACTAGTGGTATGTTCACAACAGGGCCGTGACTCATAGGAGTTACGTTACTTCAGGTGAAAACTTTCTTCAGAAAAATATTCCTAAAAAATTGATACTTTACGTTTCAAGTTACGTAGAATAAAGAAAAAAAAGAAAAAAAAAAGAAAAAAAAAAAAGAAAAAAAAAACGTTCGTTAATTATAAGCCTCACAAAAACGTGAAAAAAACAGAAATAATTAATGGATTAGTAAAACCAAGTCATTCATAAGTTGTGAGGCCTACGGTAAATATTTCTGGGACCGACTGTTTACGTTTAGATCACAGAGTACGCATTCGTATTTTTACATTTTTCAAAAATGCAAACTTGGTTGGTGAAAAAATAGTAATTTGAATTGGTATCTACCTTGTGTATATCTTACAACCTTTCAATATATCTCCAATCTATAATTTCAATTTAAAAAAAAAATCGGCAGACTAAAATACCCTTCTTTTTCTCCCCTTCCCATAATCACCACAAGGATCGGTGGAAAATCGAATACAGCCCCGGCAAGGAGGTCCCATCCGACCAGTACCCTTTGTAGTGTGAAAGACAGCGGCCATTCCTTGGGTCACCCTACACATCTCGTTCGTTGGATGTACCAGGAACCCAGAGTTCCCTATCTATGCCTACGACCAGGCGCCAAAACACCAAAACCACTTTTCCTTCCGCTGACCAGAGGGGTAAAATAAACTCAAAATCACGTGGGAACTATATACATATATTACTTCCACGTGAAAACCCTCTAAGACTGATGTGAGATGATTTTCAAAGTTCCACCCTGTATGACGCTAAAACTATCCATTGTTCGACCTTCGCCCCATTAACACTTTTGATCTACATTCTAGAAATGACCTCTGTTCAATTTCAGGGAATTTGACTGTAAACCCATTTTCTATATTTTTCGGGTGCTTTGTTTCGTTAATTCTGAGGACAAATAATATTATTTGTCTTTAAACGCCCCCACTTCCATTATTTTATTACCCGTCCTGATTGGTAAAAGACTAAGACTATTAGGTATTTCATTGAGAATCCGGTTTAATGCTGATTTTAAATCTCTTTTTATATTATCAAGAAAATAAAGAAACAAACGCGAACACACACAGACAGACTTCGCATTGGAGGACACAACGACAGTCATGAGACATCATACCTCGCGAACACACACAGAGAGATTTCGCATTGGAGGACACAACGACAGCCATGAGACATCATACCTCGCGAACACACACAGAGAGATTTCGCATTGGAGGACACAACGACAGCCATGAGACATCATACCTCGCGAACACACACAGAGAGATTTCGCATTGGAGGACACAACGACAGCCATGAGACATCATACCTCGCGAACACACACAGAGAGATTTCGCATTGGAGGACACAACGACAGCCATGAGACATCATACCTCGCGAACACACACAGAGAGATTTCGCATTGGAGGACACAACGACAGCCATGAGACATCATACCTCGCGAACACACACAGAGAGATTTCGCATTGGAGGACACAACGACAGCCATGAGACATCATACCTCGCGAACACACACAGAGAGATTTCGCATTGGAGGACACAACGACAGCCATGAGACATCATACCTCGCGAACACACACAGAGAGATTTCGCATTGGAGGACACAACGACAGCCATGAGACATCATACCTCGCGAACACACACAGAGAGATTTCGCATTGGAGGACACAACGACAGCCATGAGACATCATACCTCGCGAACACACACAGAGAGATTTCGCATTGGAGGACACAACGACAGCCATGAGACATCATACCTCGCGAACACACACAGAGAGATTTCGCATTGGAGGACACAACGACAGCCATGAGACATCATACCTCGCGAACACACACAGAGAGATTTCGCATTGGAGGACACAACGACAGCCATGAGACATCATACCTCGCGAACACACACAGAGAGATTTCGCATTGGAGGACACAACGACAGCCATGAGACATCATACCTCGCGAACACACACACAGAGATTTCGCATTGGAGGACACAACGACAGCCATGAGACATCATACCTCGCGAACACACACAGAGAGATTTCGCATTGGAGGACACAACGACAGCCATGAGACATCATACCTCGCGAACACACACACAGAGAGATTTCGCATTGGAGGACACAACGACAGCCATGAGACATCATACCTACTTCTAAAGTTATAGAAGACAGAGAACCCGCTATAGTCGATTAATTATTGACTATCAACAGATGTCTCTAAAAGCTAACTGTTAGAGACAACTTCAAACTGGTCAAACAGTGCTTCGTTTGAATCTAGGTGACGCGACGGACGGGTAAAAATGTTCTCCCATCCCCAAAACGGAACTAAAAGTCCAACGTTGATCAACTTCAATGGTCTGACTGGTTTCTAGTTGGATTAGAGGTCTATTGATATCACAGCGATTTCTCTTTAAACATGTGTTTGGTTGTCCGATGGATCCACTTTAACTCTTAAAAGTCTTGTCCCATGACATTTATTATGTTCATGAAATTATCTGATTAGTTCTTGGCCAGGCCAAATGGCGGCCCAAAATTTCTATAATTCTCAGAACTAGTACAAAGTATTCCCATAAAACCTAAAAAGTAAAACGTCGGTTAGCCGATACAATACCTAGATGTATCAAATTTACAATGTGAAACCAAACCCATTCACATTAATGAAGCTCTAACAAACCATCTTCAATAGAAAAAGCAGAGGTTTGTCTGAGAACTTTCGGTACCTACACAAAACACAAACTCAACTATTAATTAATAAGAAGAAGGTCGACCACCTCATTTAAGATTTGATTAATGAAATAATTTATTCTCAAAACAAAAGAATGAGGAAACTAAAGAGTGCAAACTCATGTAAAGCCATACAACTTGAAGAGGAAGAATAACCTCTTCTGTCAAATTCTATCAGAAAGCACAACACTGAAAACAGATAGTCTGATCTCTCAAAAGTAAACATTCAGTGTGATCAAGTGTAACACAATAAATATTCAGACGATTTTTGAGACAAAATCTATGAAACAATTGAGCTTTTTTCGCTAGACATCTTGTTTAATGCTCAGGTTTATTCATATCATCATTATCAAAGAAGATGCCTAACACAGCTTAAGGAAATTTCTTTCAAAACAAAAATTCTGTTTAGTAATGGCAGCCTTCCTAGTAACTATAAAACACACATTACTTTCGTAAAAAATCACTTACAACCAACATCCTCCAACATATTTCAGATTCCTGAATGTTGTAAAGATTAATGAAATTAATAAAAATAAATGGGTTCGAAATGACTTATCAAATCAGTTACCTAAAGGGATACTGATATTATTATGATTTGCTTATTGTGTACAACAACCGGTGTTTGTTGACACATTACAAGACCTAAAAAATTCCTTAAAAGAAGGTATATAAATTACAATAACTAAACAAATAGTATTTAAATCTGCAAAAAATAGAAATAAGAATGCCTGTAAGAAATAGTAATAAATTAGGATACCTGAAAAAATATAAAAAATTAGAAATTACATTCAAAAAAATGATATAAAAAAAGGACCAAAAATAAATCCTAAGACGTGTGACTAAAGACTAAATAAAAGAAAAACATTTAGATTTTCAATTCTTTCACAGCGGGCCAGAGGAATGAGAAATTTTTAAAAGGTCCTTATTTAAGTTAGTTATTACTGTTTGACCTAAATAACCACCTTACTTCAGAATTTCTAATCTAAAATTTTCCGTTTCCTAACTGGCTTATTTTTAACTTCCAGGAGAAAATGAGTTTTGACTCTGTCATCTTACGACACTGATGAAAATAATTTAGGTAGATGAGAAACCTATTTTGGAACACAATAAAGGAACTTTTACATTAAAGCTTAGAAATAAACACCGTTATACAGGGTGTAACAAAATTAAACTTTATACCCCTCTAGTTCCGCCCCTGATTATCCTCATTTTTTTGTACTTTTATTTGAACAAAAATTATTTGCACCATTCCATTTATATTTCTTGAGAAATCGACACTTTTTGTCAATAAAAGTCACTTCCGGGGGTCGAACCTGGATCGCACTATAACCATGGCCCCTTTTCAATATCCCTAGAGCTTTTCAAAATTCAAAAATTTCAAGGCGTTTAAAAGTTAACGGGGTTGGCCGGTCATTTTGGGACACGCTGTACAGATGATGGAGGAGATAATACATACAGGAGACCTTAATCAAACAGTGGACATTAAAGCAACATTTATAGATAATCACTCTAGTGTACGTCTAGCAATTCAATGTACAATGTTGCTCTCGTTAAAGACTGATACACAGGAATCATTGAAAAGCAATAGTCTAGCAATACATTTTACGTAACCAAGCACAATGAAAAATAATTAATGCTCAGTCATCATCATCATCATTGATCAATGATCTTCATTCATTTAGAACTATCGTAGTTAGGGGAAGGTCAACAATATAGAATAGAACAACTCTCAGGATTTCTCTTTGAACAAATTAAGATGTTTTCTTGCAAGCTAATGTTGCTTGCAAAGCACCTGACAAATTGTATATTACAGTCATCTTGTATACAGTGCAACTCACATGATATGATTAACATTATAATTCATGAGATGTTTTCTTGCAAGCTAATGTTGCTTGCAATGCACCTGACAAATTGTATATTACAGTCATCTTGTATACAGTGCAACTCACATGATATGATTAACATTATAATTCATGAGATGTTTTCTTGCAAGCTAATGTTGCTTGCAATGCACCTGACAAATTGTATATTACAGTCATCTTGTATACAGCGCAACTCACATGATATGATTAACATTATAATTCATGAGATGTTTTCTTGCAAGCTAATGTTGCTTGCAATGCACCTGACAAATTGTATATTACAGTCATCTTGTATACAGCGCAACTCACATGATATGATTAACATTATAATTCATGAGATGTTTTCTTGCAAGCTAATGTTGCTTGCAATGCACCTGACAAATTGTATATTACAGTCATCTTGTATACAGCGCAACTCACATGATATGATTAACATTATAATTCATGAGATGTTTTCTTGCAAGCTAATGTTGCTTGCAATGCACCTGACAAATTGTATATTACAGTCATCTTGTATACAGCGCAACTCACATGATATGATTAACATTATAATTCATGAGATGTTTTCTTGCAAGCTAATGTTGCTTGCAATGCACCTGACAAATTGTATATTACAGTCATCTTGTATACAGCGCAACTCACATGATATGATTAACATTATAATTCATGAGATGTTTTCTTGCAAGCTAATGTTGCTTGCAATGCACCTGACAAATTGTATATTACAGTCATCTTGTATACAGCGCAACTCACATGATATGATTAACATTATAATTCATGAGATGTTTTCTTGCAAGCTAATGTTGCTTGCAATGCACCTGACAAATTGTATATTACAGTCATCTTGTATACAGTGCAACTCACATGATATGATTTATATTACAGTCATCTTGTATACAGTGCAACTCACATGATATGATTTATATTACAGTCATCTTGTATACAGTGCAACTCACATGATATGATTTATATCACAGTCATCTTGTATACAGTGCAACTCACATGATGTGATTAACATTGTCTTTCATTTAAGAGCTACAAATATGGAAATAACCAATTTTTGCTGAAATGATTACCTACATCAAACACTCAGATTTTTTTTTTTTTTCTTCTGGTAAAATAAACATTAAATCTTAGTAAAATTGAAACTTCTATACTCACGAGATCCGGAGAAGAGAGGAGAGTAGAAAATATCAAATATCATGGAAGAGTTCGTGTAATATACACATTCGAATTGGTACATCATGCAAAAACGTCATTAATTACAAATTTTGCAAAAATGAGTGTTTGATGTAAATTGATTCTCTTAGGGTGAATAGAGATCACTATAAGAACCACATAAGTCCATTGATTTACTCGTATGACATTATTACATATGTACTCGTATAATCTATAATCTGGGTAAAAAGCCGATATATCATGTATTGCTGAATGACAAAATATTAAAAAAAAAAGTTTTCATATGTCGAATCACATTTGAGAACAGACAAAAAAAAATTTGATCACTTTTCAGGTTTTCCTCCATTTCGCTTTCGTTTTTTGAAATGTTGATGGCAAATTTGAAATCGCCGCCTTCAAAAAGTAGGATTTAGTTAGTGTCCATCCACTTTTGTTCGGTCACACTGAACCCACCAAGCGAAAGTGGAAAGTTGTCCAAAAATGACCTTCTCCACCCTGTAACTCTGCTATGCTTCGCCTGGCTCACTAACGAATTTCATTAAAAATGTTCCATTTGATCTCAGCTACCCACCAAATTCAAGGGTCCCATTTATAGCCAAACACCCTGTAGATACTTGCCGTACCTAATAATAAAGAAGAGAAAGTGAGGAAAATCGTCGACCGCTCGCGCTCTCCTCAACCTTAAATTTCGTATCTGAAGTCTCCATTAAAAATTTCACTTCAATCGATCAAATCTCTAATAAAAGGAAATCTATGTTCAGAGTGGATTGATACGACGGGTACGTTAATGTAGTGAAAGTTTCTCCCAGACTGACTTTCCAGCTTTCAGACAAAATATGAACTCATAAAATATTGAATATAAATCACTTGACATCCCAGGAGTCAGAACACCCTGTTTCAACATCAATGAGAAATCAACAATCATCATTTGAAGCAACCTCCCCGAAGGATAATTATACGCTAATAGACAATCATTACTCGCACAAGCAAATTAAGATATATACGTACCTATTTGTGTTTGAAAAGAAGTACCGCCAAGTTGAGGAGCGGCGTCAAAAATTATAAACCAAAGTTTTGACCTTTAAAATGTTTCATTTGAGATTTGTAATTTGTCAGCACAAATTGTTTAGATAAAAACGAAGAAGCTTTAAGTAATGTTATAAATTGAAGTAATAGAAAGGCACATGTTGAGATGGATGAATGGTGTAATGAGAAGGGAGAGGATAAGAAATGGGGACTTGTTAAACTATAGGTGAAGAAAAAAATATAAAAAATTAAAGTAAAAAAATTCCATAACTCAAAAATATCAACTTATCAGGAGGCGAAGAAAACCTTTCAGATGTTTCTGAAATGAACGCATATTACGTACTATCTCTTATAAATTGCATACAAATCATCTGAGTCATGGTGTCTCTATAAGAAACGATGCGTTTTCATCTCTTCTTTCACTAGTTTCAATATCTCAATTTCAATATAATGAGTTATGGCATTTCTGAAATGACTGATTCAAATAGAAGAAATGGAAAGTATGGAAAACACTTGTTTTTTTATACGCAATGCACAATGTAATACGCGTATCGAATAATATATTAAAATTGTAGAACAAAAAGTGAAGTGACTTTCATTAACTGGGCACACGGTAGTGCGCCAGGCCAAGTTCCGTCCTAACGCACGCAGGGTGTATATTACACGAAACATTTCGCCATGGTTTTACCCCCCTCATAACTCTGCTTTATTTTATAATGTTTCAGGGGTTATTTACTGACACAAAATGAGTACCGAAAGTTTAAAATCCCAGAGTAAAACAGAGGCAGAGAGTGTCCTATGAGAAAGAGAAGTTGCCACGTGAAACCAAGTCATACATCCGGCTATTAAACCATCCAATATATATACATTAAAAAAATGTCTCCGGCTGGAAATGTCTCCGCGATCGACCGATCGATCAACTGGTTTTCTATAAGTTTAATAGATTATTTTTTATAGATAAGAAAAGGCGTGAGATGGTTACATGTTAAATCCTGTAAAGAAAGAGTGGAGGGGAAATAATATCAATAAAGAGCCGGAATGTCCAGCCAGTCGATCGCGGAGCCATGCTAAAATATATATTCAACAATTAAATCTGATGCTTTTGCATCAAGTGGAAAAAACAGAGACAAGAAAAGAAATGTTACGGTCTTAATAATCCTCAGACAAGCGAATTTAGAGATGTTACCACTAGCTCTTTCATTACAAATAGGTATTTCATGGGCTGACATTTTTGAAAGCCAAGTACCCAGATCCCAAATCTTGGTTTCAGCCATTGGTCCGTGTGTATCTGTTAGTTTCAAGATAAAGTTAACTTGAAACTAACAGACGTTTAAAGGTTGCTTTTATTCGGGACGACAGTAACGATTATTTATTTATCGATGTACGATTAGTCTAAATCTGATTATTTATTTATCGATGTACGATTAGTCTAAATTTAAACTGATTATTTATTTATCCATGTACGGTTAGTCTAAATCTAACTGATTATTTATTTATCGATGTACGATTAGTCTAAATTTAACTGATTATTTATTTATCGATGTACGGTTAGTCTAAATATAACTGATTATTTATTTATCGATGTACGATTAGTCTAAATCTAACTGATTATTTATTTATCGATGTACGATTAGTCTAAATCTGATTATTTTCTTTAACCATTACACCACTGGTCGGATTTAAATTTTACAAAATAAAATACCAAGTGTCAACAACCAATGAACTGTTGAGCTAAATGCAACCAAAATGGGAGATCATGAACAATGGGGCAATAAATAAAATGACAAATCCTAATCCAATTATCTCACAACTTGGAGCACACTTCCGGATTAACGAAACATCTTCCTGACATAACGCCTTCACAATACTCAATAGGATTGCTATTTATGATTCAAAATCTGATCATATTTTAGATGAATTAAAAACTTAAAGCAGAGACCAAAGATGTAACCTCGTGCAATCCATGTAAATATGGCTCACTAACTTCCAACAATTAATCGATCGGAATAACACAATTTTATTGAACATCAGATGAACCACTTCCCCAAATATCCTAAATGATACATCTTGTACGGCAGTGATGAATCATATTTTCTTTGGTCAGGACTTTACCTGATAAAATATACAATCCACATAATAATACGATTGGGCTTACTGCTGGCAGAACAAGACCTTTAAGAGACTTACTAAGGCAGTATAATATGTCTACTATTATTCTACAACATTAGTAGCCAACAAGAAATTCTTTAGGGCTGCGTTCTCCTACATCTGGCTACTATCGGAAACGATGATGCCACTATTGATTGATGCTGCTGAAGTTTTTAACTGTTATCACACATTTATACTTGGAGCCTAATAGCTGCCATGAGCCCCCAAACTATGTCAATCAATGAAATATAATTACTGAGTTGCTTTCTCTATTATATTACACCCACAGTTCTGCTAAACTCGGCCCGCGATGGCGAATAATTAATACTTTCTTTTCGGCTAGGAAAACTTCCAAGCTTATTGGGCGGGAAACACCCAGCATCACGGGGGCTGGAATATGCGTGGTCATCCACTAAGTAACTCCAATGATCTTACGAGCCAACGATCATACCACGTTGAATACCCCAGTTCCCGTCAGATCACTGAAGTTAACACCACGTATCGTTGGCTCCTTTTTCCGGCCCAAATCAGGCTGGGTGAGGTCAATGTGAGTAGCTGGTTTGCAAGTTTCCAGCGAATGGACGGTAAAACTCCCGTCTTGAATATCCAATACATGTTAAAGAGACGTTAAGTCAAATTAAAAAAAAAAATGATCTTACGGGAACTGGTGTATTCAACGTGCCATAGAGACGCCGGCTAATAATACTTTGCTTGAACTATACAACTAAGGAAAAATAAAAACGACGAAAACAACCAGAGTTGTGGAATACCCCTGCGTTTGACCAATAATGTACATACTAGGGACCCCAAGTTCAACGACAATATATCCAATACAAACCTAGAAGTATCTTTTATGGATACAATACTAAATTTGAAGGAAATACTTATTGTAAGCATATAAAAAAGGCAAATTTCTTTTGAATACGAAGTGCCTCTCAAAGTGTCTAAAATATAAATTATTGGTTTAATAAAAAAAGCCCCTTTTTCTGTTTCTGACCTTTACATAACTATTTCAAGGAAAAGAAAGACCTGTCATAAAATTTAGTGAATAACTTTTTATGTCCTTCTTCTTCTTACATATACTTCCACTATAAACAGAGTTTTATGATATTCAGATGGTACCATACGCTGCTTGCTATGTTCAAGTATACAGATATTGAGTGATTACCTTAAAAATGTATGTACCATCCTCGTAAATCACGTTTTCCGAGTTTATTCCCTGTCCCGCACGGTTCCCGCTACAATAATCGTGTAAATTGAAGAAAGTTTTAAAGACAAAACTTTACTAGAAATCATACTTCTACTTCCTCAATCGTTGCGCAAGTACATGGCCTGAATAACAATGTGGCAAATGTGGAAAAAGCCCGGGGCCTCGCGCTTGTTACATAAATTAGGATTTATGAATGGTATCCCAGAGATGGCAGAAGAAATGTAAAATGACCAGCAATGGGATGGCGCGATTTATTTAAAGAAGTAGTTTGACCATTATGGACACATGAAACACAGGATAGTTAGAGATTGTTGGAAGTTTCTAGGAGAGAGAGAGACCCTTGCTTGCTCCAGATGGGGATGTTATGGGCTGATGATAATGATGAAAGGGTCTCACGCTGTAAAAATGAAGCGGGCCTCACGAGAAATTAGCAACAAGTTTGAAATTAGAAATTAGCAACAAGTTTTTATCTTCGAAAGAGCTTTTGATTTAATTTCCTATGTTAAAATTAAAAGGTAAACACTCTGCAGATTATAAACTGAGGGACAGTGACACAAAGGGGCAAAAGCAGAAGGACACTAATAAAACACAAAACGCAAAGTACAGTTTACTAACTGATATATAGGTAATAAACTTTGGAACACAGATTCCCCTTACATTGTAGATAAGAAATAATGAAGGGAAAAATAAATCATGATTTGAAGCAGGAGCAAGTTTCCACCAAAAATGACGTTTTCTAAGCGCTACAATAACACAGTCCATACGGTAAGAAATATAAAAAAAAATGAACGGTAATGACCAAAACCATACACAAACCTTTTGAGGAAAATATAAAATCCACTCTTGATACGTATTCCTGATATAACATTTTTTGCTAAAAGGAATTACTCGTAGACAGCCACGGGAAAGGGCGTTTACGAAATTGCGGGAATCAGTTAGTAAAAGTATAAGTATAAAATCTTACCTGGGTTGAGTAGGGTTGAGCACTTAGTTTGATACTATCTTGTAATAATTTATCTTTGATCAATATCTTCAATTGCAGTTTTGGTATTCTTATCAGTTGTGCTTTTCCTTCTTCATAATCATCAACAAACTCTGCATTATTCAAACTTGCATTTGAGTTTGAATTACTTCTTTTAGATTTTGAACTTCCACTCGGAGATTCTAATTTTTCCGATGAACTTTTAGAACTTGTGTCAAGTTTACAATTTTCTTGTATAATCTGACTTTCTTCTAATGTGAAATATACACTTGCAGCTCCTTCCTCGCGTAATGTCTTTATAGATTGAAGCAGACGATGTCGATGAGATGTATTGATTACACCGATAGCGTCTAAATCGGGATCACCTATTTGTTTACATATTTCTAAATCATCGTATCCATTATCTATGAATGATTCAGAATATTGACCCAAATGTAAAGATTTCAACCACTCTACAACGATGTTCTTATTTGTCATTTTATTGTTCTATACATTTAAAATACAATTATAATGTTCGTCAAATATTTAAAAAATGTTTTACAAAAAATTACTCTGTCGTAAACAGTAGAAATAATAACTCAATTAAATGGATAAAAAAAATGTTTACCGGTTATATTGCTTACTGGCTCTTACGGAGGTCCACACTGAATTTCATCGAAGTCAAATAACCCATTCAAGAGATATCTGATATAGTTCAACTTCAGAACGGCTAACAAAGTTATAGCTTTTTTTTTGTTTTGCTGTAATCTACAACTTTAAGGTCGAAAAGTACCTACTCTTTTCACGAAATCAAAACCAATGTAAAAAGTATACGATAAACGATTACAACGTACATACAAACTAAACCCCATACTAACTTGGACTCGAGATAGTCGAGATGATAGAAATTACCTAATTACGATGATAAAATTATCATCTACCACGAATGTGAAATGGCAAATCAAAGATACAAAATATTGCTAGTTTCTTATGATAAGCCCTCTGTCCCTTGTTATCTACTGATAAATACCTTAAACAAACAATTAAAAACACACCTTATCAAAGAAAATACAAAACGTTTTGTGTTCAAAGTGCTAGTGACAGTGACCTGAGAACCCACATGAATCTTTTGTTTATTTATCAAAATAACTGTAAGTACTGATATATCTGAATTTTACGCCTACTTCTGGTTTACCGCAATAAATAATTCCTATAAAACACCATAATTTAGACAAGTAGTACTTCATGAATGAGATTTTTTTAAATATATTAATGTTATCATAAAATAATTAATTATCACTTTAGAAAACACGATATAGGTATTTTTTTTATTAAAATGTTTACATGAATGTATATGTTTAATTAACAATTAAGGTGACGGTTTCAATTAAATATTAAAGAATAGAATTAAATCATACAAACTAATTAAATTAAATAACACGATAATGATTAAATTAAATATTTAATTATTTAAAAAATACATTCAAAATTATAAATGCATTCGACACATCTTACCCGTTCGCTCAAAAACCACTTTCTGAAATTTTTGACAACAAATAACAGCCATTTTGAAATTCTCCTTTTAGTTTGATTTTAACACAATAAGAGCAGCACTTCCTTCATATCGTCTCCATGTTTTTCACTTGATGTAGCTGAAGGGAAAGGTACAGTGTGCTTCTTTCTATCTTCATTACAAATTAAGTAGGTACAAAAGAAATAGAAATGATTTGGTGTGTTGGTGATCCATTTTTGCAACGACTTGCTAATAATTCAAATGGATACAGATTTTTTTTTTAAAAAAAAGGACTTCGTGTAGATGAAAAATACAAGAAATAAATAGTAAATTTTTGCAATCCATTGATGATAATAAAATATCATCATCATCACAGTTGCTTCTGCGATTTCGTAGCATAGGTTGCTATGTATTCTTTGCTTCCAAGTTTCTTTTTTTGCATTGATTTTAATGCAAAAAAAAAAAATTGGAGACCTTTCAAAATCGGAAAGTGAAAATTTTAGTGTATTAACTCGCCATGAATGTAGAATTTTACAATCATGTCACCCTCAAAGAACTTTTAAATTAGGTACCTATGATCTATTTTCCTTATCGAGTTCCCTAGATCGTAAACAATTAGTTGGTTCAACAGGGATTTTTAAACCGTAAATATTGTTTGTTTAGCGAGAAAATTGAACGTATTTAAAGCACAACTTGAAGCACATGTAAGACATATATCTAACTTGATTAAAATAATTTATAACCATTTAACTTTCAGATATGAAATAGATAAAAACTTACGTAGATAGAAACAAAAGCAATTATTCAGAATGGATCATAATGAAATTATTGATCTGGAAAACGTGATCAAGTTACCGAATCGGCCAGGTAGCTTGATTGTATCAAGTTATTGTCTCTTGGATATCAAAGATATTTCAGGATTAAGTTTCAGCAGCATTTTAAAACAATTGAATGTTAAACTGAAAATATCAGCAAATAAAGAAAGTTTAAACCAAAATGTTGGTGAAACGAGTGTCTTGGAGACCTTTCAAACTTGCGAGTTACAGTGCGTAGTGAAGTTTATGCCAGATGAGTCTCTGTGGATATCTTTAAATTCTGAGGTAAGGAGTTTTATGAAACATTGAAGTAGGGCTGTAGGGCTATCAAGAAATGTATCTGCACTGAACAATACTTTAAACTTGAAATTTTAGTTAGTTCAGTGCTTCTTTTTTAATTTTAAGATCATTGGCAGAAAACAGTGAAGTAGTATTCTTTAAATGAATAACTCCTTAAAATCAAAAGGGCCTTCTAAAACTAATTTATTAAGTCCTTAAAAAAATAAGGACTCAGGTTCAACATTTTTCTTAAACAATACCTTTTTCTAAACAAGACTATATTCGGTATGATAAGGTAGCCTTTACAAGTATTAGTATACTTGCGATTTCTGATGGCCACCTAAATTTTTGATCGAACGAGATGACTTTATTTTTAGTTGTATGATTTTTCTTTTAACAGCTATCCTGTTCGTCCAACAGTAACTTTCGAACGCCATGTATAGGTATGGGTATTCATTGCGTTCGTAGAACAAACTGATTTATTGCGTTCATACAATTAACTGATTAAGCTTTTACAGGTATACTTGTGATGACCACCTATCTATTGGTCATTCAAGACTTTCGCTGGAAACTTGCAAACCAGCTACCCACATTGACCTCACCCAGTCTGGGTTGGGCTGGAAAAAAGAGCCAACGATACGTGGTGTTCCCAAGGGGTCACCCATCCAAGTACTGAGCACGCCCGACGTTGCTTAACTTCAGTGATCTGACGATAAACTGATGTATTCAACGTGGTCGTTGGCTAACCTAAATTTTAATTTAGTTCATAATAATTATTTTCTCCAGACAACATTTGAAAAGGAATTGAACATGTATTATTTAATGGTACCAGAGTATTTAAAAATATTTCCCTACTTGAATGTCACTCGAGACATACATCCATTTTTTCCTAAATTTTATGGCGGAAGATTAAACCTGAATAATACTGAAGAATTTATTGATCACAATGCAATCATAATTCTTGAAAATTTAAGATGCAGTGGATACGAAAATTGTCGGCGGTGAGTATTTTTTATGCAGTTATATCATTAAGGTAATTGCAGGGAGAAAGAAATATCCACACGATGCTACTCATCGGGACGACAGGAACGCATACCATCAGAGTTCTAGCCAAGGGCCATCAAAACCTTTTCAATAACCTTATATAAACTGTGTCCATCATTTTTTAAAACATGGGTAAAGTGACCGCTACAATAACAACAGCAGAAGGAAAGATAGGAAAAGTAGATCCTCCAGAGCGGGCAATAAAATCGCGACCTCCGGGACAGAGGTCTGAGGCAAGTGTAGAGCTATTGAACCATAGAGGATAGCTGTGATCGGTTAGCTATTTTAAAAGCATTTTGCAAGGATTTTATTATTTTTGGGGAAGAAACCATTATTCAAATACCTAGGTGATGAACTAGAAAATATTTTTATTTTATTGAACTTGCGATACAAGTAATAGGCGTAGATTAATCAAAATTTACAGGGTAGGTATCTACTTCGGATTAAAATCTATTTTATATATAAGTATTCGAACTTTTAAAATTCAAGCCACTGAGAAGCTCCTTGATGAAAAATGTGAAACTAAATATCTTTTTTGGCTTAATATCTATTGGTCATTAGACATTAGAAACGGGTATTTATCCTCCATTTGCTGGAAACTTACAAATCAGTTACCTACATTGACCTCACCCAGCCTGGGTTGGGTCGAGAATTTGCAGCATCACGAGGGTGTGAACCTAGGTGGTCATCTACTTTGAAAAAGCTCGATAGAAGTTGCTTAACTTCAGTTATAGACGCTGGTAAGAAGAACATTTTGAAACCCCGGTATTTTGATTTTTTATCTTTTTCGTTTCCAGACCCAAACTTGACTGTCTTCATTTAATTATAATATTAGAAAAACTTGCTTCTTTTCATTCAATCGGAATTATAATTCGTAACGATACAAACAACAAACACATTCTTGAAAATCTTTTAAAAACAAGCAAATCATTTTTCTTTGGAGCTAAAGATAAAAATGTGGATAAAGTAAACGAACAAAGAAGACGAAATCTACTGAACATTATAAAGAGATTCAATTATTCTGAAGATATGAATAACAAAATTATGAACATTCTAATTCAATCTGATCAAAAATCATTTGAAACAAAACAATCGAACTACTTCACGTTACTTCATAATGATCTATGGATTAATAATTTCATGTTTCAATACAAACAAGATGGTGAAAGTATAGAAGATGTAAAATTTTTAGATTTCCAAAACACGAATTATGGTTCAATCACGAAAGATTTGATTTTTCTATTGTATACATCTTGCGATTATGAACTTTGGGACAATTTTTATTATTATATTGAATTTTATCATAAGGAATTAATAAAAAATTTGAAATACTTTTACAGTGGAGAAATAGCGGAAATGAGTGGTCAGGATGGAAGAAACATAGAAATTGACTTTCAAATAGATGATTTCAAACTTGAATTCAAAACATATGCATGTCATAAATTAAAACATATTTTTATTTTACAAAATATCATGTATAGTCATGATGACAGTTTGTATCAGACTAATATAAAACTTATACTGGATAGTTATATTCAAAAAGAATTTCTCTAACTTAAAAATCAAAATATAAATAATCTAAAACAGAAACATTAAATAAATGGAATTATATAATACTTATTTTAGTTCATAGACATGTGTTAGTATTTTTTAAGAATTAAGTTTTACCCTGTCAAATAGACTCAGAATGATTTTTCATCTTGTTGGACAATTATTTTAAAAAGCAAGAACGTTGGAAAGGGATATGACATCAGAAAAGGATCAAATACGAGTAATCCGGCTAATTTTGAAAAGGTATTTGGTTTTCAACGAATCCATAGAACTGCCAGCTCAGCACGAGGGTCAATGTGAATCAAATATTGTCAGAGTAGATTTCAGAGTAGATTAGTTAAAAAAAAAAAATGCACAGAAAACAAAGACGAAACCGATTATCACTGAATTCGGAAGTAGGTATTATCATATTTATAGAAACGCAATAATTTAAAAACATATTTCGTCCAATTATTTAAAACATTGCCATATTACTTCTTTTATGACAGAGAATATAGTGTGCGAATCTGTTATCTTAAACCGAGTCCTAAAATATGAACAGTCGTCTATTCAATGCGTACCATTTTTGACGTTAATTTAATTCTATAATAAGATAAGTAGATCGAATTGCTTTTTTATGACCATTCCTCTCTAAAAAACCTTAATAACTCCCTGAATGGAATTCACTACAACATTGAACTTCTTGAGAATAATTAGACAAACTCTTTTCTTTACGTTTTCGCCATACCTACTTCACTTTCTTTTGTGAGCATCCATTAGGATGTTCGTGGACAGCCGCATAATTACTTACTTTATTGCAGAACACAAATCTTTGCATATATGCGCAAGGAAAAACAAATACACAAACATGGTCTTATTTGATTTATACCTAACTTATTGACGAAAGACGTTTTAAGGGACCAGAAATGTGTCATATTCCACGAAATATACCGATTTTTCACCATAAAGGTTGTTATTTTTTAATTACCGCTTCTTTCTTGCCGTTCTAGTAGTTCATAGGAGTGCTGTATGTAGCAGCACATACCAAATAGCTTCATCCTTATTTGCCTCGGCTGTTTTTCTAGATATTCAGGATCTTCTGTCTTATCAAATTATATTATTATCAACATCATTTTGTATCAATTTCAATTTACGTTTTACATTAATTTATGTATTTATTTATCTGTTGTATTTTCGTTTGAGAATTACCATAGTATTATGTCAGTTTTTCTTTTCTTTTTAAAATGTTAATTTGAAAAGTTAACTTATGAGTTAAACACAATTTGTTGTGGTTGACTTGTAAACTTCACTTGTCCTTTATTTGACAGGTAAAATATTATTTTTGAACTTAAATTATTTATTATGTGGCGTTTCATTACCCGAGGTGTCCGAGATTTGAGATATGCTCCATCGAAACCAGTGGATTCTACTGAAAATGTGCAGAAACCATCTTCAATTATAAAATCCAAGAAGAAAAATTGTTCAATTCTTGATTACAAATATTGGAAACCTACATGCTTCCAATGGATGAAAACAAATAAATCTTCAGAGCAGTCCAAACAGAGAAACGATGACAGAATCAATACAAGCCCACACACTTTGTTCGAGGCATTTGGTTGGAGCGGTGCAATTGTGTTTGGTTGGTATATTGGTCAAAGTATTCTAAGAAACCGAAACTATTTCTTTCAAAAGAAAGATAACGACCCGTTAAACAGACCCGATTTTGAATATAAGTCCCTCACTGAAGTTGTGACAAAGGTTGTTCTGGCTCAACCCCAATATCAATCTATCCTACCAACTGATTCAACAAGACAACCAACTCAGACAAGCAGCCATATTCAAACTTATGGACCAATCACCCGTGAAGACAATTTCAACCAGGCTGCTCAGGAACTCTATGAGGTTCACAAAGAAATGGTTGCAGAACTAGAAAATGTCCGTGGCCTGAAATTGTTAAAAAAAAAAAAGTTGGATGATGCCATCAGCCATTTTAAACGAGCTGTGCTTCTGAACCATTCATCAGCTGCGTTCAACCTAGCCCAATGCTATGAAAATGGCTGGGGTACAGAGAAAGACTTATCACAGGCTGTGTACTATTACGAGATTGCTAAAGATCAAGGCCATGTATCTGCCATTTATAATTTAGGTGTTTATTACTCAAAAGGATTGGGTGGTCTTCAAATAAACAATGACAAAGCAAATGAATTATTTTTGACTGCTGCAAAACTTGGTCATGTCCAAGCAGCTCAGAACATAGGTCTTGTAAAGTGTCCTGCGCCATCTCTTGAAGATTTGTCTAAAATGTTCGAAGAGCAAAATTCAAAGTCTCCTTATCCGGGAAAAATCATTAAGGCTCTAGAGACTTATATGAAAACAAATGATTTGACACCTGATGAGGCTTATCACAGTGATGAGCCAACGAGTCCTTTGCTGTGGGACTCATTCGTCAAGGAAGTACACGAGTACAATCAAATGTGGGATCAGCAGGAGTCAAATAACGACACGACTAATGAAGTGCCTTTTTTGTTTTGAACTGTGCCAGGCTCTTGAATGACATTTGAGTGAAATTCTGTTTTAACCAATTTGTGTTGGAAATACAATTTTGGTTGAAATGATCATATTTAGTTGTGTTTCATGTAAGAAATATTTTGACTTTTTTATTATACCTTATGGTCATTCTTGTGTGAGTTTCTAATATTAACTCATTGAAGAGTTGAATGTCTGGAGTGTAAAAGGATGTAGAAGCCACACGCTCATTCATTTAGGATTGACAATATGTTATTGAAAATCTGTCATCCTTAGGATTGACAATATGTTATTGAAAATCTGTCATCCACATAAGATGTCTGTAATCATTATTTTCTCATTTTTGGATCTCTTTTTGTAATTTTACATCGCATACCAATCAGAATGATTGTTATTTTTAACTTATTTTGTTTTTAATTTAAGCATTAATTTTAAAAGACTGCTATAATTAAATTTAAATATGCCTGCATTCATATTCATTTAGATTCTGGATAGTTTACTTTCCTCAGTGAATGAATGTAAGAACCATTAATATCCCTGGACCTGGGAGAATTTGTTAAATTTTTTTGAACTTTAATTGGCAGCTGAGCAAATTGTGTGTTTATTATTTTACTGTTTTTCTAGCCTTCATACGGCGAATGAACGTATTTTGTTTATTCGATTTTTGTATCTTCATAGTATCTTGAAACTTAAAATACCAAATTTTGAATGGGGTTATTATCTTCGGTTAAATCTTCCAAATCTTCGGTTAAAATTTCACCGCCCAGAAATCCAACGCGACTTCAGAGTTGTTTATTGTTCTTTGATATGGTGAAAAAATGTATCATGCCACGTTGAATACAACAGTTCTATTTGAACTTAATACCTATTATTTTGTGAACCTGCCCCTAAGATTTGGCTGATATCACATTCACAGGGTAATGGTTCTTTGGTTACTTTCTTATAATTATTATGTTGTGATTACTGATTACCTCACTCAGTGCAACTAACTTAATGTTAATGAATATTTAATATTTTTTAAAATAAAATATTACTTAAATTCTAAGAAATTAAAGCATGTGTTTTTTGGCCGCTACCCGACACTACTTTTCGTGAAAATTCGTATGGAGCTTTATTCGAATAGCGCGAAATGTGTATTGGTTGGGAAAATGTGTACCTGTTTAGTAAATTAATATTACTAATTTGATAGTTGGCGATAGTTACTACTGAAAATTTTCAAATGCTTATCATACTTCTGACTAAAAAAAAACAAACTATCGNCCCCCCCTGAATCCGCTAATTTTACTGTCAACTGACGTTCTCTTTTTCGACAAGATTCGTGAAACCTCTAAAAAGCGGCAAAATACCGACAACTGTTTATTCGATTTCAACCAAAGGTGTCGTTCATTCCATGTATAAAATCAATATAAATAGGCACCAAATTTCATGTTTGAAATGTTTTTTCGATTTACACGCTTTCCATGCGGAATGCAGATCTTACCGTTCTTTTTTTAGACGGCATAAAGCAGCCAAACACTGCCAGGAAGATTCGAAAAATTCAGGCGATTACAATACTTTTCTTTCGGAAAGTTAAAAATGTAAAGACAAAAGTGTTAAGGTTGCTTCACTTTAGGACAGCATGTACCACATCGACGTTCAGACTATCCTAGAACAAAAATATCGGACTATAAAAATGTAACGGAAAATATGATTTGCAACCTACCCAACCTATCAGAAACAGTCATCGTCAATAGGTACTCATAATTTTTTCTATGTTCACACGATCACTGGTTACACCCCCGATTCAAAATGAAATCGTAGATATCGATATTCGAAAACTACTTCGATAATTTTAAATATCGTACGTCAAACAAAATGTGTAGAATGTTTGTTTGATCAGCGGAGATATTAGAGAGTTTTTTTACGGAGAAAAGTTGATTGATTTTCATGTTCTACAACATTTTACTAAAATATTAAATAAACCACAGTCCCTGATAAAAATTTTAAGGGAGAATTTCTAAATTTTTTTAGAAAGTTCATCTATCGGCGCTGATCATGAGATCTAACGATTTCAAACTAAGCATCTCATTTTGAATGCCGCGAAAATAAATATAAACAATAGATTAACCTAAAGCTGTCCGCTAATCCGCTTACTTTACCGAATCTTTCCAGTTTCCAGTTAGGTATTTCAAGTTTCAAGATTAGACATTTTTAATTTGAACTTTTTTCACTTATCAGTTATCAGTTAAATTATTGTTATCAGTACATTTGCAAATTAGAAATGTGAATTTTTCTTAAATGATTATTTTTAATTCATTCTAATTTATTTACTTTTTACTTTCTGATAAGATAAGAAGCTAATTAAAAAAAGTATTTACATTCATTTTGTTTGGATGAAACTGAAGCCGACACTATGTCTCACTTTGAACAACGATTTGGACTATATCTGTAGGGGTCTTAGTACAACACATTGGCTGTCTTCTGAGAAATCTGTGGCTGTACACTTGTAAGTATAATTACTTCAAATGCTCCTCCTCTTGCATGGTCTATCTCAATACTGTACAAGCATCCAAGGTTAGAAAGAAGGAGCATCCAACATCCATATATTGCACATCTTCACGCAATTGTCAATTTGGCGTATCTTNGCTGTCTTCTGAGAAATCTGTGGCTGTACACTTGTAAGTATAATTACTTCAAATGCTCCTCCTCTAAAAGTTGATCAATGCTGTTTACTCTTCCTTATCATATTTTGATATAGCGGTAAGTCTTGTACGATCCGCCAGGACTTTGCATGGTCTATCTCAATACTGTACAAGCATCCAAGGTTAGAAAGAAGGAGCATCCAACATCCATATATTGCACATCTTCACGCAATAACACAACGCAATTGTCAATTTGGCGTATCTTGTGTACGTAGATTAATTTTAGACCAGCCTTTAAGTTTCACAAAATTAAAATATTAATTGTCTCATAGCCTCTTAATTTTGGCTCTATTAAAAACGACCATTTTGTTAGCCCCAAGTAGCTTTCTCTAAAGCCTCCTATTTTGTAGAGATTTTTATAAAATTAGAGTTCGATAGTAAAAGTGGACCACAGGCTACATTAAGTCATCTCTTGTTACTCAACTGAAATTATACCCAAAATGTGTGCAAGCCATGATTTTGTCATCATTATTATTCAAATGTAGCCACTGAGGGGAGCAAGCCAGCTTCATTAGGTGACGGTCCTAAGTCCGTGTAAATACAGAAGGTTCGGTGTTAGGAAGGACAATCTGCATTTAAAAAAACTCTGCTTCGAGTTTTCTAAACTTGAAGCAGAGTTTAAAAAAACTCTGCTTAAAAAAAGTGATGAAAGGTCATCAACAAAATGTGAGTTTCTACGCAGTTTTTATCGATACTGAGAGAACCAAGCGTGGGTTACCTTGCCAGGACAGGGTTGCAGCTAAAGAGAGTAGGCACCGGTCAAAATGTTGTGGCACAGTAGAATTAAGGAAGGCAACGCCGACCCTAAATATATAATTAATAAACGGGAAGTCGAAGAAGAAGATTATTCTTATTCAACCTAATAAAGGGGAGTTCCAACGTAAGATTTGAAATACCCGCCATTTTGTCTAACATGATTTGACAACCCAAAAATTTTTACATTTTTCTTGTTAGGGTGTTCGTCCTTTGGAAGCGATTACGCGCTACTACAAGCTCACGCTGCTAAGGACGACTTCAAATGAACAACTCCCTTTGAAGCCTTGTAGCGTGTATTCGCTTCCAATGGTCTATTGTGGATAAAGAAATAGAACTCAAAACCTTTTCCATTTGCCACAACGCTAGGATTGAAGACGAAAATTCAAAGTTGCATTAGTGAAAAGGTTTGTTGTGTGTGTGCGGGGGGGGGGAAGCCATGTTAATTTCAATTATTAGCCTCCAAGATTAGTTATTTAGCTGCCATCGGAAACGACGATATTTGTTGATTGATTCAAATAATGCCTATTTAGAGTAGTTATAGACTGAATATTTTTGTATTCTATTTTTCAGAATTAGAACTAATCAATATACTTTCAAGAATAATCCTTTTCTCAAAATGTCAAGTGGAAACGAGAAGCGACCGTTCAGAGTATCCATAGAGGGCAATATTGGCTCTGGGAAATCAACTTTGATTAATTATTTTTCAAAATTTACAGAAGTTGATGCTTGTTTGGTAATACATGTGTCATTATTATTATTGAGATTGCATCATGGTAGCTAGATGCATTAAAACTGTGGGTCTCAATGAGGCTCTCTTTTTGGTCACCAGAATACACCAGAAAAAAAATACTGTTGCATTTTTTCCCTTCAATCATCTAAACTTCCAGGTATCTTAATTAAATTCAACAAAAAATTCAAACTACATTTATTTTCTTCCATTTCAACCTCCACCGAAGATGCAGTTAATCATCATTCCCAGCAGGGCTGCCGAGGTGTGAACTCCAATCTCCTTGGCTATAAAGAAAGAAAAGAAAAAAAAATAGAATCTTCTTTTCTCTAGTATTCTCAATGTGGTCAAGGAATTCAAGAGAAAGCGGTATATTTCAAATTATATTTGTGTGCACTTGACATTTTCCAATGGAGTTTTATATAATACAATGTGTTATACTAAAAAATATCATTAAAAGGACCTCTATGAGGCCCCGTTTCCCCATAGGCCAAAATAATCAGCAATTTTCGCGAACGTAATAAATGTTTTATCAGAATCAAAAGCGCCCGAGACATAACTTTGTGGTACGGAAAGACAGACAAATTAAATTAGTTTTGTTTCTTTGTTCCTTTTATGACTTTTAGGAACCTGTTAATAAATGGAGGGATGTCAATGGCCATAACCTTTTACATTTGACCTACTCAGACCCTCACAAATGGAATTTCACATTTCAACATTACGTTCAACTTACAAGACTGCAAATGCAAACTAAAGCGACTGATAAGAAAGTTCAGCTGTTTGAAAGATCCCTTCAAAATAATAGGTAAATCAGAAATATATAAAGAGACATGAAAACAAAAGCAAATCCCGAGTCTCAGCTATTGGTCCGTGTGTTGTTTGTTTGTGGACAATATGTATCATGAAGGGTAGCATTTGTCCTTTTATTTGTATATAATTAACATACATACCAATTTTCAAGTCTATAACACATTTTTAGGCAGAATTCGTTAAAACCGCCAATGGTAGATAAGACAAGATCCGTGGTGCGTTCCACGCACAAAAATGTCATACATGGGCACCAAATTCCAAGTCTCTAGCACTTACCGTTCTTTAGATATCTTATTCACAGACAAACACGCACTGACAAATTGCTGAAATTCGATATTCAAGCTCTGGGAACCTTAAAATGAGTTTGTCATTGAACACGACTTCAAATATTTTAGCCTATTACAATCCTTTCCTTTCTCTAGGAAAGTAAAAAATGTGAAGGCTAATGAGAAAATAATTCAATGACATTTACAATATAATATCTCCCCCCGAAGAATAGACGAGGCGCTCGGAACAGTTCAGATACAATTTCTTTTAGTTGAGGGATTTATTTTATAGAAGTGACCAAAAAAGTTCCCGTTTCTCACAACCTTATAATAATTCCATAGAAAAGTTTGAAAACCACTGGTTTAGGTTGTATGTGAAGCTCATACTGGTGACATATGTATAATCCAATTTCCAGAAATTTCAGTTATATAGTAATTTTCGAGGCCACAAGCAAAGTAAACGGAATTTACAACGTTTTGGGGATCTGTATATGGAAAGTGAAAACTGAATCCTATAGCTATGTGTCCGGGTCTCACAGGCTTCTGTCACAGAAACAGTAAGAGGCAGTTTGTTGAAATTTTCTCAGAATTTCGTTCGAGAAAAACAAAACCATTATAGCATTTAAAAAATCAAGCAAAACTTGCCCGCTTTTTTTTTCATTCGAAGAAATCATTTTCCTTACATTTGATTTTCAGATTTTGTTTCGTTGAGTTGGCAAAAGGAGAAGGCTTTTTATCAAGGTATGAATACTTAGCCATGTCCGAGTGGTACAACTGGATTGAGAATAACATGGACATAGGATTGGATTTAATAGGTATGTGGTACAACCCGTCAGTGGATTTTCGTTTTAAGTTCTTGAGTATTCAAACACATAATAGACGAGATGGTGCAGTTTTCAAAATTAATTTCTGAGAGGAACAAATGTTTAAATTTTAAAAGCAAAAAATGGCTGAAAATCTCGCAGAAGTTTTAGAATCTTTCATAGAAAATACAACTGTAGTAACTTAATTTTGGCAGATTTTTTTTCAAACCTGAATCCAACTATGGGGCGAACCGGGGAACCGTTGAAGAACACTGCTACTACAAGATGGAAGTTTCTTAATGATAATAATGATTTGTGATTTCAGTTTATCTCAGAAGTTGTCCGGTATTAGTCCATGATAGAATGTTGAAACGAAATCGTCCAGAAGAAAATCTCGTCCCGTTAAAATATTTGCAAAATTTACATGAAAAATATGAGCATTGGTTAACAAAAAATCCGCCAGCGCCAGTATTAATTTTGGATGTAAATCAAGATTTACCTGAGGTACAATCTTTGTATACAAAAAATGCCGACTATATTCTGGGACATATACCGTTCCCTAAAACAGTGTCGGTATAATAACGCAGAAAATATAAGGTTGCGGCGCAGAGTTTTGTAGTTCAAACTATTAAACATACTTTTGTTTTTCTACTTTTGATAAACACGGAAGCCCGCTGCATTCGATTCTTGATTAATTCAGAATATTTTCTTTCCCTATCAAGCAATGAGAGTTGAATCGATAGCAAAAAATTTGTGAAACACAAGTTTACCCATTTTTTTCTCTCTTGTGGATGTTTAAACTTGTTTACAATGGCGCCTTCATATTAGATGTTAGAAAGACGCCAAATTCTGCGCCGTATGTATTTGAAAGCAAAATTATCGCGAAAGCAAGATATAGGAATACGAACTTATGCGAGCATTTACTTAAAATTATCGCGAATGCAACATTTTTCTATACAAATTTATGCGAGCATTTACTTTAAATGTCTATTCTCCTACTTTTTATTTTTCTTATTTCTTGTGTCAAATTATGCGATTTTTTTTAAAGAGAACTGCCTAGATATCACAATGGTTCATGACTGACTAAAAGGGTCTATTTAAAGCCATATAGAATTGTTTTTTTTTATGTTTTCGTTGTTCACAAGATTATTTGTTTTTACCTACTCAACGTTTATTTCATACGCTCTATTATCCTATTAAGATCTATACAATAAAATAGAACCAATATATTCGGGGAAGGAGTTGGGAAAAGGAACAGAATTTTTAATAAATTCATAAAAAGATCTCTAGATGTTTGAGAGTTAGAAATTGTTCTGGAGTTACTAAAAATACACCTCCAAAAACAAAGGAAAAGTTAGGATTCTAGGTTTTTTCACCCCCTCACCCTTCTATCAACCCCAATATAAAGATTTACTTTGCTGTACGCATATAAGAACGTACATTTCAATATTTTTGGAGCCGCCTAATAATGAGTTAAAAAATATTTAATTTAAATAATAATTTTTCAAACTCTTGTGATTTTTTTTAAAAAAAGGAAGGTAAAAATAATAATGTTTTTGTGTAACCCAACTTCGATTTCTCTTTTTGTCATCAAGATCTAACAAACATGGATGGCTGTTCAATTTTGTTTATCTAATTGTTTTTTTGCTGTGTAAATATTTTTTTGGTTAGTTTAAAGTCTTTTTTTGCAAGTTGCTTAACAACACCTTTGGTATTGTGTCCGTTTTAAACAAAACAAAAAATAATTTAATTTTTTTTGCCGATCTCGGTGGCCGAGTTAAGAGCATTGACTCTCTCTCGGTCCGGAGGTTGTGGGTTTGAATCCCATCCGGAGCGAATNAAGCGGTTCCGGGGCATAACAAAAAAAAAAAAAAAAAATCATCTGTGTCTTGGTATCAAACTCAATTTCGTCACTAAAAGTCTGTTTGGTTCTGCGGGTAATTGAAACAATACAAATAAAGTAAACTCCCCGAAAGGAGATTTTTCAGATACATTTTGATTTATTATTTTCAATAATGGACACTCAGAATCGAAAAAAAATTACTCCTCAAAATTGTATAGTTTTTTATTTTATTTAAAATATCTACTCTGTACTGTGTTCTTAAAGAATAATTTCTGAGTTTTAACGTTTTACGCAAAATGTAATGTACGTTGTTATTATTAGTGTAATATCGTTTTACGCAAATTCAAGTTGCGTAGAATCACAAAGGAAGAAAATAAACGTTCATCCGCAGTGCTTCTCGTGTGTGGCACGAGAAGCACTGCGTCGCATTGGCCAAAATTAACAATATCTTTGCAGATCCTTATGTCACACTTAGTCCACCTTCATATAAGGGAAGGAGTGCGACACCTTATGTCACATTTCGTCCACCTTCAGATAAGAGAACGAGTGCGACGCCTTATGTCACACTTGGTCTACCTTCAAATAAGAGAAGAACTGCGGCGCCTTATGTCATACTTAGTCCACGTTCAGAATGACAATTATCTGAGTAGCGCTTTACGGTGAAAACTTGGAGAGACTTATTTTTTTATGTCATTTAGGACCATATTCTAGGAAACAAAAAATGAGCCTCTTTGCTATCTTTGAGTTGACAGTAACCTCTCGTTGGTTGCTGCCTGACTAAAAATTAAAATAACCTACTTCTGTTGTATACAATACTATTCATTGGGTCGCAGGAAGTTATATGGACTAAATTTGCGAGTGTTACAGATTCGTCGAACACTCCTATCGTGAATGCTAATTTTTTGGAAAGAATAACAGTATCGTTATTTCTGACGGAACTTCTATTTTATCGTTCTATCCTTTTGTTATTTTTATTTTTCTAATCTCACTTAAGCAACCGATCTAATTCTTTACTGTCGACGCTAAACTGCGGAGCAAATGTTACTGTCATCGAACAATAACTACTAATCAATCAAAATATTTCTAATTATCCTCTAGGGCAAATTTTTGACAATTTTGTATTGAGACGTTATTTCTTTTTAGACTCTGAAGTTTCTAATCAGAATACATAATGGCGGGCTTCATTCAATGTTTGCCGGTACGAAAATTGAGTCAGTTTGTTCACCAATGCAATAATCCTTTATGGATCTACCATAAAGAGTGGTAAAGATCTGAAAGTAAAATTATCATTGGGGTATTGTTTTTATATTTTGATTTTGACATTGGGTAAAAATCCTATGAGCAGGCTTTTTAAACACTGTGTTTGATGGTGTTTGGTTTTTACCTTAATTGTGATGGTTATATTTTTGTTTTTAAAAGTACCTATGCTCCAAAATTTCAGTTAGCTATTTCTAATTGTCATTTATTAGTTAAGTCTAGACCCTGCAATGTTCTTTGTTGAAACATTTAATACCGTGATTAATTTTTTTTTATTATTTTAGGGTTTTTATTACTTGCCGAGGTTAAGTATGGTCCAAATTGCCCATAAAAAAATTGTGAATTATTTTTCAAAAATTCTATTGGATACCTCCAACAATTTCTGACATTAGGTGAGTCAATATACGATTTGGGATGGAACAAATTCCAACAAAAGGTTTTTTGACGGTTTTTCGTAGTACTAGCTGTCTTCATTAGGATTTTTTTTTTATTTTTTACTAAAATTTCCGCCCGGAAGTGCCCAGAATGGCGACCGTTTTTCTATAGATTTCTATAACTAATGCCAGAGTGAAAACACGATACCAAAAGCGGACGCTATGTCAGGAATATTGAAAATCTGGATTGCCAAAGATTGGCTTAACCGATTTTGACGATCCATATATTATCTAACAGCTTTTTATATTATACGTCAAAAAGTATAAAATCATATACGTGGTTCATTTTAACGTTATAACCAGCTACACGATTTTATCCTTAAAAAACCGGCTCATCATTGAAGTATGTTCAATTTTTTTTAAAAAAAAAAATTGAAATGCTTGTTCAATTCTAGATCAAATAGATAATTTCGGATTTCTAGAATTCATGCCAGAGTGAAAACTTAAAGTTGGTACCAAAAGAGGGCATTATGTCAGGTATATTGAAAATTGCCAACCCTTAACAGATTTCGACGATCTACATATAGTCTGACAGATTTTTATATTGTACGGTTCGTCAAAAAGTATAGAAGTATAAAATCATATATATGGTTCCTTTTAAAATTGTAGGCAGCTAAACTATTTTTTTCATTAAAAAAACAGCACATCACAAAAATATGGACGCTTTTTGAAAAATCGGCCGACCCGGTTTTGACAATTATCATTTTGAAATGCCTGGTCAATTCTAGATCAAATAGATATCTTGATTGTCTCAATCGGATTTCTAGAACTTATTCAGAGTAAAAACTCGAAATTGACACCATAAACGATTTTGGGAAACTTTTTGCCGCTTAATGAGGACACCTAGCACTATCAAAAACCTTGTTGAAATTTGTTCCACTTTTTGCCACTTTTTCTCGTATATTGACTCACCTATATACAGTCCCGTGACTGACCAGATAAGTTCNTGTTGTTGATCTCGTAAAATAGTATATACGTAGAGGTGAAATGCTAAGAATGGTTAAACGAAATATTTTAGTTCGTGTTAGCATTTATTTTCTGAGAATCTCTGTGTGGAGTGAGCAAAATAGTTTTCCACGTTGGATACACCAGTCCTCATCAGATTAGTTTTTTGGCGGCACCTCGCTTTTATTGCGAGAGATAATTTTGCGAGCTGTTGTTGATCTCGTAAAATAGTATATACGTAGAGGTGAAATGCTAAGAATGGTTAAACGAAATATTTTAGTTCGTGTTAGCATTTATTTTCTGAGAATCTCTGTGTGGAGTGAGCAAAATAGTTTTCCACGTTGGATACACCAGTCCTCATCAGATTAGTTTTTTGGCGGCACCTCGCTTTTATTGCGAGAGATAATTTTGCGAGCTGTTGTTGATCTCGTAAAATAGTATATACGTAGAGGTGAAATGCTAAGAATGGTTAAACGAAATATTTTAGTTCGTGTTAGCATTTATTTTCTGAGAATCTCTGTGTGGAGTGAGCAAAATAGTTTTCCACGTTGGATACACCAGTCCTCATCAGATTAGTTTTTTGGCGGCACCTCGCTTTTATTGCGAGAGATAATTTTGCGAGCTGTTGTTGATCTCGTAAAATAGTATATACGTAGAGGTGAAATGCTAAGAATGGTTAAACGAAATATTTTAGTTCGTGTTAGCATTTATTTTCTGAGAATCTCTGTGTGGAGTGAGCAAAATAGTTTTCCACGTTGGATACACCAGTCCTCATCAGATTAGTTTTTTGGCGGCACCTCGCTTTTATTGCGAGAGATAATTTTGCGAGCTGTTGTTGATCTCGTAAAATAGTATATACGTAGAGGTGAAATGCTAAGAATGGTTAAACGAAATATTTTAGTTCGTGTTAGCATTTATTTTCTGAGAATCTCTGTGTGGAGTGAGCAAAATAGTTTTCCACGTTGGATACACCAGTCCTCATCAGATTAGTTTTTTGGCGGCACCTCGCTTTTATTGCGAGAGATAATTTTGCGAGCTGTTGTTGATCTCGTAAAATAGTATATACGTAGAGGTGAAATGCTAAGAATGGTTAAACGAAATATTTTAGTTCGTGTTAGCATTTATTTTCTGAGAATCTCTGTGTGGAGTGAGCAAAATAGTTTTCCACGTTGGATACACCAGTCCTCATCAGATTAGTTTTTTGGCGGCACCTCGCTTTTATTGCGAGAGATAATTTTGCGAGCTGTTGTTGATCTCGTAAAATAGTATATACGTAGAGGTGAAATGCTAAGAATGGTTAAACGAAATATTTTAGTTCGTGTTAGCATTTATTTTCTGAGAATCTCTGTGTGGAGTGAGCAAAATAGTTTTCCACGTTGGATACACCAGTCCTCATCAGATTAGTTTTTTGGCGGCACCTCGCTTTTATTGCGAGAGATAATTTTGCGAGCTGTTGTTGATCTCGTAAAATAGTATATACGTAGAGGTGAAATGCTAAGAATGGTTAAACGAAATATTTTAGTTCGTGTTAGCATTTATTTTCTGAGAATCTCTGTGTGGAGTGAGCAAAATAGTTTTCCACGTTGGATACACCAGTCCTCATCAGATTAGTTTTTTGGCGGCACCTCGCTTTTATTGCGAGAGATAATTTTGCGAGCTGTTGTTGATCTCGTAAAATAGTATATACGTAGAGGTGAAATGCTAAGAATGGTTAAACGAAATATTTTAGTTCGTGTTAGCATTTATTTTCTGAGAATCTCTGTGTGGAGTGAGCAAAATAGTTTTCCACGTTGGATACACCAGTCCTCATGAGATTAGTGAAACTACTTGGGGACAACACGTGATGATGACTATTTGGGGATGCACTCAGCCTCGTGAAAACAATTAAGTAACTGTTTTTGGAAGCAGAGGAGGATAAGGCCATATCTTAGTCAACCTAGTTGTAAATATATGGGGAATTCTTACCAACTTGTTCCTAAAATCAAATCAGTGTAAATAGGACCCTGTAACCAAATTACATTTTCTTCTTTTCTTTATTGAAAATATTAGGATTAAATGAGTTTTTGTATAAAAAGAAATCTGTCTTTATACCAATTAATTATCGCTAATTATATAATAAAAATAAATGATTGACATAACTAGCCATGTTGAGAAGAAACCTAATCTCTTAATCTTGATGAATAGCAATACTTATAATAGTCATGAATTTGTGTAATGTATATTGCACTGTGACAGCATTGCAAGGGCTACTACTCTTGGCTCTCCCCATGCAAAGCCATTTTTATTAATATACGATGGCCAGGGAGGCTGTTTAATTCAATTATTTTAGTATCACATTCTAATTTTTTTGTTGTGTTGTTCGGAGTACATTCAGACTCGTGAGAACAACGCAGCAAAACATTAGCTAATTTTTGGACAAGGCTAATAGTAAAATTACCTATCCTAATTTCAAGGCACCCTTCTCATTTGGGTTACAATATTCAAACTAATATTACCTACCAATGTAGCAGGTAGTCTTTCTGATGACTGTAAGAATACATTTTATCTCTCTGGAGAATCACGATGGGGATCCTGGCTATTATTTTTATTCTCCAATATCCCCAGTACAGTTACGGAACACGCATGGGGATGCTAAATAAAATTAATCCTCAAAAATGTGCTGAGTGCAACCTAATAGACTAAACGATACGTGGTCCCCCCGGGCGGGCTGTGGTAAATCGTTGACTCTTGCACTTGACTTTTTTTTGCAAAAGAAAAAAAAAAACAGAACTTTTGCAAAAAGAAAAAAAAACTTTTCCTCTGACAAGCATTTTATTTTCCATTTAGTATACCGTTTTTTAATATTTAAAAATCTTTGTACTTTTACCTTTGTGCAAACTAAGCTCTTTTAAGTTGTTAAAAGAAAAAAATCCGGGAATCAATTTTTTTTCTACAGAAATGTACTTAATGAAAAATCAGTACAGACTTGCTAAAATAAAGAGAATTATGTTCCAACATTAGCATATCAAATTTCAATTTTCCATCAATTTAAATGTTGATGATTAATTTGATTGGCAAAATCAATGGATTTTTGAGATGATAATTTCAAGACGACAGTGCAGCAGATGATATGCGAGAATCATTACCCCTTCATCTGTTGAAGGAGTTCTCCATCAAGAATATGACGATTATTTAGGCTATGTTCACATGATCATATGAGCAAATCGATACAAGTTTGTAGAACTAGTACCGCGCTGTAATGTAGGCAATATGCACTGTTTAGATAGATCTTGTGCCGCGCGGTACCGCGCGTTCATCAGAACATAGCCTTAATAAGATTGGCGAATGTATTGAGTGAAATATAAAATTAATCATACATAAACGTGCTGGCATGGATTGAAACAGAAGATGTCGACAATACGTACATGACGTGCCGTGTACTTGGGTCAGGGGATGGCGGAAGTTTTAGCGTTGATTTCATTTAAATTTTCCATCCATATTATGTTAGTATTCTGTCTTAAGTAATACCAGATTAATAAAAGACATACAAATTGTGCACCTGTTAGGTACACAATGTACCTAACAATTGGCTCAAAATCTTTTTATACCTTTTAGCCCCTTATTAGATATTCTGTACAACTCTTTCTTATCTAAGATGTTTGGGTTCCAGCACCGCCTCTATCGACACCCTGAATAATTTCTCTGTTTTGCTACCCTCTTTATTAAAGGCTTCATAGGCATAAAATTCAATTATGAGCGGTTTACTGATGTAAAAGCTGTTCTGTATTTTATTAACAAACAAGCCAACATCCTCTGCCAATACTTCTTTGTTAAACATAACCCTTTTCTCTACATCCAGCCATCCTTTACAGAATTCTAATTCTTTCCGTTTAACTTTCATGGAAGTGTGTAATCATATCAAGCTTGTACTTTAACAAGTTCGTCGGCAGATTCATATTTAGGGTTCATGTATTGAACTGGTTGCAGATCTCTATTTAGATTGCAATTATCACTGCGACCTTTATTTAGATCTAGTGTGACCAGCGGCGGGGATGGAGTTATATACAATGATACGAACCAACAACCTCCTAGTTACGAATCCAACATCTCAATCAACTGAGCTCCTGAGGCTGTCAATTGAAAGATCATACAATTTTTGAATATATATAGGGACACATTTTTTTTTATAGAAGTTCAAATTTGGTCTTTTTTTTTAAACAAGGTCCCTATCTGTTTGACCGCCGCATTGCACATCGCAAGTGGTGGCGCGATTGTCACTTAACGTTGACTGAAATCAATCAATGGTATTTACTAGCGTTACTCTACTGTCAGTTATATCCGAGGGGTTTGCGAAATTGTTAGTGTTTTATTAGTTGCATAAGTAAATACAGTTATACCTCTTCCAACGTTTGGGATGAAGGCAATGTGCTCAAGCATGCTGGAGAGGGATTTGATGACGAACGTAAAAAGAGCGGGGCGAGGTCAGTTACCATTACTGAAGCCGACCACAAAATTATTTCCCTTTTAAAAAATCGTCCTGGCCTGGAATCGACAGAGGCTGTCTAAAATTTGGGTTTAAAGATTGATTTAAATCAGTTGTAGTCTTGTAGTTGTTAATGGAAAATTGAAAGACCATCCGTACCCTATAATAAAAACCATATGTGCCCTAATTTTGGAAGTCAAGTTTACGAAACCAACAACCAATTGTTATACATCAAACACAACCTAATTACATCAAGGTCATAAACAATCAACAAGCAATAAGTTCGGTAGTCAGGTGGACAAATATAAAACTGCAATAACTGTGACTGGGTAGAAGATGGAAGAGAGGTAATGTTTAGTTGGTCGATATGGATTGGAGTTATTTTTAGTCAGGATACCACTCTGGTGCGCTATGGAGACTTCTTACCTGGTTTTCGGACCCCATGGAAAAAGGACAAGTACCTGTAATCTTAATAGATTTTTTTTCAGGGACTTATCGTCTTGTATTTTCCTGATCTAACGGTTTCATGCAATTTCAGTATTTTAATGTTTGATAAAATTAGGTACCACCATTCCTGTCAACAACAAAGCTTGATGATTTAAACTTGATAGTCGTATTTTGATTTTAACGTACATCAGTTGTGCCTGCAATCATAGTCCCTAAAACTATTCCTGTGTCGCAAGAACAAAAAAGAAAAATTCATACAAAAATTAATTATTATTTCTTATACGTCCTCACGATCGATGGCCGGTTCTACGCACCAGGACGACCTGGAACGCATACCATCACAGTTCCAGCCAAGGGCCATCAACAAATTTTCGATAAACTCATATCAATTTTTTTCTACCATTTTAATTAGTCATGCATCTATAAATGAGAAGAATGGTTGATTGAAAAACCGCTACTACTACTACATTATTTCTTATTAGGGCTAAATTGTTCACATGAACCTAAGATTAATTTTAAATTTGATGCTAAGTTTAAGTCATCTATAAAGCTTTACAAATATTTCAGGCGTGGTGATGACTGGAATATAGTATCCTAGTAATCGCCAGTTTTTTTTTTTTTTTTCAAGTAAATAAAGATCTTTTGTATCATCATCTGGTTAACAGTCTTGGGACAGGTTGCTACTTGGCATGAGTTGTTAATACTAAAAGAATCATAACGGATAATGCAGTAGTTTCTTCTTGCTTTCTGCAGAGGTAATGGAAAAAATATCGTTTCTGACCCCGCTCTTAGTCGCTTTTTAGCATAGGGGACAAATTTCGTATGATAACAGCTCTAAGAAATAAAAAATTGCAATTCTGATGATTCACAAACACTCATACATATAATAGGGTAAACCTGGAATATTATACAGGGTGTTTCATACAAAATTGAATAATCATTTCTGCAATTGTGCTTGGCTTTCAAGATGGTGGACATTTTGTGTTTTTCCTAAAAACATTACTTTTTTAAACAAAAGCACACCTTTTTTTGCCAATAATTCATTTTTTCTTGATCCTCCTGTAGATGTAATTACAATTAGATAGACAAAATACAATTGCAATCACACATATGCAACAACCTAAAAATCAATAAGATAGGTACCTAATCACTTGATATTTGTTTAAAATCTGAATCAATATTTCTATTATAGGTAATTAGGTTAAATTAATAGAACCACATTTGATCGGTTGGTTGTATAAAATCTCTGATAGTGACTATCTAACGAATCATTTGTTATCAAACAGTGTTCCTTGAAATTCAGAGATTACCTGTACAACTCACAAACCATTCTGAAAAAGTCAGTGCAAATTGCCTTAAATGTTGAGAATTTAAGTTATTGTTTCAAATTTCCGATTTTTTAGCTGACTGCTTTTTTCAATTAAATATAATAATTGTAGTAAACCTCAGGAATTTCAACATGCAATTTGTATCATCAGTTGTCTCTTGTATTATTTTGTCTCTTCAGGTAAGTTTCTTTCTTATTTCTAAAAAGAATGCCAAACAGTAAGACTCGAGACAAAGAACGTTCAAAATGTAAATATAGATTTCAATGGCGTAATTTGTGGTGGCAACAGTTCAAGTCGTGTTTGGTTGTCACTGAATATTGACGGAATCAAAGCATAAAATATTTATGTTTTTATTGCAGATAATGTCTTTGGGAGCAGAAGGACTTCAAATACGATCTCCATTAAGTTTAGGTCTTGGACCAGTTCAAGTTAACATTACAGGCCCATCTTCGCCGTTAGGATTTTTAGGCCATGCAGAGAAGTCATCCTCATCAGCTTCAAGTTCCTCTTCAACAGCAGGAAGTTTAGGTGTCAACGGTGAATTAAATTCTGGACGTTCGCAAGGTGGACGTTTCAGTTATGGTATTGATGGGGGACAAACTGCTGGATTTAATGGAGGTTTTGGGGAAAGTAGCTTCAATATTGCTGGCCTTGGAAGTGGAGGAAAGTCTAATGATGTAAGTGCTATAGGAAGACTTAGTAGTGAAGGAAGAGGAACTATTGGTACAAACGGTGGTGTCGTGATGGATGGTGGTTTAGGAAGTGGTTTAACAAGTAGCGGTACATACCACACTGGGGTCCCAATGTCCATGTTAGTTAATGGAATGAATAGCGGTTCTGGTTCCAGAGCAGGAAGTCTATCTGTAGGTCTTGGAAATTCTGGCGCTGATGTTGCTGAATCTGAAGGACGTCTAGCCGGAAGTTTTGGAACCGGTACTAGTAAAATATCTAGTGATAGTTTAGGAAATGGGCTTTCTTTGAATTCTGGGATAGCTTTAGATAGTGGAACTACTATTGGTGGCATCAAAATAAATGGTGGTGGATTAGACAGTGGTACTGCAGGTCTTGGATTTGAAGGCAATCTCGGTGGGTCAGGAACAGGGGGACGACATGAAGTGTCAGGAGTTAGTGTAATGGGAGTAGGTGGACAATTAGGAGGTTCAGGAGGCAGTGAATTGGGAGCAGAAGGACAATTTTTAGGATCAGGACCTAGTGGATTGGCAGTAGGTGGACATTTTGGAAATTCGGGAATGGGTGGGACAATTGGACATAATGGAGGATCTGTAGCTAGTGGGTTAGGAATGGGTGCTAATTTTGAAAGTACAGGAGGTGGTGGGGGAAGTGGAGGATCTGGATCAGGAACTAGTGGAATGGGATTGGGTGGACATATTGGAAGTTCAGGAAGCGGTGGGGCAAGTGGACATATTGGAGGATCAGGAACTGGTGGATTGGGAATGGGTGGCAATTTTGGAAGTTTAGGAAGCGGTGGATTAGGAGCAGGGGGACACAATGGGGACTTAGGAACTAGTGGATTGGAAATAGGTGGACATTTAGGAAGTTCAGGAATTGGCGGGGCTGGTGGACATATTGGAGGATCAGGAGCTAGTGGATTAGGAATAGGTGGTAATTTTGACAGTTCAGGAGGTGGACTAGGTAGTAGTCATGGTAGAGGTTCGGGACAGGGTTTAAATGCTGGCATTGGTAATGTTGGTTTAACAGGATCGGGAACATCAGGAGTAGGTTATGGACGCGGTAGCGGAAATGGACAAATATCATGGCAAACTCCAGGAGTAGGTGTTTTGTCTCTAGGAGGAATACCTGGAAGTAGATTATCCGTAGGATATGGTGGCTTAGGTTATGGTGCTGGTATGGGAGTCAATGGCTTGGGTTATGGAGCCAATTTTGGGGGGTCTGGAATTAGAGGAAGTGGAATGGGAGGTGGCAATAGTTTAGGCATGGTAGGTGGTAATGGGGGATTATTAAGTCGATTATTTAGTGGGCGTGGAGGAGGGTTTCAAGTGGGAATACCTGCCCTTGTTTAAACCTGAGAAAACCTTCGAATTGGAACAACAAATTTATTTATCTTATGTACGTACCTACAGAGGAAATTTTAACTTAAGGAGATCTAATTGGTAGACTTGTTGTCAGCAGCACTATTTAAAGGGCAGACTGTGTTCAAAACTCAACTATTGTTTATTCATTTTTTATTTTATAATTATTAACTATTATTTTATTTTTTTTAAATTGCTGTAGTTTTATTATGATTGTTAGATTATATTTAATTACACCTTCTATTATGAAGGAGAGTGAAAATAATAAAACTCAGTGTAATTATTGATAAAAAATTAATCTTTTTTTAATTTATCTGCAGCAATCACCAAAAAAAGGAGGATTAAAAACAAATTTTGACTTATTTTAGACTAGGTGTGTCCGCGGACAAAAACGGGTGGAGCCATCCGTTTCACCTCGAATTTTCGGGCACCACATAAACTTTAGCATACTGCTCAATTATTCAGTTAAAATAAGATTTTTTGAGAATACCGCACCTTTCTTCATCGCATCATGCCGTTGAGTAGTAGGTCCTATTTAAAACGCAAAATAATCGGCCGAAAAATCGGAAACGGTTCAAGATATTGTTCCGAAAATAGATGTATGCACCCTTGGGGGTATATATATATATATATAT
>CM022879.1:10695847-10705864 GCA_012654025.1 Pachypsylla venusta | reverse complement strand
TTAACAGAAATGTGCATGAAAAGTAACTTTTTTGAAGTTTTGCTATTGAACAGTGTCATAACTGACTCTAAATGGGTAAATAAAGCTGAAAATTCCAAATCCTTAAAATTTATTTAACTTAAAACAAGTAGATTTACGTATAATATATGAATGCTTAGTTCAATTTCGGCACAAGATAGTACTTGAGTGTAAGCTTTCAAGAGGGTTCCTTTCTTACTATCCGGATACTTTGGTCTTGTAGTCCTTAACTACTTGAATGATGAATTGTCTCTGGCGTTCATCTTTAGTAAGTTTATTATTGTACTCTTCAATTAGTTTCTAGTACTGGCTTCCCATAATCATTACATCTAAAGATACCGAACAAATACTCACTATACCGATACCGACTCTGCCTGATTCAACAGGGAAAAGTCAGGTGCAGGCAGTCTATCAGGCTTTACTGGAGTGAGATCTATTAGACAAAGTAGAAGCCTTCTGTTGCGAGACAACAGCTTCTGATTTGGGTGAATTTATATTAGGTGCCACGTATAGTATAGATAAGGAAAGTAAAAATGCTAAACAAAATCTAGTATACATTTGCTATTATTATTATTATTTGGGGCCGCTGACTACACTACACCATCAACCTAATTTCATTGATTAGTTTTAAATTCATTTACGAGCGTAATGTAAGTTCATTCATTATTAGTATGGTTATTTCGCATCCAATACTCAATTGGATTTGTACAGCGCCATAGACCTCTACTGTGGTTGTTACTTTAGCCCTTAGATGGTTTGCAAGTTTCCAGCGAATGGAGGGTAAACCCCCGTCTTGAATGACCAATAGATTTGTCAAAAAAGAGACGAAATAAAAAGATTTTAAAGAGACGTTAAGCCAAATTAAAAAAAAAAAAAAAACACCAAAGAATTTATGTTTCAAGAAGTCTAATAACATACTTTTTGACACTGGCTTTTGATTTTTTTCATTTTTCGTGCGTTATCAAGAGTTTGAGTTTCCAATCTGAAGTTCTGATGCATGCAACTGAATTAAAATGAAGAGATGAGTAAATAAGAAAATAAGGCAGGGGGGAGTGAGGAAATATAGGAGCATAACATAGCTCAAAGGAAAAAAACGAAACGAATTTCCCAGTGGCCTTTCTAAAATATATATAACTTCCTCAGCAGGACGCTGCAATTTTTTTTATTGTTTTGTTGGCTTGACACTCTTAAACATCTAATGGTCATTGGAGCCAGGGATTTTACCCTCCATTTGCTGGAAACTTACAAACCAGATACCCACATTGACCTCACCCAGACTTGATTGGCAGCATCACGAGGTGTGTTTTATATGTTCGTCATTGTGTTTACTGGATATCACCGGATTACAAGAATATGCTTATCATCCACCTGATCACATACTTTGGGTCCGCTCTTAGAAAATCCGTATTACTTCGTTCAGTAATACGGATTTTGTATTGATCGAAAAGACAATAAGAGAATCACGTCAGTGTTTATCTATTCGTATAGAGTAATTTCTATGCAAAATCTAATTAAGGGAAGAAATAGTATTGCTATATTCTAATTCTTGTAAAATGCTGTAATGCCCAATTTACTTCATAATGCCACAACTGCGCAGAGCTGCTCGATTGCCCAAAAGAGCCTGAATCAGTCTCAGTCTTAAAGAAAATTGAGTAAAAAACGTTCAAAAATCAATGTGAGCAATCACAATTTCGACCTACGGCGGAGCATAAATTTCCAAATGAAATAAAACAATTCGATAGTAAAGCGAGAGAGAAAAGACGAAGAAAACTACAAAGAAGTATGGAGAAAAGAACAGAAAAAAGGAAAGGAAAATAAAGTAAAAGAAATTTGTTGAAGAAGTATGAGATGGTGAAATTGAAAATTGATTGAGTGTAACCAATACCTAATTAAATATCTCGGGGGAGCACAACCATCATCAGACTATAATTAAATAGGAGATTCTATCGCCAGAAGGGAATAGCACAAGGTATTCTCACAAATATTTATTTATAATAATTATTTGTGAGCATACTTAACTTATAATAATTTTATTTTGAAGAAATATATGCATTGGAAAGACCTTTGGTTATGACGGGAAAATCTCTTTCAAATAAAACAATTCATTCAAACTAGCAGACTCCGCCCGCTTCGCTTGGCTTCTTGGAGACATGGCCGTTCCCGTGCTAATAGTATTCTATGATTTCTCCTACAAAAAACGGAAAACCGTCCGTAACTCGAAAACTCTTGGACAATTTTCTTTAGCAAACCATGTCCTAAATTAATGTTTAAAATAAGGCTACCTAAAACTTTCTCGCTTTGAGTTGATAAGTTGTCGTCACAAAATTTAATTTATCGGACCGTGACCAGCTAAATTGGGTCAGAAATCGAAAAATCGGTCGTAACTCGAAAACGGTTCGACATATTTGAATTCCCTGATGTTCCAGCCTATGGTTTTGGTGGGATCAATTCCCATGAATTATTCGATATCTCAAATCGTTTTGGCTAAACAATTAGTGATACATATATACATACAAACATACATCTATCGTTGCGAGTTTTATTATTATACAAGACTAGCTGAGTACACGAACTTTATTTCAAGAAGAAAAAATGAAAATAAATCTGACTCTTCATATCATCCAGATACAATCGTTTAAACGCAACCAGATCATAAAATCACACATAGATTACATATAACCTACACTTTTCACAGCATTACAAGGGCCACTACACTAAACCATCACAGTACTTACTTACTTCATCGGTATCTCAGACCATAGCCGGTCTATTGCCCCGACAATCTTTCGCCTGCAGATGTTTCGAAAAACCTTCTTAGCCTTAGATGTTATCGAGACGTAAAGGAGAAGAAGAAAAGTAATTAATATCAAACATTCAAAAATACAAATCCTCATTAAATATTTGTTAATAATTTGGACTATTACATCTCGCTTACTGACACATAGGTACGTATACGAGTATTAAACGTATTGATCTAAGAGACAACAAGAAAAAGGCATCAGTAATTTCGAGGATTTTGTCAGTAAATTGGGAAGTGAAGAATTGTTGAATTAAGTCATGAAAAAATTTAGTGAGAAGGATAGGATGTATATGACTGTCTCGAAACTGAATGGCTGAGGTGAAATACAGATTGTAATTTGTCTCGAACTCGAAACTAGTCCGAAAACCAAAGTAGAAAATAATCACAAAATCTCCATCCATCATGCCATAAGATTTTTGTTTTGCAGGGAGAAATGAAGAAACGAGAAATTGGTCATGATAGATCTCTACAAATAAATTCATTCTGTTGGTCGTCAATAAAATGTTATAAGAATTCAATTTGACTCTGACCCATTTATCAAGAACCGATTTGAATACAAATATATACCTATAACAAAACTAGAACCATGAACAGATCAACCGAGAGGACTAAGCACAGAGCNATGAAGAAACGAGAAATTGGTCATGGTGGATCTCTACAAATAAATACATTCTGTTGGTCGTCAATAAAATGTTATAAGAATTCAATTTGACTCTGACCCATTTATCAAGAACCGATTTGAATACAAATATATACCTATAACAAAACTAGAACCATGAACAGATATCAACCGAGAGGACTAAGCACAGAGCTCTATTCATAAAGCACCTGACGGAAAACATTTAAAGCAATGTGCTTTGTGCTTTGGAACCATAGATAGTCATTATTTTCAAAAGACAATCTGAAAATCACAAATAAAATACGAGGTATACATTCTAATGACAAAGTAAATACAGAAAATGTAACGAAAAAAAAAAATCAAAACTTTTTGGAGAGAAAAAAAGAACAAGCAATAAAATTGAAATTAGGAGAAATAAAAGACAATGATGAGTATAAGAGAAAAATAAAATAAATAAAAAAATGATGAACTATAGCGAGAGATAGAAGAAGAACTCAGTCCCATGTGTCCTGTGGGGTTCCAGAGCCAATCAAAAATAAATTTATCTTGAGAAAAAATGAAACTAATGAAATTTATTGGAAAATAACTTTACGGCATTTTATCTGATAGAGGTGCTTTACCAAATAAAGGTCATCCTTCATTCCACATCGATATATCGTGATGTGGCGATTGGTAGGTAAAAATATACTTTTCGAAGTTTGAATGGAAGTGTTCTCATGCATTTTATAATATGTCAATTTAAATAATTATTATTAATATATAAATTTCAATAAAATCTTGTGTATCAACCACAAATAATAAGGCGAGTCGCGAGCGCTTTCGTCTGTTACGACATTCTCAAGTAGACTTACTCTCATATGAAACGAAACCCGGAAAACCGTATGGAAAAGTCTAATAGTTATGTGAAATGTAGAACCCACAAATTGTAAGAGGCTTTTACAGTGTAAGGGATGTTTGTAGGAAAACGAACCTTCACAGAAATGTCAACAGTGCGTGCAAACACGTTTTATTTGCCACCTCTAGAACCCCATTTTCTATGAAATCATTATTAATTCAAAATTTTAGGAAAATAAACATCAAAAAGGGATATGGCGTTCGGGAGTTATTGTGGAAAGAACAGTGAAAAAGTCGTTTCATGGATCTTTCAAGAAGGGTTCTAAAATAATTGTCTGGATCTTGTAGGAAAACAAACTCCATTCCTGTGTATAGGCCAATTCTACTGTAACTTACGTTTATAAGGAAACGTACCTTTAACAAAATGTCAATAGAGTGTACAATCGTTTTATGTGACACCTCCGCAACCCCATGTTCTAGGAAATAATTATTATATCAAAATGAGGCGTAAAATAATATAGGTATAATAATATGCCTATCTCTATCGAAGTATAAATCTATAGAACATTTCCTTTTCTCTCTATGGTGCTGCTCGAAAAATCCCTCCATATTATATCCGTTTATATTATCGAAAATCCTTTAATTGTTTTCAATAAATCCCTTCTTTCCAGTTTAGAAACCGCACAAAATCCTTTGAATATACTTTGAAGACAGTTCATTTTTCGATTTTCAATTAAGAGCTTTAACTTTTTTCACTTTCATTAATTTCTATCTTTAAAGTTCGATTTGAGTTTATAATTTTAAAAGCTAAAAAAAATCTTCTTAATATTTGTACTCATAGTCAGCATAAAAAATGAAAAACGCAGTAAAAAGTATAAACGATCTATCCATATTTGAAGCTCAAAGCCCACTTGATATGTACACTGATAAGGGGATAAATAAATAATAACCTAAATAAATAAATAATAAGCTCTACATGGCTAAATTGGCTAAACCTAGAAACTTGAAATTTGAAACACAGTTCAAAAAATGTCCACCTTTACAGGGAAAAAGTTTGTGGTCGTTCTAACTTGATATCAGCATAAGAAATACACGGGGTCTGGAAGAAGCTCGTGTCCAATCATACATCTGTGAGGGAGATCTCATAGAACTGCGGTCATGGACATTGGACATCCAAGTTCTCTATTACGGGGGAACGAGGGACGACATTAATTCTAAAGCGCCAATCAACCAAACTATTGGTCGATTAATTTTCTTTTGGATTTGCTCAAATCGACAAGCACATGCACAAAAGCCCTATGATTTTTCAACTGTACTTTTTCACTTGCACACCAACTTGTACGCAATGAACCCCATTTTACTGAAGCAGATACTGAAATATTTATAAATGCTAAAACAAAAGATTTTTCAAAATGCAGTAAATACTGAAAAGTCCAACTCTTGTACTGTTAGTTCCTTCGAAAATTCATAAAATACAATGAATTCAAATCTATTGGCGATGCTTCCATTGTCTGTTCGAGCATTATGTATGCCTTCTTTAACAATTTTCTTGTTAAGATGATTCCTGCATTTAACAGATTCAAAGGCTTCTTGTTCAAATAAGTTATTGTCCTCTTCAAATGGTATTTTAAGCTTACTAAAAATTGTAGGCAAGGGATAGAAAATAAAAAGAGGAAAACATAAACTGGACTTTTATCATTTTGATACTTACCTGGAGATTTTGCTGTAATATAAATTGAAGAATGAAAATTTAACGAAGCTGTGCGGGTTCTCTTTCGTATAGTTTAGGATATCTTTGCGTCTGGTATCTCGTGGGATGGGACCGAGTTCTCTTTCGTATAGTTTAGGATATCTTTGTGTCTGGTATCTCGTGGGACCGAGTTCTCTTTTTTATGGTTTAGGATATCTTTGTGTCTGGTATCTCGTGGGATGGGACCGAGTTCTCTTTCGTATAGTTTAGGATATCTTTGTGTCTGGTATCTTGTGGGACCGAGTTCTCTTTCGTAGGGTTTAGGATATCTTTGTGTCTGGTATCTCGTGGGACTGAGTTCTCTTTCGTATAGTTTAGGATATCTTTGTGTCCAGTATCTCGTGGGACCGAGTTCTCTTTCGTAGGGTTTAGGATATCTTTGTGTCTGGTATCTCGTGGGACTGAGTTCTCTTTCGTATAATTTAGGATTTAGGATATCTTTGTGTCCAGTATCTCGTGGGACGGAGTTCTCTTTCGTATGGTTTAGGATAACTTTGTGTCTGGTATCTCGTGGGACCGAGTTCTCTTTCGTATGGTTTAGGATATCTTTGTGTCTGGTATCCCGTGGGACCGAGTTCCCTTTCGTATAGTTTAGGATATCTTTGTGTCTGGTATCTCGTGGGATGGAGTTCCTTTCGTATGGTTTAGGATATCTTTGTGTCTGGTATCCCGTGGGATCGATTTCACTTTCGTATAGTTTAGGATATCTTTGTGTCTGTTATCCCGTGGGACCGAGTTCACTTTTGTATAGTTTAGGATATCTTAGTGTCTGGTATCTCGAGGGATGGAGTTCCCTTTCGTATAGTTTAGGATATCTTTGTGTCTTGATTATCTTGGGATCAATATTCATTAAACAGAATATTGAAACTTAAACTATACCGACGCTGACGTGAATTAGTAAACACAACTTTATAATAAATATAACAAACACCGCAAAAAGAAATCAGGAAAAGTAGAGATAAAGATTTAATAAAATATGTACAACAAGCGAAAACAGTAGGTCAGAGAAGATCTAAAAAAAGGAAAATGGAGGTGAGGCGAAAACGTTTTTGTGTTACATTTTCGTATTTTTTCTCTTTAAATATTTTATGCAACATTTTTTTATTCCTAATTCTACTACGGAACGCCTGCAGCCTTTGTAAAAATAAAAGCTCAACAGAGAAAAAATGCGGGTCTAAAGCTTTTACATCTAATACATTTTATTATATTATTTTGTAATGATGAATGAATGTTGAAGAAATTTAACAAGATGGAGGCGGATGATCATTTTGCTATCTTCTTCAGCTACAAAGAAGGTGCCCGATACGTTAAATCTTATAAGGAGAGCGTGAACTGCAAAATATAGCTTTCATCAAATTTATACAAGCTTAAAATAATATAAACCCTAGAACTTGTGTAAAAGTCTTATTTCACGATATGCTAACTACTTGTACATTGTACAAACACTTTTATCTGCGTTTCCTTCCGTTGTGTTCAATCGACTGAAATCACTATCCTGACGAGAGAGAGAGAGAGAGACGGGTGTCATGATTACCTGTGGCCCCGGAAGTCCAAGTACATATATAGGAGAAGAATGGACTTTTCTCTAGGTTTCCCTTGGGTGATCAGGTAAGGTACTTCGTGTCATGTTGTGATTGCTGTTCCCATAGCTCTGTTGCCCTATCCTAAATGATGACAGTCCAAATACTTTTGAGAACACAATGATTAATTTATTTTAATTTTTCTAATTATAGGTACTTCTTTAACTCCACCTTTTCCCAATTCTGTTTGGCACAGTAGTATTACTTTCCTTAATACTACTGTGCCCCAAACTTTTGTTCGGTTAACTTTCTTCTCACAGTATCTATAGAAACTGGTTGGAAACTAGCTTTAGCAGAGTTTTTTTTGAAAGACAGTATGCCCTCCCTAACACCAAACTCTCTGTATGTACGCGTCTTTAGGACCGTCACCTAATGAAGCTAGAATGCTCCCCTCGGTGGCTACATTTTTAATGTATCTATTTAGTAAAACTCTATTTTTTGTCAAGTTTTATATTTTTGTATTGCACATTGCATAATATTTGAAACTAGACGGCGCCACGCACATATACACTTCAGCTTGATGGGCGCGACACAAGACCCGAAAAGAGCAACAGTTTTTCCGAATTGATGCTAGAATTTTTAGGGCTAAACTTCGAGTTTTTACCGGAAAAACAACTTCATCATAGAGGCATGGCCGATGAAAACGTTTCCTAACCTCTCTGTGTAAGCAAACTTGTTCTTTTCATCAAGTTTGCTGATCCCTAAAAATTGTTGCTCTATTCGGGCCTTGTGCCGAATCCCAGCTTGATTTTATTTTTAGCTGCTTTTGAAATGGTACATGTTAACCAATATCGGAACCTGTTTAGTACTCTTGACAACAGCATGTTTTGTTGAATGTTTGACGTGCACTCAGTGCCGTGAGAAAATTCAACTTAGGATTAGCTATTGTTGATTTCGGCAGGGAGGACACGGGTATTCTAACTTGGGTTAAGCTAATTGTAACAAATTCAATCGAAGCACACTATAAAATATGATGCAAAGTTTTTTTGCCTCACTTGGTTGTTTGGTTAATAGGTTTTTAAGGTTTTTTGGTGTTTCCTATGATGATTATTATCAGATACCTACCCTTGGTATTATCCTTCTTGATTGATTTTATTATTTGGCCCAAAATCATATCCGTAAATTGTATCCAACCTTACATTCTTAATTTTCCATTTAACTGTTATACCTATATCTTTTTTACGCCTTTCTTGCTCCTTACTTAAACAATATAATTAAAAATAAGGCGTGTTGTTACTAGGAACACACGCCGTATACCTACCGCCTTTCACAATTTTACCTACACGAGGTAAAATTCTGTTCCCTTTTTCTTGTAATCATTTTTAAAAACCTTCCCCAATTTACCATGCATTAAAAATATTATGTTATTACTCCTTCTCTCTCCAACGTAGAGCATGCCTCATCATTCTCTAATACCTCATTCCTTTTCACGTTAGCTACAGTCGTAATTAACTATACCATTCCACGATAGCTACAGTTGTAGCTAACCATACCATTCCACGATAGCTACAGTTGTAGCTAACCATACCATTCCACATTAGCTACAGTTGTAACTAGCCATACCATTCCTGGTTAGCGTCAGTTGTAGCTAACTATACCATTCCATGTTAGCGTCAGTTGTAGCTAACTATTCTGCATTAGCTACAGTCTACAGTTAAAATTACTGGGTCTTCAACTAAGACTACGCTGCGCTGGGAGAAATAATACTAATGGCGGTTTCAGCTCTGAATCTGAAATACTTAACGTTCTCAGCAGTCCTCCTGGTCTAGTGGTCATTACACGCGGGGGACCGGGTTCTATTCCCGGTGCGGTCGGAAATTTTAGACTTAGTGCTGGTGACTTTGCGGTGCCCTCTTATGGACAATTGTGCAGCGGCATTACCAGAGTAAAAACGTTTAGTTTGGTAGAAGATTGAAGAGATTATTTGTACATGATGTTCATAGTAATGCAGTGATACTCACAAATAATGTGAAGAGATTGTTGGGCCTTACCACAAACGCTCTCAATGACATGGAGTTAATTTCTTCCGTAAATTTCATTCAATATTTTTCACTTGAATTTCTTCCTGCTTACCCGGATTTTTGGTTTATTATTTTCAATAATGAACCTTTGGAATCGTGACGAAAACAAAAAACTACCCCCCCTTAAAATTTGATATTTTAATAGCGTCTGCGGTTGGCATCATTGTTTAATATAATTTTCAATAAAATATTGTGTATCAACTACAAATAATAAGGCGAGTCACGAGTGCTTTCGTCTGTTAGTCCACTTGAGAATGTCGTAACAGACGAAAGCGCTCGTGACTCGCCTTATTATTTGTAGTTGATACACAATATTTTATTGAAAATTATATTTCATAATGACTACAAACATCCTAAATACCATTTCTAAACTAAACTTAACTGCTTATCAAGCA
>CM022879.1:10646997-10693789 GCA_012654025.1 Pachypsylla venusta | reverse complement strand
TTCCGTTTTAAATAGTTACTTAATTATTTTTTTTTTTTTTAAATTAAATCTTCAAATATAATTATATCTTTAAATTAAATTCATTTAAACCTTGAACATAGATGAAATTTTCATTAAGATTTTTTTTATGCCCCCCTTCAAAAACATTGCCTAGTGTGTACAGTTCTTTATTCTACTGCTAAACGTACTCTTGCGGCTACTCAGATGTAACTGCATGGGTGTCCCCACTTTCTGTTCTATTCGTTATGGTGCCACGTTTTAAGAACTCTAAGATCGGCCATACACACAACGATAAATCTGCACAGTTTAATCTGTGCGATTTTATGCAGTTCTCTTTTGACATTGACAATGGATAACGACGCTGCTCTCTCTATTTTTTCGTGATTTTATTTTTTGATAATATAATTTAAAAATGAACCACGTTTTTTTTAAAAAAATTCTTAAACTGTAAAAAAAGGATTATAATTTTAATTGTCTTGGCCCGGACTTGAACCCTGACCATCTGATTTATAGTCCACCGCACTAAGCAATTTCAGTGGCCAAGTATGAATCAGAAGGTCGAGGTTCAAATACCAGGCCAAGATAAAAAAGTATGCCAATGTGACACATGGGTTTATTATTTTACTGGCTAAAAAAGCTAGGCACAATTAGAACCAGGATGGGATCTATATACCAATCCAAATCGGTCGACCGCTAATAGGCAAAAGTGCCCATCACGGCAACCCTCATTGGCCGTAACTCGCGTGAATGCAACCCGCATTGCCCGTACCATACCAACTACTCACATTAACCTTACCCAGCCTGAGTGAGGTCGGGAATCGGGAACAGCCAGCATTACGTTAGTAGTGCTCAGACGGTCACCCATCCACGCTCAAAGTTGTTTAACTTCAGTGATCTAACGAGAACTATAAATAAAAGTAGAACAAATTATTTGAATTCCATTATTTTTTATAAGGTTAATTTTTTAAAAAAAAACACGCAGAGTAATATTATATTCACTCTTGCTGAAAAGCGAGAACTGGGTAAAATCACTAAAATCTGAAAACTGCGCAGAGCACTCCAAACACGCAACGATTTAGAAATCGCTGCAGATTTATTTATCTATTGAAAATTTAAATAGATTTCGATATCTGCACAGATCTGAAAATCGGAGACAAAAACTGTGCAGATCCTGCCATACGCAAGAGATTAAACTGTGTAAATTTATCGTTGCGTGTATGGCCGGCCTAAGAAAAATTAAAAATAAACGGAAAAATCAAAGACTTTTCTCGTACGGTTGGACACACTTTCTAAATTTTTCATTTGGTTAACCTGGGTTTGACCAGAAACAGCAAGCATTACGAAAACGCGAAACTACCAGATACAACCTCGCTGGACGTTGCTTAAGTACTGTGATCTTACAGGAACTGTTGTATTAAACGTGCCATGTTTTAAAGAAATTAATTAACATTAAAAATAAGCTGACAAGTCAATTTTTTAACAAATACGGATTTTTTTCGTACAGTTGGTAACAATGTCTAAAATTTTTATTTGGTTAACCTGAGTTTTCGGAGCATGTGTAAAAAATGGCAGCTTAGAGTACCCTTTCAGTACCTGTTTTGTAAAACAACAACAGCATGTCTGCACTTTGTATTATTAATTTATCTTTGATTAGGTTTAAGTAACTAATTATTTCTATTTTAAAATTCGATCATTGAAAACATAAATCATAATTGTAAGATATATTTATTCAAATCACCTGTTCAAAATTTAGATTTTATTGTAACAAAATGAACACACCCCTACATTAAACCATATATTTTTACACTCCCACACAAAAAAAAATTCTCCCTCACCTAAGTACCTAATAAAGTGATAACCTTTGAGCCACACAGGAGTCCCACGTATATGAAAGGATTTTTTGTTGACCTTGAGAAATGAAAGGGACTTCTTTCTAGTAACAGACTCCATCTTTTGAATTTACTTTGTACTTCATTCTTTTCATTTTTAAAAATTTTCAGTTTGTGTGTTTACAGTTGGAAGGAGAGAGTGTGTCCTGAAGCTCTTGCTATCATATGATTTTTTTCGTTCTCGAAATTCTATTTTGTGTTTTCAAATTATGCATTAATTTTTCTTTGCGAAATATTATCGGTGTATTAATATTAATTAATTATTACTGTTGAATCTGAAAAAAGTCGAAGTTGTTTTTTGTTGTAAAACTCAAAGTTATAAAACGTGTTGATTGTTGATTATATATTTTTTGAAAAAATTAAAAGATTATAATTAAATGTGTTTGATAATTAAATAAATTATAGATTTCTAATTAGTTAATTAAATTGTATTAATTTAGAAAACAACTATTTTAATTTAATATTATAAATATAATACGTACAGATATTAAATTTATATATAAAAAAAGCTTCAGGTAATTTTGTCCTTCTGTATTTTGGTCTATGTTGCCGAATATTAGGCCTTTTTGTGTTATCTTTGGAATTGAGATCATTAAATTCATTCAGTGAACGAATTATTTTGTCGCGTCGTTAAAAGTTTAATTACTTAATTACTATGCAAATTTCCAATTATGTTGTGATTTCCATATTTATTGCTGTCCTTTTTTTCCGATGTTTCACTTATTTCTTATTTCAAAATTTTTTTAGGTTCGGTCTCACATAAAGGTTAGACATTAAGACTTTTTTGCTTCCCAACTATCCAAATTTGTTATTGTCACGGTACTCCTCTTAAAATTAACTGTTTCCTCATTTCTAGATTCAGGTTTGCTGAAATGATGAAACAGGTTGAACCGGCCATCGTGAAACGATTACCCAATGTAGAAACGCTTTGTTTTGATAAGATAGACACCAGTACAATAATTTGATCTGTATACTTCTTACTGATCTCGAGATGGAGGGAGTCCTGTGACTCAGGCTTAGTAATAGAGCTCCAAAAATATGTTTGTCCAGGTCATGAATTTTCCTTTCATGTTTTTCAAACATACATTTTAAATTATTCAGTATTTTAATACCTAATCTCACAGGTAGTAATAGAAAGTGAAAAAAGAGGTGTTTATTTTTTTTTAAATTGTGTAAGCCTGGTAAGCCCCTATTTTTGAATTAGGCACACTGATGGAGATTAAAGAAAAGGTCACGAATGACCTTTCCCATTTTTTAAAATATAAAATCTGAAAAAAGTAACAATCTTTTGTTCAAAAATAGTAAATCTCTAAAGAAGGTCTAATTTCTACATTACAAAATAAAATCTTGAATTTTTGCAGTGAAATAAAATTTCTATACCTTTAGGCTGAAAGTGAGCTTTTGAAAATTTGCCAACTTTTTTTATAACTACTAAGCCTGGTCTAGACAGTGCTTATTGTTATTATTGGTCAGAGTCCTCTACTCCTCTTTGACTACTTATCAGATCAGACGAATCGTAAAACATTTTAAACTTTTTTTTAGTAGTAATAAATTAGCATTAACATCTAGTTTGTCGCACTGACTTTTTCTTTATAAATTTCAACTTCTGATTAAAAGTCTTGGTCGTGGCAAGAATAAACTTAATGTTCATCAATATAAATTCAATTTGAATTGCTGTGATTCAGATTCAGACTAGACATAATTATTCTAATTTTCGCTTCCATTACAGAGTACTCATCTATCTGATCCGGGTTTTTTTATAAACTAGGTTGTTAAATATTTTGTGTCCATGACTCAGTCAAAGGCAGAATGTGCACAAAAAAGATCCTTCTTAAGGCAGAATGAGGCCCAGATAAATTTCTGTTTCTTCTATATTTAAACAAAGGTTTTTGTTGTTTTGTGCTAAATTAGGTTTTGAAATCTTGTGCCTTGTGGCGGCATTGCTGGCTTAGATTTTATTACATGGAATTGAATTTAATGATTTCAATTTGTTTTTTTGTTTTTATTTTATCATTGTACTAATTAAAATTACTTTTCTTAATTAATATCATTTTATTATTAGTCTCCTAACTTTTAAACAAAATATAATAATAATAATCATTAGTTTTCTAACGACTGACTTATTCTCAAGTGTAAATTTCCATTTTATTAATTCATATTTTATGTTCTTTAATCTTAGTTAATAATTTCCGTGTTAGTGAATAATATTAATGTGATTGTGTTTTGTTTCATAAAATAGTGTAATAGATTTAATTGCTTAAATAGTGTTTTTTTTATTATTTATATTGGTTGAGTTTAATTTTACATCTAGTCATCATTCAAAGGATTGGATTATTTCATTTTCTACCATAAAAAGGTAAGATTTCAATGTTTGTTTGCTATTTTCTGTCTTGTCTTTTGATAGATGGACATCAAAAGATGTTTTGCCATTGAAAACTCGACACCGAAAATTTTAGCCAGGTACAATTTACAATACTTTCTTCTTTCATTTATTAATAAGGAAAATCATGTGATGTTCACACCAGATTTTTAACGATATAATTACATAACGTGTTTCTTTATTGATATTTACAAAATGATACAATCTTAGTTGCTACATGTGTCTAAAAGTAAGTAAGTAGGTATATAGATAATAAAAATGAAAATAGTAGATATAAAATTCAGACAGAGTCATGAAACATAAGTACCTATTTCTATCGTTTATAACAATCGAAATACTTATGCTTCGATTCACACATGCGCAAGCGGCCAGCAACAAATCTGCAGAATTAGAAAAAACATCGGAAAGGCGTCAGAGGAGTATAAAAAATGCTGTAATAAAGGGGTAAATTGTCAGATGTGTGTTTAGGGGGGTGGGGGTAATATACTTTCTTCAAACTACTAGTGTGGACGCATCCTTCTCCAGAAATACATTTCGGACATTTTTATCGTAATTCGGTTTAGTTGTCAAAATGATTTTATCTAAAGAGCAACGAGCCTTTTGTGATGAATCTTATTTTTGAGTGCAGCGGCAAATAAAATTAATGGCCCCCCGAAGTTGATGAAACGGATCTTCAAAAGCCACTGAACGTTTATTTTCAACAAGACAGCACGAAATCCCAGAGAGGGAGGGCTATCAATGGCTGCTTTACGAGATAAATATGTTTTTCGGTCGTTTGATTACTTAATCGTAATGATATTCTTTTGGCCGGATTACCACAATAATATTTTAAATTTGACCTATGTGTACCTGTACCTATTATACGCATCTTCCTAGACAGCAGGGTGCAGGCGTAATGATGGAATTTATACCTAGGTACAATTATATTAATGGAATAAAACCTGAAAATGTAAACAAACAAAAATACTGATCAATTTTATCATTATAAAAACCTCAATTTTTTTCTGTAGGATTGAAAATGTCCTCAGGGGCATTGAAATTTTGCTTTCAAAATGTCAAAATAAAGTTGAAACTAATATTTTTGATACATATTTTCCCCTAAGTTTTTGAAAGCTCCTTTATTAAATAAAAATCAGACCTGACTTTAACCCGACTCGACTGGTTATTGATATCATAATCGTAGCACTATAAGGACGATCGTCCCGTAGATGCGACTACAAACTTACACTACGAGCAACTGATCCAAATGAATTTATGTTAATGGAGCTTCATGCACCTGCTTGTAGCGCCTAGTCGCTTGAAGATTCACGTGCTATAAGGTTGAAGTTCCATTAACATACATTCATTTGGATTAGACGCTTCCAAAGGACGATTGGTGTAAGGCCAATGATCATATGGAGCAGCCTCAAGAATCCAAACGATTAATATATGTTTTTAGACTAGTATCTAGTTCTGTGAACCGTAGTTAAAATGGCCAACATGAGGTCCCGGGTGGCACACAAGGGCCCAAAAATTGATAAATTATTATCAAAATCTGATAAGGCGTTCGAGAGTTATTGTGGAACGAACGTGGAAGCAGTTTACATTTTCTTCCATGTATTCTGAAATTTTGAACCGCGTCCTGTTGAAATATTTAAAAAATCTTTCCATGTGTAAGTAAACAGTCGGAATCATTTGAATTAATCCGTTTGAATGTTTAAGAAAATTTTTAATTTCAGCAAGTGTGAACAAAGGCGGCGTTTTGAGATAATATAAGAAACAGGAGAAGCTTCAAACTTTTGACTTTTAAATTTTGCACTTATCTTCAACCAACCTTTTGGCCTTTAACTTACCAGTCTGATAAGTATATTATCTTTAAGGAAATTTGCATTTTAGGTGAAAGAATAGGGTCAAGTGCGAAATGCTTAAAATGACAGAAAGTATAGTTTTTTTCATAAGTAGAAACTTGATGACAAAAACAGGTGTCATGCCAGGATGTTATGATACTTTTATGAGGATATACGTAGGTACAACAAAGTAAAATTAATCACAAACTCATGAATCATATTTACAGGGTGATTGAAATATCCCTCATTGTTTTCATGTTATGTTTTCACTCTGTGGATTTATGTGAGAAATTGAATTTTTTCTCTGGTGGGAGCTGTCAAAGCTGCGGCAAAAATATCGCTTTTCTCCAATAACATCTTGACCACATGCGATAAGGAAGCGAAATTTCTATCCTTTCTATCACCACTAATACAGGAGTAGTCCACGTACTTTTGGGGGCGTAACTTCGAGGGGAGGGGGTCTCTGGAAAATAAAATAGATTAAACTTTTTGAAAAACCTAGAAATATTGTACTCTTTAAAAGAAATTCATTAGAATATTTTTCCTGAAAACCCTACCCTTATTGTCTAATGACAGATTATTTCTGAAAGTACGAGAATTACTCACTTAACACCAAAATTAGGTTGAGTGGTAAAATTTTCGTTTGTTTATTATTTATCTCAAGTGGTTTGGATTTAATTGTTTGGATATTTTGAGCGTAATTAGACGAAGATTATCCGGACATTGCATAAAGTCAGATAATCATGATTCATGTTTATAAAAATCTAAATGTGTTCACTTGGTCAGTCATAAATCAGTTCCCGATATCTGTCATTGAAATTTGACGAGGTTCTTTGAATCACCCTGAATGATAATTTTTTTATATGGGTAACTCTTTCCTATAATGGAGCACGTTTTCTCAATCAAGATCCCCTTTAATGTCTATATAACAATCTCTTAATTAGACTCCGATATTCGTCAGGAGAACTAGGTATGAACTGTTCACTTTATGTATTAGTTATTGAACTGTTTGCTATATAAGTTCATCGTTCTTCTTAGATGTTCAGTTCAGCGTTCATTCACACGTTTGACTTTGTTCGGGTTATGTGGGATTCATTTTTCAATCTTTCTATTCACTGATTGTATTTGTTTCAGAATTTATACACTGCTTAGATAATGATAATCATAGGCGGGTCTAAACTAAAATGTGTGTGGGGGGAGGTTTTGGTGGAGGATTGATATATTCTTGTACCTGTACTTATGTAGCCCTGTTCTACATGTAAATCTGAATGTCACAATTCTTGGCAATCTGAACTAGAGTTCATTTGATTCTTTAAAGTTTCAATCCTTAGGGTCCGCCTCGAATGATCAATTGATGTTAAAGAGACGCTTAGCAACAAAAAAAAAATATCCTTATGGACTTTCATTATATAAATAACTAGCAGGATACGCCCGCTTCGCTTGACGCCTTAGAGGCATGGCCGTTTATAGTTTCAACCCCAAAAGTAGCCTATGTCCTTTCCTAAAGTTTAGTCTATCTCCATACCAAATTTCATCAAAATCGGTTCAGTAGTTTAAGCGTGAAAGCGTAACATACATACAGACAGACAGATAGACAGACAGACAGACAGACAGAGTTACTTTCGCATTTATAATATTAGTATGGATAATAATCCTTATTTATACTGTCCGAATAGGACTGAATTTAAGAGTCCCTTGATACCGGCAATTTTTTAGATGCTACGAGATTTAATTCATGAGGATAAAATTCTATGGGTTGGCCGGTTTTGAACCCACACCCTACTGTTTACCAGTCAACCGTCCTACCACTGCACCACCAACTCATCAAATAGTAATAGTTACAAAGAAAACAATTCTTTAGGATCGATTGACTTATTCTAATATGTGAACTTATTTAAATACTCGGCGGCTCTTTCTGAGAATCATTAACTTGACGGAGCATGTTCTAGAAGCTAGGTCGTTCTTGCAATTCACACTCATCTCTATTCGTCACCAAACAGCACTCGGTAATATGATTGAAAAATAATTTTCAAAAATGTTTAAAGGATAAATTTGAAACCCCAATAGAGGAAACAATCTTGTAGGAAATGGTCAGTCCGGAGGAGGAGGGAGGTAGACAGAAGCTATAAATTTTCAAACAAAAGGGTTTATACAAGAAGAGCGGGGGTAACCCTAACCAGTGGAAACTTATTTGGTGCCAGTTACTTATTAATCTACATAGTAAAGGAGGATCATTTTGTTTTTAGGATTCCATGTGAGTACGATTTGGTATTATGTTTTCAATTTCATTCGACAATTCCCGGAAATTAACCATAATCCGCCTTTGAAAAATAATGATTTCTTGTTTACCCCTCCCCCTCCTGTTTTATCCCCCCCTATTGTTTTGTGGCTCTGGGGGCTTCTCTAAGCTCACATTACAATGGAAGTTCAAGTGCATACTTATTATGGTTGGAGTTATATTTCAGATGGGTTCATTTTGACTCCATTACGCCTTGATCATTGAGCATATTTTTAATAGTTCGTGTGCGTTTGTGTACACTCTCGCCATCTTTGTTCTGTGTGCTGTGGGAACTACAAGAATAGAAGAAAGAGTGAAATATGTACAGGGTGATTATAAAGTTTATTTTAGCGGAAGCCGCTAAAAATATAGGAGAGCAACGTATGTCCCTATTTTATTTCAGAAACTAGAAGTAAGAGTGAAATATGTACAGGGTGATTATAAAGTTTATTTTAGCGGAAACCGCTAAATATATAGGAGAGCAACGTATGTCCCTATGTTATTTCAGAAATTAGAAGAATAAAGAGTGAAATATGTACAGGGTGATTATAAAGTTTATTTTAGCGGAAGCCGCTAAAAATATAGGAGAGCCACGTATGTCCCTATGTTATTTCTGAAACTAGAAGAAAACAGAGTGAAATATGTGCAGGGTGATTATAAAGTTTATTTTAGCGGGAACCGCTAAAAATTTAGGAGAGCCACGTATGTCCCTATGTTATTTCTGAAACTAGAAGAATAAAGAGTGAAATATGTGCAGGGTGATTATAAAGTTTATTTTAGCGGGAACCGCTAAAAATTTAGGAGAGCCACGTATGTCCCTATGTTATTTCTGAAACTAGAAGAATAAAGAGTGAAATATGTGCAGGGTGATTATAAAGTTTATTTTAGCGGGAACCGCTAAAAATTTAGGAGAGCCACGTATGTCCCTATGTTATTTCTGAAACTAGAAGAATAAAGAGTGAAATATGTGCAGGGTGATTATAAAGTTTATTTTAGCGGGAACCGCTAAAAATTTAGGAGAGCCACGTATGTCCCTATGTTATTTCGCAAAACTAGAAGAATAAAGAGTGAAATATGTACAGGGTGATAATGAAGTTTATTTTAGCGGAAACCGCTAAAAATATAGGAGAGCCACGCATGTTCCTATGTTATTTCCAAACATAGCTGACTCTTAGGTGATTCACAAATGGGGCCAACTTGAAAATTTTAAAATATGAGGCATATTGTGCGATAGCTATTTGAAAAGGTTACATCAAAGGTCACATTCATCACCTATATTGTAACTTTTGCACTGGAAGGTATAGAAGGTGTCTTCAGATTCACAAAATAAAACTTATTTTTATTTTAATCTTTCTAAATGCACCATTTTTTTCGTCTCAAATAACACATCCTCTCAAACCGCCCTCTTAGGATTATAGGAATAGGAATTGTTTATGTGGAACAGGCTATGGGAAAAGTCATTGGAAGTGCGAGTAAGTACATAATTACATTTAATGTTAGGGACATTTGAGAAGGAAAAAAAAAAAAACATTGTGGGGAAGCTTATATGAACATTTCACGAATCAATTATATTGAAAAAATAAATAAATGAAAATATTGCAAACATCCGCACTCTCTTTCTCTCTCTCATTGTTTCGTTTTTTTCACCCTCCAAATTCAAATGCGATGGGAATAATTTGAAGCAGGGTGTAGCATGGTTGGGTTCAATAAAAATATCTGCTTATCTTATCATTGAAAATATCCAGCCTTCTCTCATTTTCATATGGGGTTTCCTAGAAGTTGGATAGTATCGTCGCTCTGTATGATATGCACTGGTACATCGTGGCATTTCCCACCCAATTAACTTTAAACTAACTAAATAATAAACTAACTCCAAATTGGTATAACTTTCTAAGTATTCAATAGCTTTCAGCATTCACTCACTCACATCGTCTGGAAGAACGATATTTCAAATGCTCATCGATAACATTGGTTAATAGGGTCCTCTAAATGTAGGAAAATCTATGGCACGTTAAATACACCAGTTCCCGTTAGATCACTGAAGTTAAGCAACGTCCAGCGAGGTTGTTTTATGTGGGTGTCCACGTGGGTTCGCGCCTTCCTGATGCTGGTTATTTTTCCGGCATAACCCAGGCTGGGTGAGGTCAATGTGGGTGGCTGTTTTGCAATTTTCCAGCGAATGGAGGATAAAACCCCCGTCTTGAATGACCAATAAATGTTAAAGGGACGTTAAGCCAAATTAAAAAAAAAAAAACACGTACTGTTTCGAAGCTTGGATTGTACAGAGTTGATCGTAGAGATTTTTTGGTACGATTTTTCCTTTGATGATATTTTCGTCGCAAAATATCGAGGTGTTTATCTCTACGTGCTTGACTAACTTTATAGAGCCCTTGAGAATCGGATTTACAATTTATGGCTGCTGCACCTTAGTGGATCTGAGATGGCCTAATAAATAAAATCAAATCACAAAAATCCATTTTATGAATTAACAAATTGGACACCGAGCAACCGTTGTATAAGAGTCCGCTTTATAAACTTACCTTGGACCTTAGAATATCACAACTCTTCTACATGAACTAATCTGAGAGTGGGACCGACATCTTCCCTTCTTGTATGAATACAATCAAGAATGTCATAAGTATCTGATATCTTATCTATGCGTGCAAGATTCTAAAAATGAAGAGGGGAAGGGAGTATCTCTGGTTATATACTGGGGTAGATCGCTATCAAACTAATTTATTCTGGTTTTTTTAAAACGTAAACAAAAATAATAAAGGTTTTAGCTCATTGTTATCTCCTTAGTGTTTACCTCGCGGGTGGCTTATGGCTTTGCTGCAGTGCCCTCCCTTCTAAATTAAGTTTGCAAGTTTGCTTTAGAATTGTCATAATTATAAGAATGTCATATTTATCATCATTATAATTTGGCATCACCGTTTTCGATGGCGGTGTATAACTTCAGTGTGCATCTCTGTATAATGCTTGAATCTTTTCACTGTTACAATTGTTTGTTTTCGGTTCATTATATGAAAGCGATAGAAACAGATTCATAGAAATAATCTTAACCATTAAAAAAACCCAAATTTTTAAACACTTTTAGATTCATGTGCAATGTAAATATTTCTCAGAGAACCTTTTTATTTTGCCCACTTGGCCTCCCTCCTACCCTTGCAGCATTTTCCAACATTTCATCTTAAAAAGTACAAAATGAATTATTATTCTTTCCATCCAACCACTTACTGCCTCCGCCCTATCTCGGAGTTCAGTCCATTCTGTAACATTGTTATCTACGAGTTTGTGTGTTTTTTGGTTTTGTTCTATGCGCTGTTTGGTTGAATTTCTCTGCGGTTTTTAGCATATTTTTGTTTATTATTTTCTTTTCATTCCATTCCATTTGTTTTGTTCTTTACATTTAATATTTCATCCGAAATATAATTTGAAAATTTCAATTTGATGAAAAACCCCTTTGTTTTTATTGACTTCGAGCTATGGTGGCTTGTGTGGCGTACACCTACTCACGTGATACGGTGCGGTGTTCTGAAGCCCTATTAGACCATTTGTATTGAACTGTTGGATTAGTTTTCCCACATTCAATGGCCAAAAGAGATCAGAAGCAGGAACTGATATTTTTTATGTTTTGCCTAAAGTCTCTGTAACATCTATTGGTTATTCATGACGTGGATTTTATCCTCCATTCGCTGAAAACTTACGAAACGAACATTGACCCAGCCTGAGAACCTCTTAAAAATTATTGTTCTTGATGATGCTCATTTCCTACTAAATACTGGACTCTGTCTGCTTCTCCTGGTACCCTACAGGCATGTATTTTAACTTTTTAGAAAGACAAAAAACAAAACATATAAAACATTGAATCGCAACCGTTTTGACATGGCCAATTTTTTAGTTCATAACATTCTCTGTTTACAGTGCTTATTTCTGTTCAAAACAACGAGTTATAGGTATGTACTCTAGTCACCCATCCGAGTATTGCTCCATACTGACTTAGTCTATTATCAGTGATCTCACGGGAACTGGTGTACTATTGAAAATGCAAAAGTTTGCGTATTTTGATTTGAATGTTAATTTGACTAAAAAAGAAACTATAATATTATTTATTTCAAGTTTAATTTGTCAAATTCACAGAATTCAGGGACAACTCCTTACTACTGATTGATTTGGGAAATATTTGTTTTAAATTCAAACAATAACTCGGATGAATATAATTATTAAAGTCCTTGAAAATATTTTCTGAGGCACCGTTAAATTTTCTGTCTCAACCATCTCGAACTTGTCTAATCTGTTGATTACTATTCTGTTCCATATGCCCAATCACCATGACAAGTTTCACGATAGAAAAGCACGCCCAAATCATAAAACTTCCTTATCACCACGATGCATATTCGCAGAGGTGCCGTGAATTGACCATCATGATGGTTCATTTTGACCTCGCTACATTTTTACTATCCTAAGGTTTCCACAAATCGGAGGTCTATGCGCCGCAATCGACCGATGTCCTTAAAGTCAACATAACCATCACTCAAATTCAGCCTGATCCAGTAGATCACCACTCAGATAGGAATATAATTCCTGGCGTTGGCGTTAATAAAATTTTGCCATTAGAATGTGCCGCGCGATCGTGTAAATTGCCGTGGTGTTTAGCATCTGTAACTGAATAATAAACAACAGATTAGACAAAGACTCCGAAACAACATGGCCGCAATATCGGTTGCCGAAATAGACCCGCCTTTATCGAAAATTCTATACGTATCTTAGAAAGATTCCGCAGATCTGGCCATGAATAGCCCCTACCTACTTTTCGTTTTGCAGGCATTTATTTTAACGTTGTGTAATTTATGAATTAAAAAAAAATGGTAGCCTTGAAGACGATCTTGACTGGTTTGATATCTTGTTTAGATATTTTAAAATGCACATTTTCAATAAACTCGTGAGGGTTTTTGTGAAGAGGGTCGAGAGGATGATCCAGGTAGTGAGGTGCTTGGTTTTGTTGGAGTTCCTCATGTCAATGATTTGGGACAGATCTGTTATTAATTTTTTTAAGAATTAGTTTTTTCATAATATGGGAATGTTTGAATGATATGGTGTGCTTTGTTCTCTATACGCTTTTGGTAGGACTGGGGGATGTCCAAACTATTTTACTTCTCTTGTAATTGTGTCAAGAAAAAGAGTTTGTTTGGTCTTCAGTCTCGCAGTCACGTAGCAACAAATTGATGCATTTTTTTGTATATGGAAATGGTTTTTGAGCCGAAGGGTGATATTGGCTACTCTTTATCTAAAATAGACGGCCATGTTGCTAAGGTGTCGAGCGAATCAGTGGGTTCACCTGAATTATGCCCTTATAGGCCATCATTGTTTAGTATATCATGGATGCACAACGACTTTTCTAATAAAAAGTGGATTCTAAGAATCGAAATAACCATCTTTTTGGTGTCAGTTATTGTGTTATTGGTCGTTACAAGTAACTCGCTTGGTCATTTTTCATCAAGAGAAAAAACTGTAAGTTACTTCTTGCCGTTGTTGCTATCGAGCTTGGTAATAGTTCGACACCCATTGTAGTAAATTTAATGCAGTTTCTTTGTGAAGGCCCAATGACCTTTTCAAAATTTTTGTGGGTATCACAGCATTACTAAGAGACTCATGTATTGTATTTTAATTTCCCTTATCAATATTTAAATATTTAACTTGTTGGGTGTATGTACTCATTATAATAACTTCTATTAAATTTTGTGATACTACATAACTTTTTGTTTAGTATTTATTTACTTAGCGTTTTCGGCCACTTGGCCATCTTCAGAGCATCTGAAACAAAATTGAAAACGAAGAAAGGATGTTAACTACCAATAATAGTCTATAGGTACAACATCATTTGCAAAATTGGAACATCCTTCCACTTTTAAACTCATTCATTCCATTGATCAGTTCAATATTATTTTTCCTAGCTTTACTAATTTCTAATTCTTCTAGTACTTTTCTTTTCCTATATTTGCTTTCATTTCTTAATATCTTAAAATTTTCTTTTGGTGAGTTGTAAGTATGTTTGGTTATATTGAAATTTTCTACAAACAGTGACTTCCTTCTCTCAAAGATGTAGTCTGCATGATGTTCTTTGAATCTCGTATTGAATTGTCTTCCTGTTTCTCCTATCAAAAATCTTGTACCAAACCAAATCTTTTTATTGTGATCCTTCCGCCACAAATTAAAGTAGAATTTTTTAAGTACGCTTCCATTTTAACCCTTTGGGTACGAAAACACCAAAAAAATATTTTGTTTAACACTTCATGTTATCAATTTCCGACGTCGTTTGAATGTTAATAAAAACAATTTTCAGGATCATGATAATGCAAGCGATACTAAATGAAAGCCCTTCAGATACATACGTAGCCCCCTGCCCCGTCAAAAATGAATCCCCACAATTTTGTAAATTGAAATTTTGAAACCCCTTGAATGCATTTGTTCCGCATAATAAACACCATTATGCATTGCATATGCCCCAAGTTTTACGTTTCTAATTTTCAAAAATATTTTTTTTGAATTTGGATAGGTCAAGGTTTATTACTTTTGAATGTCTCTCACGCTCACAAAGAATTAGTTTGTGTCTTCCATAAGCATGGTACATCCATGTGTTTTTCTTGTAAATTAATACATTTTAGAGGGAAATGTGAATTATTTTATTACCTTGTATTAGTTCATTAGTAGGGTTGTATTAGTTTTTTATTAGTAGGGTTGATGTTCAATTTTACCCTCCAAATAAAACCTTAGGATGAACATACATTTTATGAGTAGCAACAATTTACATTTTCACATACTGAGGCAAAACAGCGCAATTTTTGGCTCGTAGATAACATTATCGATTCAAAGGCTTAATCCTTCTCAATCTTCCCATCATCCCCTAGTTAATGGAACTTTCATTTTATTTGTCTCAAAGTGTGTATTATATCTGTCATATTGCATACTATACCTACTAATAAAACTGCTATACAAGAGCACGATTCTACGAGCGACAAACTCAATTTGATTCTTTGTAACGTATAGCCGCTTGAAGTTGCTCCTAGCCGGTTTCAAAGAAAGGCTGGGCAAATAACTAACACACTTTAGACATTTTAATGACATCTCGCAGAGTGCTACTTTCTGATTTCTGTGCTACCTTACACCCTCAGGGACGCATCAAGTCAGGTGTCTGTGAGAATATTGATCCCGAGCTTAACCCGTGAGTGGTCCTCCATAGGGATTTTTTCTCACCCTGTCGGCAAAAACGGAATAACTTGGTAATTATTGGCTTCAACTTGTTGTCGGGTCTCTCAGTAGCTTTTCAAAATATGTTTTACTTTGCGCTCACAAAAAATTGCCGACATACATTGCATTTCAGTTGACTGTGGCATTCGGAAAGCCGAAGGCGCGGGCCGCGTTGAGAATTTTTATCACATCGCGACCAGTCGCGTCGTCTTTTTTTGTGGCTATTTTTTAATTACATATTAATGTAAACATGATAACGACCTAAATAATTAATTTTATTTAGGTATTTCATAAAATAATATAAGAAAAAAAAGGTGCCAAAATAGGGGATCGAACTGGGTACTTTTGGAAAATAAACTTGCTGAAATCGCTTCAAATATAGATCAAAGAAGATTTTGAACAAATCTGAAAAAAAATCAGTTATTTTCTTACACCACACAGCAAAACCAGGGTGAGTAAAAATCTCTATAGTGGACCGTTCGTGTTCTGCGGCGGAAGGGGAACACTCACGGGTTAACTTCTCACAATACTATGAGTTAAATATTTCGTTATCGAAGTTAGTATTACACCGAATCTTCTTCTTCTTTAACTTCACCTTTCCCAATTCTATGCCAGGTTGGCGTTGCTTTTCTTAAGTCTATCGTGTCACAACATTCTGTTCTGTGCCTACCTTTTTCTAGCATGGTAACTCTCGCTTGCTCCTCAAAGTATCATTAGAAACTGCGTAGAATGACATTTCATCTCAGGTTGAAGCAGAGTTTTTTAACGGCTAAACGTCCTTCCTAACACCAAACCTTCTGTATTTACACGGATTTAGGACCGTCACCTAATGAAGCCGGCTTGCTTCCCTCGGTGGCCATATTTTATTGATACACCGAAAGCTGGTGAAACATTTTACTTGGTATTTCCAAAAACTCGACTGTCAATAAAATGGTCTAATTAACACGTTAGTCTTACCACACTAAAACCATCTTCAAATTGACAAATTTCTTTCCTTTTGACAAATTTTACACCAGATTGAAAAACCACAAGTTTGTTTTTGCTATTTTAAATTCTACGAACGTGACTTTTCTTCCTCTTCCAACTCTATAAAACTTTGGACATGGTTGTCAACATCAAAAGAAACGCAACAATTGAAACTGCTTGTTGCTGGATAATCTTATACCTACGGTTGAAAATACACAAGGTTATGGTTGTTTTGAAAATACAGAAATTTATGGTTGTTTTGAAAATACAGAAAGTTATGGTTGTTTTGAAAAAACAGAAAGTTATGATTGAAATTGAAGCAGTGGAGTGAACTGTTGTAGAAATGTCAAAGATTTTTCTTTTAAAACACCCTTTTATTGAGAGAGAAAAAAGAGTTCTTATCAAAAGACACATTTTCAGAGTTAGAAAGTGTTGCCAAGAGCGTTGAGTGTCTAGACTTACACTAAATTGATATCCAAATATCACAAAAGAAAATCCATTATTTCATTGAGAGGAGTTTTGGATTCTCGAAAATAGCTTTATGGGGTGTGAAATATTTCACCTATTGTGTTCGTGTCGTTAATGATTGTTCCAAGTTTACGAGTTGTTCCTGTTTCTATTAGTTGATTGAAATATAAAGGACTAAACTTTTGACCAAAAGATGGTGGTCAATTTAAACGAAAATATACAAATCATTTGACTTTTTAGGTTTACTAATCATCTTTCTCGCTCTGAATATTATTTATATTTTAATCATCCGCTCATATTTTAAATCATGTATCATGCTATCTCTCTCACTCCAATGTATTTCTTATGGGGATTATTTACTTTTCGCGATTTCTACCCCGTAATACAAATATAATTTTGCAAAATCCTTTCTTACTGCACACTTACATGGTGCTGTAGCATTAATAGCTCTACGTTGATCAGTCACTCATTAGGACATTGCCTTTTATATATCTATAAAGATAAACAATTATTGAGGTTTTCTCAATCCTTACCAAATTGGGTCTAGAGTCAATCAGTCTGTTAGAAGGGCTTGAGGATTCACGTCAAGCTGTCTTACTGAAATCAAAATGTCAGTATTGTTGACAAAATCAACACCAATAGCAGCAGACTGACGGGAAAATAGGGATCAGGAGAGGAAACATAAGCAAGACTGAACATTCAACATTGTATTTGATATGAGAGATAGCGAGTCGACTTTATTATTGAGCATTAAAAACAAACTTAATAGCAGTGAATTCACGACGCTCAGACAGTTTCTCAATATTAAGAAGAGGAAGAAGAAGAAGCAGCATATTGTCATAGGAATAGAACAGATGACCACGCCAACCGACCACTAAATACGAATTATAAGAGACAAATATGTAGGGAAAATGGAAAATGTACCCATCAGTAATCGACCGCAATTATTAATAACCACTATAGGCCTCCTTCAGGAATCCTTGCAACATCATAAGCATTCCCACAATTTTCCATGTACCAGGATTTTCGGAATTACTTCAAAAATTTCCTTATTAGAAGTTTTTTAGGCGAGACAGGGTGATTGAACACGATTTTTAATCTCTCCAGATTCTCTAGAAAATCTAGGGTTTCCTCTAGGTTCTCGGTGCTTTAAGTTCTAGAGACAGAAATGGTAGGCCCCTTGTTTAAATTTTTAAACTCTCGAGTTAAAGTCTATCATAGTCGTATTTTATGTGACAAACAAAATAGAAGAAAAAAAAATATTAAATCATAAAGTGAGGCAAAGAAATAATTTTATTCTGTGCTAGGAACTATCATACGTAACGTTTACATGGCACGCCCGATTGTAACATGTTTTCTGTAAAGAACATATTGTGTGCATTTGTGAAAATGTACGACTAAATTGTAATCTAATACTTCGTTGTACCGAAAAAGGTTAGGAGAGCCAATAAAAAACAATATTCATTTTATAGCTCTTAATCGAGAAACAAACAAGAAAGTGTCTGGACCCCATTACTATCATACACATGCTTTTCAACATAAAATAGCACACATTGTAGAAACTATAAAAAGAACATTGAACGAAAAGGTCAGCACTTGCGATGTGATGCATTGTGTTGTAAAAGCGTATGCGAAAAATAACTGGCGATCGATGATGTCCATTATGATCATTGATCAACCAAAAATAAATATATACTGCGTGTCCCAAAANATGCGAAAAATAACTAGCGATCGATGATGTCCATTATGATCATTGATCAACCAAAAAAAAAAAAAAATATACTGCGTGTCAAAAAAGTCCGAGACCACCTGAATATCTTTTGAACGGTTTTATGTGTTGTTTTGAAATTGTGCATATTATTATATCTCAAATCAAACCACCTCCCATGTGGCTCCAGGGGGTCCAACTTTTGTTTTTTAAATACGAACCACCATCTTGTGTTTCAGAAATTGTAAGTACTTTGCAAAAAATTTTACACGTCTAGCGTGAAATTTTCAAGACATGACTTCCAAGAGTGTCTAAAACTATGCGAATTATTTGCATTGGGATATTGATTAATTGCATAGGACGCCAATGTCGAGGAACCTGTTTTTTGACATAAATAGATCCTGTGGAGCCACCTGTTACTGAACGCACCCCATCAGGATATTATTGATAGAAGAGATATAACTAGGTAAATTTCTCTAATCATGGTCCCTATCTTTTATCGAGAACTAGCAGAATACGCCCGCTTCGCTTGGCGCCTTAGAGGCATGGCCGTTTATAGTTTCAACCCCAAAAGTAGCCTATGTCCTTTCCTAAAGTTTAGTCTATCTCCATACCAAATTTCATCAAAATCGGTTCAGTAGTTTAAGCGTGAAAGCGAAACATACATACAGACAGATAGACAGACAGACAGACAGAGTTACTTTCGCATTTATAATATTAGTATGGATGTGTACGTACCGTGATCAACGAGAGTCAGAGAGAAAAATAATTCGCCTAATTGTAGACACTCTTGGAAGTCATGTCTTGGAAATTTCAAATGTCCGCCATTTTGAAACCAAACACACTAGACTTGTGATTTTTTTAAAAAATTACTTCTAGTTTTATTGTCTTTCTGAAAATGTATCACAAGATGGGGGTTCTTATTTAAAAAACAAAAGTTGGACCCCCCTGGGACCACATAGGACTCGCCCATAAAAAATTGGTTACTCCATCAGGTGGTTTAATTTGGGATATACTATACAAAATTTCAAAACTCCACATAAAGCCGTTCAAAAGATATTCAGGTAGTCTCGGACTTTTGGGACACCCTGAATATTTAAAAAAGGCCAAATTCCCTAAAATTGACCTGAGTTTGTAATATCTATTATTACGATTTTCATCTCACAATATTATTATACTTTCTGAATACTCTTAAAGTAATAAAGATTTTATAACAATTTTTCTTCAAACTTCATCAGGGTACATTTTGCGTAATACTGCAATTTTTACCATTTTTATTTTAGTATCTTTGTTTGTTCAAAATTTTGATGACTTTTTTGGAAAACTGGGTATCTCACGGTATGAAAAACCTTTCTGGATCTTGGCCGAATACATTCAAGTATTTTTTTATTTCTTGGGCCAAGTCCAGTTTAGACTGTTCTTGTGACCATTGCTGATGGGGAAGTTATTCATAACTAACATTGATTATGCTTGTAATCTCTGAAATTAAATGTTGAATGTTGAGCCCAATAAAGAAAAAACAATTAGTAATACACACTATAGCATATAACTATGTGCTGTGAAGCACTTTAAAATTTGCAAGATATTAAAAAGACATTTTCTCTTCATTTTCTCGCTCTGCATATAACAATCCAAGTTTTTTTTTCTCCCCCTCCACTCGTTGTTACCATTTTACACTTTTCATGCCGCTTTGCATACCGCCTAACACAGAAATGACATAGTTCTGAGTGCAGAATTTCCCTTCAATTAAAATTGGATTATATATATCCTTCCGTTAATAAACATTTTGAAAGTTTACAGGAAAGTAAAGGAAAAACTAAACCGATCATCCGGTATCAATTTGTTTTCTTTTCGGGAAAAATACATCTCACAAAAACATCTCTATAATTGAAAAAGGGCCAAGTTGCACCCACTCTTCCAAAAAATTCCACCCATGAAAGTAGTAATATCTATTATTGGGGCCAATTTTATTCTTGCTGTTGTTCATCCCGCACTTAAATTTAATATTGCACTTTCTTCTGGTTCAATTCTCTTAAATTAATGCCAACTTCCCCGGGAAGTTTTTCTCCAGGAGAATCGCACAATTACTCTGAGAGAATTGGGACAGTATAGAGTGCAATATTAAATTCAAGTGTGGGATGAAAAGCAGCAAGAATAAGCTTAATCATAGGCATCACTACTTTCATAGGCAGAATTTTTTGTAAGAGTGGTTGGAGGCCCTTTTTCAATGATAATTTTTTGTGAGATATCAATATTTTTTTAAAGATACTAACCGTATTTGTTTCTTTAGTCCTTTTTTTCTTCTTCTTCTCTTTTCAATTACACTACATATGAAGTTCGCACCCAAATGTCCGACCGAGATATAATAAATAAATTTGCACTGCAAAGTATAAAAACAGCAATATTTTATAGTGTATCTTCTTCCCTAAGATTATAGCACTGAGAGTTGAAGAGTTTGAATTTTGATATTTGCGCGTTTAATTGAATTGAAGTATCTATACCTTCATGCAAGATTTCATTGAAACTATCTTTTGTGCATTTTCTTCCCTGAAGCGAAACTATTTTGGAGGACTGGTATCGTAAAAGGGTGAATATAAATATTTTTTACATGCATATTAAGACAAATATCTTCCTAGATGCAAAATTTCAGCGACCTAGCAGTTCAAACTACTTTTCGTGTACCCCCTTCCCTAAAGCGGCACCGTTTTGATGCACTTATAGTTTAAAAGTTCAAACTTCCGGATTTTTTCCTTTACTTGGATGTGAAGAGCTACTTTTATTCAAAATTTTAGCGCTTTAGATATACGGAAAGGGCCTAACACTTTTGATGATGAGTGAATTCGACAGCCATCATTCAGTTTGTATCCAAAATTGCCAACTTTGAAATTATCTATCTTCTGCCTGGAATAACATTAACTTTTGAATTTTATCCTGTAGTATTGCACTATACTACGGAATGTATGATCAAAATTTCAATGTATTCCTTGTAGAACCGGATATCTGACGGAGTGCAAAACCCGGTAAATTGCTTCGTGTAAAGATACACAGATCCTAAAGGAATCGTACCCGTGACTTCTCACTAAATGTTGGACGTAAACTACACCCAGTGTATTGATTGAATAATAACTTCAAGAAATATTCTGTGTGGTATCAGTTGCATCATAATTATATGAAATATTAAACAATAAGTAGTTTAAAGAACTCGTCTTACAGTTCATCAACCGAAACGTTAAAATATTTAAGTTAAACAATCTCGATTATTTAGAGTTCTGTCTTTAGTAGTTTTCAACATTAACATCTTGTTGTTCTCATTTCTATGATAGTTTTCTCTCCCAAGTTGGGGTATATTTTAGTAACTCTGAAACGGATAGACGGGAAACAACATTTCCATAAGAAAACCAGACCAAAATAAACCCAACATAAAGGCATGTGGTCTTACCATTGTGTTACATCAGGTGCTGTAAAAACTTTCAATTTCTAAAACGTAAAAAAATACGAATTATTAAAATATTATTTTAATAGAATGAACGTTTGGAATTGACGATAAAATAAAAATACGCCCCCTTAATATTTGATATTTCATGTTTCAAAGTATGTACGTAGAATCCAAAATCTAATATAAAAAAAAATTGATCTTACGCAATACGCAGCGCTTTCGCCAATTGCTCGCACTCAATGATATTTTGCTATACAGTTCAATTTGTGTAAATTTATTTGAATCCGTCGCTCGAAGTAGCGTGATCTTAAAGTCACGTGTAGTCGTTTAAAAGGACGTCTGCCCTAAAAATGCCCTACTAATTTATAGGTTAAGTTTTAAATCTTATTAGATATATTTTTAATGAAACGTGAATAATTGAAATGGGCATTAATAAGGGACTTGAAGGCTGCGCAGGCAGCATAAAATAAAACTTTATTATGAGAGTAAATCCACATTAGGAAATGAGATCACAATAAAAGTTTATGTGTGTCGACAAGTTCAACTTGAACTTTATATAAAACTTTGGATACGATTAACAACAAAACCTCATATTTGCAGATCTACTCTAACTCTAAAGGAACTCTTGGAAAAGTTGTGGGAATTGTGAGATGTATTTATTAAAGCAAATATTAAATTTATATCTCATTATGGGGAAGAGATACCTAGGTGAAAGAGAAGAGAATAAAGTGGAAGTGTATGTGAGGATTAGAAAAAAATTGCAAAGAGATAAAAAGGAAGAACACTGAAAGAAAGGGAAGAACACAGGAAAAGGGATCCCAAAAGAGAATAAAAAGAAGCATACATTATGCTCAACAAAGGAGGAAACCGGGAAAAGACACGAAAAAGAAGAAGGGAAAAGGGAATGTCTGATTTTTAAAAGCGGAGGAAAGCAAGCCAATAAATGAAAAATCCAAAAATACTAAAGGAGAAAATAAGTCAAAGGATATTTCAAATTTCACATCACTAATTAAATTAGGTTCAGAGAATAGCGATTGATAAAATCCAATTATTTTTATCAGTATCTGTTAAGTTTAGCTAATCGTAGGTTGGTGTTGATCTAATCAGAGTTTGATTAAACATTACCCTGAAAGCCACTACGCGCAAGAAGCGACTTAAAGTCAAGCTTGTAGCGTGCTGTAGTCGTTCCTAGTGGCGTGTAGAAGTGTGAGCTTGTAGTCGAGCATAGTCGCTTCCAAAGGTCTATCGGCTTAACAAATGTATACCCAATCAAGTGTGTCTCACATTTATTCAAAAGCTGAGAATTCTTTCATTTCCCTCTGTCTTCTTTTGATGCTCTCCTTTCAAAAGAGAAAGAGTGGAAAACCCGTGTTTCGCGTCATTGGGTCATACAATTTCAAGTAATGTATACCAATGTATATTGTGCCTCCGAAGGTGGGAAAGCTTTTTAATTGACTTTTACTTGAAATGTTATAGGAATGAATCGGAGAAACTTATGCTCGCATTTGAATTTTATTCTTTTACTTACTCGTATATTGGGTGACCCCGAAAAGAAGAAGAAAATGAAAGGGGGGGGGTGCAACCTCCAGTTGTAAATAAAATATGTACAATCCTAATTAATAAAATGCCCATTAGAGAAGAAAAGACTGTGATTTCGTTCTTATAAATAGAAGTGAGATTTTATTAAAAGGCATTCTATATAAATTTAGAGATGGTATATAGGATGTTTGCAGTCATTATGAAATATAAAAAANTATTTTTTATATTTACATTCTATATAAGTTAGTGTGTTAATGTTAAACGAGGTATAGAAAATAGTATTTTTTTTTTTATCAATTTCATATCACCAGTAGTTAGCGTTGGGATTGGTGCCCACTTATTGGATAGGAGCCCGTTCGGGTACACTACATATTGTTTCTTTTATCGGCTTTGTACTCAGCCTCGTGAGGACAACTGAGAAATTGTTATTATTATTATTATTTAACTCTTTATTGCATTAACTTTTGTTCTTCATTGCAGCAAAACGCATAAGAGGCTAAACCTCATTTATAACTGCCCTAAAAATCAAATCTGTCGTCAGTTATATGTTGTATTATTTTATTTTAAGATGTCTGTCCGGTAGACTTTTTGTACCACGATTACTAAACGTTTGGTGCAATAGTTTGGTGCTGTACACTCTTGCGCTTTGTATGCTTTGAGAACGCGACACATCGGGGCCCATAACTGGTCTTCAATGGTATTTTTACGATATTTATAAATAAAAGTGTCGTACCTACCATATTAAATTATATTAAAAAATATCAGGAATTGCAAGATGTTAAAAAGCCCATCTATAACTTCTCACATTTTTTCATTTTAATTTTTTTCAAACAGAAGATATGTCGATAGCGAGATACATAATTCAATAAGATATATTCTACAGAACTGAGTGAGGTCTACAGTTCACAGCAAAACGCATATCTAGAATTATCTACCCTGTATTTTGTGAGTACTCATAATACTTATTGTTATGCTATAGCTGGCGTTAGGTACTTTTGATTAATTGAAGCTTGATTTTTTTTCTTTCGTCTTACCTGTTCCTCATGGTGTAACGAACAAAAGCTTTCTAAAATATTTTGCAGTGCCCTCATTTTCGTGATAATTTAATCATAGTTTCCCCCTTTTCCTTATTTTACACAATATTTATATTTCTTTTATTGATTTATTCAAGCTAGGTCATGAACAGGGTTAACCATTTGAAAGTAATATACTAGTAAAATTTTATTTATTTTTGGTTAGTACTTACGTGATAAAAGAAGAAATCCTGCGATCTTTATTGAAAGATTCGATTTTATTAAAATATTCATCACATTTTTGGACCGTTTTTTTTATTTTCATCCAATATAGGCGTCGTTTTGTTTAATCATTTCCTTTATACAATCAAATTAAAAGATGATTGCAATACGTTCTGCCATCGTCCACATTAGTTGTCACACCTCCTGTCCATATTTGTAAACAAAGTATATTTCTTTTGTGTACCAACAGTCGTAATTATAACTGACGTTGTTATTGCTTCTTCAGGTAGATTGGAATATGCGGATATGGAATTGACCTTACCGTGATTTTAGATAAAAATAAAGAAAAGTTTGCCATGCTCAAATATATACTCAAAATGCCGGAGATTTCATCTGTTATTAACTGAAATATAGTCAGAATATAAATGGACACGATATTCCCTTTTTCAATGACCGCCAATATCAATAGAAGTGATATTTTGAGGAGGCATCTCATTGACTGAGTGGCCATATTAGTCAATAATATATTTTTTTTTTGGCCTAACGTATCTTTAACATCTATTGATTATTCGAGACGGGGATTTTACCCTGAAACTTGCCAACCAGTTACCGAAATTGACCTCACCCAGCCTGGGTTTGGCCGGAAAGATAGCAAGCATCACAAGGGCGCGAACCGACGTGGACTTCAGTGTTCTAAAGCAAAATGGTGTATTCAACGAGCCATAGACGCTGGGTATATAATTCTTTTGCACCCTTTATATAAAATTTTGTTCGATTATGAAAGAAGCTCCGACACGTCCTTAGTAGCTCACACTTTCACTTTACATTCGAATAAATATTCAAAACGTGTTCATTTGGTGTAGAAATGATGAGTGTTTGGTATTCTGCAAAGGGAGCTTTTATTTTCTGTGAAGTAATTCGTCAAGAGCTGAAAGCATGGTTCCGGTTCAATATTCCAATACTATTCAGGTATCCATTTTTTTGTCTATAAAATATTTGTGAAATATTCTCCAAAAACCTCCTTGAAATTGAATGGCAATACAATTATTTCTTCATGATCTGTAGACTCCTTTGTATAAAGAATTTTAACTATCGATCAAGGTTGTTTCATAATCGTCCAGTTAATGAGCGCCACTTTGGAAGAAGTTTCATGACCATGCGGAGAAGAAGACTTGCAGACACAAGCTAATGTGCATATAATTGTAAGAGAAAATATTTGGAATACTGAGGACACTTGTTTCAGAATTGAAAAAGAAATGAACCAAGTGAAAGCGATCATACTAGCAGAGGAATGGAGAAATCTTTGAAATACTCAAATACAATGCTAATGTGCATATACCTGTAAGAGGAAATATTTGGAATACTGAGGGAACTTGTTTCAGAATTGAAAAAGAAATGAACCAAGTGAAAGCGATCATACTAGCAGAGGAATGGAGATATCTTTGAAATACTCAAATACAATGCTAATGTGCATATAACTGTAAGAGGAAATATTTGGAATACTGAGGGAACTTGTTTCAGAATTGAAAAAGAAATGAACCAAGTGAAAGCGGTCATACTAGCAGAGGAATGGAGATATCTTTGAAATACTCAAATACAATGCTAATGTGCATATAACTGTAAGGGGAAATATTTGGAATACTGAGGGAACTTGTTTCAGAATTGAAAAAGAAATATTTGAAATACTCAAATACAAAATTGGACATACCAAGTGAATGCAAATTTATTGGTACAGAAATGTATGGTAAAATCTTTGAAATAAGAAATCTAAGAAAACGTGTTACAATATAGGAAAAGTAAAAGTACAAGTTAATCCAATAGGAAATATTTGGAATACCAAGATACGATGTGTCTAAATTGTAAGAACCAAGTGAATACAAATATAATAACAGAGAAATTTATGAAGAAATCTTTGAAATACCTAATTAAAGACTAATAATTTTCATATTGATTGAAAAAGTCTCAGATGCTGGCTACGCCCTTGGGTGAAAGGTGATTGATAGTAAAAGTAGTGAGGAAAAGCCTGAGAGGTATTGTACCACGTGTAGTATTTGCAACGATTACTAAATTGATCTGAGTTAATGATCGTTTCTGTTTCGACTTGATTTATGTTATCTCCGACAATTCACCGAGTGGAGTAACTCCCATGTTTTCAGACTTCTATTCTCGTTTCCACTCTACTGAGGAGGCCCTGTGTATATCTGTTCTTTAGGGACTGTTACCACTGATTCTATGTGACTCGGAAGGTGTGACTGTATTAGTCACCTGAGACTGACTGTGTGATCCTATGGTCAACTGACTATTCTCCTCAGAGACAAGTAAAATGTGATACTGATATTTTCATGATTTTTTTTTTTATTTGAAAAATAACTTTATTAATAACAATAAATATAATAATACAATACTAAACCTCCTAAGCTAAGTTTAACTTTGGAGGTTAAATAAGTCAAACTTAGTTTATTTATAGCAACTGCTTATAACTTGAGCTTGAACACCTTAAAGATACCAACAATATAATCAAGCATTCACTTTATAAATTGGGGGTCCTATTTCAGAGCGGAATCTCTTGGGTTCAATCAAGAAAGGGGTAAAAAACCGGATAATGAATTTTTTGAGGATGAGATAATAATTTTCTTCTAGGTTGTAAATAAATAAGTGAAGAAAATTTCATGTACAAGTTAAAAAACGATTCATTTTTTTCCTCTACAAAATCCCTCCCACGAGAGTTTTTTTTTGTCTGATGGTAATTTTAAGCAAGTTGTTGTTATTTGATTCGAAACTTTAGGCAAACATTTTAATACTTTTTGTAATCTTCTTTTGTAATTAGGAAACTTCTCGAGAGAAAAAAGCTAATTGTAACTGAAAGCTAATTCAAGTGGAAGCGATGCATTCTTTCTTTTAAATGAAGAGGTTTCAATTTTGATCTTTTTGTGAACAGAGGTATAAGCATGACGAATAGGACTGGAAGTGAGGATTATTTTATTGGCATCATATAGGCATAACGAATAGAACAGAAACTGTGGATATTGTTATTGGCATAACGAATAGAACTGAAAGTGTGGATTATGTTATTGGCATATAAGCATAACAACTGAAAGTGTGGATTATGTTATTGGCATATAAGCATATCGAATGGGACAGAAAGTGTGGATTATGTTATTGGCATATAAGCGTAACGAATATAACAGAAAGTGTGGATTATGTTATTGGCATATAAGCATGTCGAATAGTACAGAAAGTGTGGATTATGTTATTGGCATATAAGCATAACGAATAGAACAGAAAGTGTGGATTATTTTATTGGCATATAAGTTGATAGAGTGTGCACACCAATATCGTTATCGTAAACTTGTCCTTATCCGTGAAGACCAAAATGTTCGTTCTTTGTATGCAATAGAATTATCTCGTACAGTCTTAATTTCGACTTCGGTGATGAGGCCAATCTAGCGACTGTCCACTTGTAACTGCATGAGCTTCTACACTTTCTCCACCTCAGGTAGTTACATGTGGAACACTGGAGTGGTCATATCTCAGGAGCAGAGATTAAGATTGTGCACACCAACCAACATCCTCTAATCTAAAGTCATGTTTAGATTAGAGTTTTTTTTCTGGTCTCTATTGTTATCGTTCTCCATATCGACAATGGTGTGCGCATCACTCAACCAGAGATGACGATAGCAATACCGATTCCAAGTCCCTCTAGTTTTACTTAGACTAGTAGCGCTAGAAGTTTCTTCGGCCGTTCGGGTTTAATTTAAATTAAGCAATTTCTCTCACTTTCTGTTCTATTCGTTGTCATAAGAATAATTTATTTGAGAGCATTGGGAAAGGGCTTGAATGTTTAAGAAAACAAAAATCACACGCAACGGAAACTTAAAATTTTATTGTGTCACTTGTAAATTTATACTTAAAAAAACGCAAAGCCCATTGGCATACGAAAGTCCAACAGGAACAGATATATCGCGAAGGTTACACTTTTAGCTAGTACAATCATACGACACAGACCGTAAAGCAGGGGTTCCCAAACTTTTTGCTGAATGCTATCTCANGTGGCGGAGTTGCATCAGGCTTAAATAAGTATAGGTACCTATTTATAACGGAAAAATCTAATTTCCGGCTGATAACAAACCTTTTGCTAGAGGGCAGGAGTAATGCGGCATGAATTTGGTACCGCGCAGGAGTAAGGCGGCATGAAAAAGCAAATCACCTGAATGGCCGCGAATTTGATTTTTCCGTTATAAATAGGTATCTACTTCTTTTAACTAAATCTTCATATAAAATTATATCTCTAAATTAGAAATTTCCTTTCAGATTTTTTTAATGTCCCCCTTCAAAAATATCGCCTAGTGTGTACAGTTCTTTATTCTACACTTTACACTGTCACACCGCATCATGGGTTAAATTCAGAGAGTTTCCCCACTTTCTGTTCTATTCGTTATGTTATTACTACCAGATCATGTCTCCAAGGCGTCAAACAAGGTGGAGCATGAATGTTGAGTTACAAATATTGAATTATTAAAGCATCAATAGCGATATTTCCTACAATTTTTGGTTACCTTGCATGAATGTGTAAAAAATATAGCCTAATACAGACGTAAAATCCCCATCCGAAGAGTTTGGCGCTCACACTCTCCATTTCTTGTTACATTGAAAATTCCCATCAGCCGTCAGATTTAAAATTTTCCCTCTGAGAAAAAGGTTAGACATCTTTTACTCTTTTGGGGCTTATTAGATCATGACGAGACCATGTTGGAGATGATTTCGTTCTAAAAATACCGACCATAAGGAAAACTTTTTTTAAAAAACCATGAAGAAAATGAAAGAAAAAAAAAAAAAGGTGTAGAAACTATAAGTACTTGCAGTTTCGTAATTGTAGACTTTACTCAGTTTTAAATGCCAAAAAATAATTAGACGAACAGACGTTTAATGGAAAATTGCGGTTTTAATACTGGATCTCACTTCGTTCGGTCAACAAATTACGGACATACAACGCTAGTAATATTGAAGAAAAAAAATATGATCTTGAAGCTAACTTCTGGGCGAGGTTCATTCCCGGCCAATTTTCTAACAACTAACATTTAATAGAGTTCTATTTGCCTCGGCTTGCTTGGCATTGAACCCACACCCTTCTGTTTACCAGGCGAGAACCTTAACCACTATTACGCTACCTGAACCACTACGATGTTACCGAGACAGGTAGACTTTTATTTTTATTTAATTTTGAAATGAGTCTCCGGGGTTCAGAAATGGCATCTCATCTGTTACGCGCTTCGTGACATATATTTATGAAGCAGTGAATAGTGGTGAAAATGTTGAGGCACTGCATTACACCAAGACAGTGAATAGTATAATGGTGAAAATGTTGAGGCACTGCATCACACCAAGATAGTGAATAGTGTAATGGTGAAAATGTTGGGGCACTGCATTACACCAAGACTGTGAATAGTGTAATGGTGAAAATGTTGAGGCACTGCATCAAACAACGACTGTGAATTGTGTAATGGTGAAAATGTTGAGGCACTGCATCACACTAAGACTGTGAATAGTGTAATGGTGAAAATGTTGGGGCACTGCATCACACCAAGACAGTGAATAGTGTAATGGTGAAAATGTTGGGGCACTGCATCACACCAAGACAGTGAATAGTATAATGGTAAATTTGTTGAGGCACTGCATCACACCAAGACTGTGAAACTGCTTAAATAATACGCCTCATAAATTTTGTNCTGCATCACACCAAGACTGTGAATAGTATAATGGTGAATTTGTTGAGGCACTGCATCACACCAAGACAGTGAATAGTATAATGGTGAATTTGTTGAGGCACTGCATCACACCAAGACTGTGAATAGTATAATGGTGAATTTGTTGAGGCACTGCATCACACTAAGACAGTGAAACTGCTTAATAATACGCCTCATAAATTTTGTTCTTCTCTGGGAAAATAGAATTGGATGTGAATAAAGATAAGAACACATTCTAAGAGGAAAACTTAATAAATATGATCAAATTTTATCGACAGAATGAATGCTTTTATTCGCTTTTCATATTGCGTTTTCTTAAGATTTCATCCCCAAGAGGATCCATATCTTCAAAACGGAATGTTTCCAGATTATCTTGAACCATTTTGTGTTTAAGTGGCATATTTTTCTTTCTTTCGTGAAGTGAGCTCATTTGGGATATATTTTTCTTCTACTTTAGGCATTTCCGATGTTATTCTGCCCAATACCTGACCATTTTTTTCTTTTCTTTTTACCCCGGAATATTAATAGTAAATATTCTTACACGTGTAACGTATACGACTTTGTGCAGCTGCATCAGATAAGTTTTTAGATTTTTTTGGATTGCCCTATAAAACTATGTTCACTGAGATATTGCCACCCCCGCCGTTTCGATGCAACTAATAATAGCATATACTCAATAGGCTGTGTGCCCACCAAATTGTCCAAAATCACGTGTTGTTCCCTATTTTCATCCGATTACGATATTGCATTTCCCTAAGCTAAGAAGCCCTACGAAACAGGCGCTGCCAGTCTAGTTCTAACAACACTATTTTTATTTAAAAGTTTGTTGGTCTGTCTTCATTCAACGCATGTCTTGTCCGATTTTGATGAATTTCCTAATTCGTTTTTTGGCCTTATTGGTTCACTTGGGACCTCATAATGCCCATTATGTCAGAGAGAGAGAGGTCTACTGTTTACAGAATAACTATTAGTATGGTGAAAGATCAAGAGACTCCTCCCAAAATGTGTACCCCAAAATTGATTATTTTTATCTCCCTTCCGAGTATGTTTCAAAGTGCAGGAAATTGATTAGTCCATCAAATTGATTAATATCAGTGTCAAACAAGGGTCGGGTGCGTTGAAATCAAAAAAACATCAGTAGCTCAGTTGTTTTAGGTAGTAGATTAGTAACTAGGAGACTGTTGGTTCGAATCTAAATCCATCCCCGCTCCTTCGAAATACTGGTCACAAAGCATCTAAATATAGAACTGCTATCAGTGTCAATAGAGACCTGTAACTATAATAGTTGAATAAAATAACAATCAATAGGAAAAGTTTTCATTTGATAAACCATATTTTCAGTTAAAACAGTGGTCGATTCTAAAGATTCATTATTTTTTATTGAAATTAATATATCAATAATATTTTGTGTTGAATTATACATATTTCACAATTTTCTTATTCTGTCCGTCTGTTCTCACGGAGTGATTTCCTTAAAATATTTAAAGCTAGACGTTGTTTTGATTTGTTGAACAAGCTAGCAATAATAAAGACAAGGTTAATATCTGAAATTAACAAGAAGAAAAAGTAATTTTATGATATTTTTGATCCACGGGGAAAAGATATTTCTCTATAAGTTAAATACAGAGCGGCTCTAAAAAGGCATCGGAACGGTGGGTGCTAAATGTTTTGAGAACGATATCAAATTTCGAAAAAACGCTCAAACACTTATTTTTTATTTCCAAGGAGATTTTTTTCTGGTGCTTTTATAATTTTATTTACTTTCAGGGGTGTCATATTTAAAATCTTAAATACATTTTCAGTAAGTATAAGAAAAGCTGCTCAACTAATATGAAAATAGGGACTCAGTTATTCCGAGTTGAACGTCTCTGTGAGATTAAAGTCTCCCATTGTGTAAAGTTACAATTTTATTGTCTTTCCAACGATGATTAATATCAATATACAAAGAGAAGGGCTTTGGCCCGACTCTGAGTACGGAGTACGATTCAAAGTTCGAAAATACAGAAAAACTTGTTGAAACTAAAAAGTTACGTCAATGCAAAATTAATATACAAAAGCTCAGCTTCAATTTGGACTAACTCCGAATAACTCCGGTTCTGTTTTCAGTATTGTTCTCAAATAGATCTCAAAATAATTTCATTTTCTTTTACTTTTCAAAAATGTTTAAAACATGGGTAGTTATATTTGCGAATTTTAAAATCGACCCCCTGGGCCCTTCCGCGAAAGTGTCTACAAAATTTGAAAGAATTTTTTTTCAGTACGTGTTTCAGCGTTTTTCGAAATTTGATATGGTTCCGAAGATCTTGGGCTCCACTCCTTTTCAGGAGACACCCTGTATAGTTTAATATTGTCTTATCTTTTCCTCTTCTATCCTAGACCTCACCTGGTATTTTGCCCGTCGTCATACCCTTTACCTCTTTTACTTTTGAATATTATTACATCTTGAAACTTGGTTATAACCTCTCTTCTTTTCCCCTATAGGAAATTCCATTACTTTTTCTTAGCAGAAAATTATTGTCTTTTTCTTTCTTTGATTTCGTAGGAAAGTTTTCCAATTTTAGTTTCATTAGAAATGCTACCACAAACACAGTTATTTATTAATATTTTCAATTCGACTGTAACAGAACCATTTTTACCTACTTCTGATACAAATTCTGTTTTTGATCAGTGTTATAGCAACTCAGTGGTCGAGTTGACAACTAATGTCAAGTGTTATTACATTTTTAAAATATATTCTGGGGTTTATTGAAGTTTTTTCCATGATTTTATATTTTTGTTTTCAATCATCAAACTGTCGTAATTCAATAATAAATGTTTTCAATGATATTTTAGATATGAAAAAAAGATTCATGTGGAAAATATAATTGCCCTATTTAGACTCGACCACTAAAGAAAAATAATAAATCAAAAAACTACCCTCCTTTGAAATTTTATATTTTAAAAAGTTTTAAGGTGTGTACACCTGCCTTAGAAAAATATGAAAATTAAAGATTCAACGGATTGGGGATTCCACCCGATTTTGGCATATAAAGAGGAGAGATGTTAATTATTGACCGTATGAAGTGAGTTCTAGTTTTAACCACACGATTTTGCTGGTTGTTTAACTGTTTTTGTATGACGATATATCTGAACCGAGTGATTCGATTCAGTTAAAACTGTATGGGCATTTATTAGGATCATACAACTTATTAATTTTTGATCCTCTTGCTGGGCCCGTCGGTGCCTCATGATGGCCACTTTATGTGAGTGAGGTCTAGAGTTCACAGAACTACATTTCTAGTATTGGGAGACTTTGGAAAAGAAATAAGGATGATATGAGGAGGAATGGAAAAGAGGATACGTTCAATAGGGGCCCCTGGAAAAGTAGGATGGATCAAGGAATCTAAACTTGTGGTGTTTGGTGTTTAGGGCATATAGAGAGGAGAGGTAAAAAATTTGCAAGGTAATCACTTCAAGCGTTAAGTAAATGGAAATTTTCCTAAGAAAGACTCAAGATTTATCTTATTTTTTTCAAAGGCTTGGAACGAATCTCATAGTATTGATTCCATGACAATTTGTCTGATACTCGAGAAAACCACAAGCTACATGCTACTACGAGCAACTTCAAATCTTTGTAGCGCGTAGTCGCTTGAAGTCGCTCGTAGTAGCGTGTAGGCCGACCGGGGTAATTTAATATCAGATCAGACTATAACAGTCTTCAGTCGTAGTTACGCCAACCAACATAATCCCTAAAGGGAAGGAACATAAGACTACAGTGTTCTCAAATTTCTCATTTTCTTTTGTTTTTATTATGATTTTGTTTTTCGCATTATTATTCTGAATAAGATGAGCAACAACAAACGATGGTTTTTTGTTACAGCTTTCTTTTCTTTTGTGAATATTTTTGTCTAAATTAGAAAATCCTAGACACAAAGCAAATGTGTCCCCAGTCTCCTGGCATTATGAGATATAGTCCTTCTAAAGTTTTGTCATGCTTTAAAAAAAAAACAGACCAAATATGAGATTTTTTGTGATTATCGCGCTCCGAAATCACGCGATTATCGTGGTGTTTTGAAATTGTCTTATACAGTCATTCGTACCTATAACGTCATCATTATGTGACATTAACGCTTCCGTGGTTTTGCCAAACGTATGACACCCAACCTCGAAATTAATTTGTCTGTCTACGAGTTTCTACTAAAGTTTTCAAATGCCGTGATACGAATGTTGGTAATCATAAATGAGTTCAGAGACACCAGTTCGCTCCCGTCAACCCCCTTTTTTTTACACCAATTCGCTCTCAAGGATTCAAATCTGAGTTCGCCCACAATATTGTAAAACTATTTGACAATTTGGCTCCTGCCCACCTGATGTATAGAAAAGATAATAATTTTAAAAAATAAGGAACCTATGCACCATCACAAATTTATATCTAAATGAACCATCCCAAAATAGTGACTCCAAGTACTTCAAACTATAGTTAATAAGCTATTTGTTATTTGTAGTTATTTGTTTTGATTTTGTCCAGATTATTTTGAAACTTTATTTGATTGTGTCAGCTTCGAAGTATTTCATCATCTTTCTGAATTTAAAATGAGCTGAAGTTAAAAGTTCCTTACCATAAGAGCTACTCTTTTTGAGTATTGCTGTGACAGTCACACATTTTCGCACACATATCTTTTAGAATTACGAACATCCGTCGGATAGTCTCAAACCATGGAAACTAAATAATTAGCATCGATCCAATTATTCAGTCCAATTATTCTGATAATTGGATATTTTTTTTGCGAGGCATGGATGTAAAAGTGTTTCCTAACCTATCTATGAACTTTATTTTAGTTGAGTACAGTAATATGCTAGACAGAATATATTCTCCCCTCTTTTTGGTGATTCCTATTTGTATTCGAACCAATCCACCAGATCTATTAATTAAGCTCCTGAGTCATCAAACATCGTAACAGATCAATGATGTCTGTGACGATATTATAGTCAGGATTGTCAGAAGTACACTGAATGTGTTTCTAAGTCTTGTGACTATTTGTGATCCTCTCTTGGGGCTTAACTTCATCGTATAACTAAGCTAAAAGGCAATTGATTTGTCCCCAATAACATTGAATATAATATTCTCCCAAGGTTTTCAATTCCGATAATTGGATGTACTATTCTCTTACCCTAAATGTCAACGTGGAATCATACCCGATTATATGTATATCCAAGTGAAAAAAGAAAACTTTTGAAAATAAAGATCTGAGGAAGTAATAAACAGATAATGGTTATGGGAGCATTTTGAAAATCACTTTTTGCAAACATTTATACACCGGATTAACATTAGTCTAGTTTCTTGTTTCAACAAACTTGACTAATGTAAATCCGGCTGTTTCATAGGGAGTTTTCATTATTCGATGTTCGAGCAAGAGAAAATTCTCTGTCTAGACACGTCTACCTGTGAATGTAACATTATATATATAATCCAACTCAATTGTTTAATCACGTCAAGAAATGTTCATCTCTGAATAAAATTACATTTTAAAAATTTTCTGCAGTCTGTTTCTTTCTTTAGCTTGTCTTCCTTCTTCTTCTTCTCTCCCCCTCTTTCTAGCTATATGTCTTTCTCATTAAAACTAACTTCCTTGTTTGCGCTATGATTTCTTATTTATTTTAATCCTTTTATATAAGTTTTTATTAAAGATATATATTTATTATTATTTTAAAAGTTTTTTTTTTTAAAATACAAAAGTTTGTGTTCTTTAGTTCTTCATAAGAACAATGAAATTAAGACGGGGGTTTTCTCTTTATTCGTCTTCTTCTTGTTTGGATTTCATAAAAAACATTATAAATTTCCGCTGTTTAGCATTTTTAAATTCATCATCAATACTATTATATTATCATTTGTTCAGAAGAAGTACTTCTTCAACTTCACTTTTTCCCAATTCTATATTTGAGGTAGGCGTTGCTTTCCCTACTTGGTATGGTAAACGGTAACCCTCGCTTGCTTCTCACAGTATTTATAGTTTTTAATTATGGTGTTTTTATATCGTTTACGATATCAAATTCATGTCACTGTGTCCATGCCCCGTAAATATTCAACACAATAGGTCTAGTTATAAGCAGGTTCCAAGTTGGTAGGATTTAATGGACAGTGGAATAGGTGTCGAACTTAAGTGATGAACTTTGAAAATTATATCCACAAGTGCCCTGGAAATAATGCTCAGTTGTCTTTATGGAAGTGGTATGGAAAATGGAAACCTCCACTAGATATGCCTATTGAATTATTTCTTGAATATAATGTGTACTTTTCACAAAAAAAAAAAAAACGGGGCTGTTCACAAAAAATTTTATTTCCCCCTTTATATCAATCAATACAAACTTGTCTATTTTTGAAGAAGAAAGATCTTTGTAAAACTTAAATCCACCTATGTCCAGATATATTTGGTCTCGTGCTTGGTAATCTCTATACTCCAAGCACAAAAAGCCCACCAGAGGTTTAGGTGCAGGGGCTTATACAGCCCCAAAGAGGAATTTAGCTCACGAATATACGAATTGATAATCTCGAAAGGTTCATGCAATTAAAAAATTGAGCTCATCACTCATGTGTAAGTCTGTGGGTCTCTCTCCGCATCCATAATCTATCTCTAGAACCATGTGTGTCACACTTCGGTTCCATAATTCATTTCTAGACAAAGGTTACATGGTTACCAAGAAAACAACAATGTAACAAATTTACAAAAATAGTATAGGATGTCATTTGACAATTTATTTAACAAATGTCTTCAAAACTCTCTGTTACATCCCAATTAAGGGCCAACTACCAAGCAAAAATTTCACAGACTGAAACAGTTTGTATTAAAAAGAAAAGGAACACTCAGAACTTAGTTCCTATCCCAAAAACGTGCTGAAATATGTAAGAAATAGCGACTACTCCAGTATAATCTTGAACTTGTCATCCCCACACAAACATCGAGTGTGTGTGTGTTTGTTTGGGATGAGAAGGAATATTTTCTAAGCTCTTTCCTTTCTTTCTCATTTCCGCCTATATGAATAGCCCGGAGGTTCCCACTCCCACCACACGTTCCCCATTTTTGTCTCTTTTACTACTCTCTGAAAATTTNCGTGCTGAAATATGTAAGAAATAGCGACTACTCCAGTATAATCTTGAACTTGTCATCCCCACACAAACATCGAGTGTGCGTGTGTTTGTTTGGGATGAGAAGGAATATTTTCTAAGTTCTTTCCTTTCTTTCTCATTTCCGCCCATATGAATAGCCCGGAGGTTCCCACTCCCACCACACGTTCCCCATTTCTGTCTCTTTTACTACTCTCTGAAAATATCAAATTATTTTTTTCACCAAAATAAAACTGGAAAATGGGATAACTTTACCATTTGCTTGACAATATTGTTGAGTATATTCTCTTTAGTGTAACTTTATCTGCAATTGAAAGAAAAACAAATTCTTTTAGTGGAATATGGAGGTAAACAATTTTTGGAAACTTTGATTAAGTTTATAAACAGGGTCTAGGACTCTAGGAGTAAGTGCACGTCCACAACGGAGTACCGACCCAGGATCTGAAACATTGGCAAAATTGTCATTCTCAGTCCATTAGCATAAACAAAAACCATGTGGACCCTGGTACCAATAAATTCATTCCTCAATTACTTGGGTTCGGGATCCATGCTCAGGTATCCGTTGAGGACAATTGAATTTGTTAACATGGTATAATTATTTTTCTTGGGTCCGAGGTCCTGGGTCGGTACTTCGTTGTGGACCCCTCGTAATAGTAGGTATATATTGTATAGGCAGTACAAATTTTCTGATAAGATACTATTTGATGGTCGCAAACTTCATGGACATATTTTCCTGTGGCTGTAGAATTCCCGTCAGCAAAAATATTTTTTTTTAAAAAAAAAAAATCCTTCCATCTAAGGGCATTTAATGGCAAATTTCAGCCATCGACGATCTACGTCTATTACGAGTCTGTAATATACCAAATGGGCTTTGCGTTGTAAGTATAAATATAACATGCAACTAAGAAAAACACACGAAAGGGAAACCAACTTTTCCTTTTTCTTGCTCCAGGCGACGATCTATTAAACTACAAATCTTTCCTACCCTTGCTCCAGTTGTTCCAGAATCGAAGCACAATAAGTTCACGGGTTCTTTGATCAAAGATAGAGTAGAAAACATTGTATAAATATGTTACCTGCTGCAGGTACAGTTTGTATTCGCAATATGTACTTTAATGTTTAGGGCAAGATTCGCGAAGGCGTAATTGCTTGCAATCCATTTATGACTTGCTAATCCATAAACAAAACTAAATCATAATTAGATTGTGAGAAGTTACTAGAGAGTGATATGATATCCCTTCAGTCGTAAAATAACACTGAAAGCAACTGTACATTATTATCATCATGTTTTGTAAGTTATTTTTTTTATGTTACCAGTAATTGGACCGGTACTGCTTCTGGGAGCATATGTGAAGTATCAACCTCTATAAACTGATGTATGATAACAATTAAAAATTTAACTTACGTACAGGTTCAGTCTCATACATCTGGCTACCATTCGACACAACAATACCAATGAATGATTACTTTTAAGTTTATGAAAATCCAATTGTAATCCTATTCACCCACAGCCCTGTATTGAAACCCAAATTAAATGTCTTTTAGGATGAAAATTTCTCTCTCTGTAAACTTTCGAAAACAACCACAATTTATTTTCATTATGATATTATTTTAGATGCGCAAAAGCTCTTTAAGATTATGTTTTGATAAATTTGTGGGCAACAAAGATTTACTATTGACAAGTTGAAATATAAAATTTAAGCTCTGTGCCGTTTTGTGATGTAATAACTTTAATTTTAAGTTGGCAAAATATCAAGACGTTGAACACAGATTGATTTTCCTTGCCTTGTTGTTCTTCTGATGCTTTTCTTTTTGTTTAGAATGTCCTATCTTCTATACAGAGTGTTCAATATAACCAAACATTCTGAAAATGTGGAGGTGTAGATAACCACAATTTTGTTCTTATTTTCTTATATAGTGTTTATGGTTTATTATTTTCCTTAAAAAAACCTTTTGAATCGTCACAAAAAAATAATCATCCCCCCCAAATTTTGATTTTTTTCTTGTTTTTGAGAAAATTTTAATTTTCGGAAATTCCCGAACGCACCAGAATTTTTTTTAAAAATATGATTAAAAATATTCTTCAAAATTGGGAAATAAATGCGACTTTGACTAATGTCGTCGCATTGTATTCATGTATCGATGTATCCCAAGTCGAGTTGCCTTTAATTTCGTTCGAAAAGAACGCATCAGTAGAGTTAAAGGAACTATACTATTTAGAATACACTTTTCTGAAGCACCTTGTATACTTATGATACCGTCCCATGTCCGATAAGAGGGGATATCAGGAAAAACCATGCAACTAAAAAAGGAAACTAACCAACACCATATCTTCCTTAAACATTACTAACAATTGCTTGGCATAGTACGAGTTAATAGTATTTTCTCAGGAAAGTATAATAAATATTATTTAAAAATATAATTTCGTCAACTTTTCAGAAGTTTAAGGATATAAAATGTTTTTTTTTTTTAAAAAAAAGTACTTTTCTCGTTTATAGGATTTGCATTTTAAGCGAATAAAATCAAAATAAGGGAAGTTTGTTTAGAATATCCCTCCACCCCTTTTCAACCTCACCTGATGTAAAAAAAGGAGTAAGTTTATCTAAAATAAACAAATTTTGTGGTGATATTGCAAATTTTATCTCGATAATATTAGGTAGTTATGGTATGGATGAACATTTTAAATTAAAAGAGGAAAAGTGTTTTAATGATAAAATTTATCTGTGTAGCAGATGCTTATTTTCTACTCAATAACTGACTCGACTCCTCTTCCCCCCCACCAAGAAAGGTACTCGTAATTTATGTAAAAGAGTTTTAGTCGGTTGTGGCAATAGTTTAAGCAGCAAAATCGACGAAAGTGGAACTTTTGGTCACTTTTACCACTTATTATTATTAAACTGTTTGCAGGTCTCTATTAAGACTGATTATTATTTTAACTGTGACCTTTCTTTATTGTGATCAGTATTTACAAGAGGCGTGAATGGCGTTAGATCGAACAAATAGCCTACTGGCCTTATCGGTGACGCATTTTGGTGAGCTTTGTTATGTAGGTCTCAAATGGGTCTAATTTTCAGTTCACTGTCAGTCATATTTTATTAGTCCTTAAAATAATAAACCAATTGGTAGTTTTTTTTAGATGATGTTAATGTCTTTATTTAGAAATGGACGTCCTCGATGTCGCTATTTTTTGTTAATAAATGGAAACTCTTTTAAACGGCTATACCGTTAAAAAGAAAAGAATTCTGGAAACAATAAGATTTATAAACCTTTTTTTAGAGCATTTGACTTAAAAGCCTTTAACAAAAATTATAGCATGCCAAGACAACTATACTGCTGTCGAAATATCTACACACGCCATAAATTTTAGACCCATGTCAAATATTTCTTCATCTTGTAAAATATTTTTAAACCATTCCTTATCTGGCGTGATGTTTTGATTTATATTTGGAAGTGAAAATCAATTGGCTGTTCTGGGGTGCAACCCATACCCGTGCCCGTGAGGACTACTGGGTGGCTGTTGTTAATTGCAGTGAATATGCGCGGAAGATTGATACATTAGTTGTATCTCATACTAACTAACATACTAACATACTATCTCATACTAACTAACTAACTCATACTAACTAACATACTAACTCATACTAACCGATATGAAAATCATGATTTAACCATCTATGAATTTAGTTAGGATAAATCACTGTAGAAAGTTTATATCGAAAAAGTCGTTATGACAGAGATTGGAATGCTTACTTGACCTTAGTTCAAAGTGTTATAACAGAGATTGGAATACTTACATGACCTTAGTTTAAAGTGTTATGACAGAGATTGGAATACCTGACCTTAGTTCAAAGTGGTTATGGCAGAGATTGTAATACTTACATGACCTTAGTTCAAAGTGGTTATGACAGAGATTGGAATACTTATATGACCTTATTTCAAAGTGGTTATGACAGAGATTGGAATACTTATATGACCTTATTTCAAAGTGGTTATGACAGAGATTGGAATACTTACATGACCTTATTTCAAAGTGGTTATGACAGAGATTGGAATACTTATATGATCTTATTTCAAAGTTTCTTTCCAGAGCTGTTCCAAAAAATAAAATGTCGAGAAGTGGTTCAACAGATTATATATTTAGTAAATGAGCTAAGAGAAGATTATTTTGCCTTTCTTGGTAGCAGTATCGAGTACTAGGATTGTTTTGGCCACACTGGTGCATTATATGTTTATATTGTTTATCCACCGGAGAGGAGATAAGAAAGCATTTAATTTTAAATAGTACCCATATGAGTTTTCGAATGTTTGCTACATTTTACCAAAACTGGTGTGGTGATCAAATGTGGTAATTATGTACAAAACCAATAATACTTTTTAGGATTTCGTAAACCAAATGTTAAGTACAATATCCTATTACTATAATCTTTTTCCATTCAAACCAATTCCTTTAAATTTGAATTTTTCCCTTAATTTTTTTTGCTGAAGGCTCTATTTATAAATATGAAAAATATCCTCTCCCTCACTTGAAAATGGCGCTCAAAATGCACTTGAACCCCATCCGGCAAAGTTGTTCAGTTTGAAAAATTATTCCAAGGAAGAAAAGCAATGAAAAAGTTCCTCTATCTCTTACTTCAAATAACACTTAAAAATCCAAATTTAAAAAGAAAAAAAGAATAATATCAGAACGGCTGAGCATTCAGGCGAAAAGAATATATTTTGGGAGAGACATGCTGATGAAAGCATCATCGTTTCAGAAGTTGTTTGTTGCCAAAATGGTTAATTGTCATCATACTCGTACATCTAATCTTGGAGGATAATAACTGGTATGGGCCCCCCAGAAACATGTCAATCACTTCAATATATGTGATTACGTCAGTACCATAATAATAGTGCACCGTTGCTTTCTCCGTTGTTGGCCCGAGGTNATTCGCTTTTTTGAAAAAAAAAATACGTAAAACTTTTTTTTTGCTTTCGAAAGCAGTCATAATGGATTTTTCCCTAAGAAAGCTACTTTTGCTTGTTATGATTTTTCTCCTTGTATCTCTTTTCCTTATTTAAAAAAGAATGAGCTTTTCCTGATGCAATTATTTTTATTTATTTCCTCGCGAGTTCTGTTGTTGATGTTGCTATCATCAAGGACAACTCTGATATTTGCCAGCATTTTAACTCACTTAAACATGATTATAAAATTGTTTTCTTTTTTACCTGTACAAGAAATGATAATTTTATGATTTCTTCAGAATATTGAGTACTTTTTTCTTCATTAAAAATCCATAGATATTTCTCCCGTTTATCAATACTTCATTCAGTACTCATACAGTCTGTCCATTATATGTAATTTTTGAAAGTTTCCCAATGAAGAAATCTGAGGGAGAACTCTAAACTATGTCCTAAATAACCTGGAAATGTCATGAAATTTAAAATTAGTGTTTTTGAGAAGCTCTATACTAGCTCTTGCAGGCGCTATATTAATATTAGCGTGGCATGGCCTTTCCCGTGTGATTAATATATTCCACACAAATAAAGGGTAAATTAGACCCTGTGTATGTGGATCTGGTTAGTGGGATCACATATGTACCTAGCTTCTTATCATTTTTAGTATTATGATATCATCTTTTACTATGTTGCTTAAACAATTTCAATAAAAACAGATACATTTCATACTTTAGATACATATGCATAGCTATTGATTGCAATGAGGTTTGCACTACAATTCAAACTTAATAAAAAATTGTGTTTTTTTTTATTATTATTTTAAAAAAAGCATCAAAGTCATTATTGGGAGCTCCATGATGAGTTTAGAGTTCCAATTTTTGGAACATTTTTTTTTTTTATTGTTGGAAATTTCGACCCTAAATGAAAACAGAATTTGGGAACTTTTTGGTTTCTTCAGAGCAGACATTGGAACTTCAGGGATATCTGCTTTTCAAATTGAAAAGCCTAAGGCTATGTTCAGATGAACGCGCGGTGACGCGCGGTACTAATTCTACAAACTTGTATCGGTTTGTTCATTTAATAACTCGCGGTCACCTGAGCATAGCCTTACAGTGTAAATTTAAAGGCTGAAGAAATTTTGATTCCCGATTGCTGTTATTTAGTTCTCTAGACTTTTTCGTTTGACCAATTAGAATTATTTTAAACTCTGTTCAAACATGATTTTTTGGCGTTGCAAATCATTCAGATTTTAAACATTTTTGACAGTGATGGCTACGACTAGAGGAAAAATCGGAGTGAATGATTCTCATGAAGCAGATTTTCCATCATGTTATGTGTGCTTTCAAGATGTTTTTTTTTTTTTTTTTTTTTTTTTNTGTTATGTGTGCTTTCAAGATGTTTTTTTTTTTTGCATATGAATATTTGTGAAATCACTGAAAATCGGTTTATTAAATCAAGAAAGTTTTTCTTGAAAAGTTATTTAGTTTTCCTTAAATTATGAAACAGGTCAGATTGTTACTATACACTAATATACACTTTATCCACTAATGTAAAAATGAGAGTGCCAGAGTCTATGTCACGTTGAATATACCAGTTCCCGTTAGATCACTGAAGTTAAGCAACGTCCAGCGAGGTTGTACCATGTGGGTGTCCGCGTACGTTTGCTCCCTCGTGATGCTGTTTTTTTTCCGGCCCAACCCAGGCTGGGTTAGGTCAATGTGTGTAGCTGTCTTGAATGACCAATGATGTTAAAGACACGTTAAGCCAAATTTTTTTAAAAAAATGAGAGTACATATATAGGTATATTAAGATCGTCCCATTCTTCGGACGAACCGTGTAACATAAAGATACATAGTTGAAGTCCGAAAATCTCAGAACAATTCACAGCTTGCAGTTATCTTACTTCATCTGTTTTATGCGTGTCACAGCATGGAGTATATGTTCATCCATTTTTTTGGTTTTCCTCCAGTCAGAAATTTTAAAATTCCACCAGTAAAACAGAGAAGTTATAAATTTGAAGGTCCTGCCTGTATGTATGGATTTTCTTTATGAAATTAAATAAAATATTTATTAACATTTGCTTAAGAACATAGTGGTGAGTTATTCCGGACGGGGCGGCTTGATCACTCAATTAAAACCTGTGAGCCGTTATTTATTATCCGCCTGCTTCCGCCTTAAACAATTTATTGTTTGAAACCTTCGTTGCCAGCACGCACACAAAAATTCACAAAAGTTTCATCGCAATCAGTTGGTAAATGTTATAAGATAAACCAGTTCTCGTTTGATTACTGAAGTTAAGCAACTTCCAACGAGCTTTTACCAAGCGGGTGTCCACGTAGGTTCGCGTCCTCCTGATGTTGGCTATTTTTCTGAATAAGGTCAATGTGAGTAGCTGTTCTGTAATTTTCCAGCCAATGGAGGGTAAAACCCCCGTCCCACAATTGACCAATTGATGTTAAAGAAACGTTATATTCGTATGTTGTTATATTAAGAATTGTCCAATTTAATAGGAATATCTGAAGATTTTAAATAAGTTTAAATTCTTTTTAGACTAAGATAAGAGATAAGCAAANTGAATGATCCCCCACTATGAGGCCTCAGGTAGACCGATGAGGCACAAAACGATATGAGTAATTTCTATGAACCTAATAAATGTCATTTTTTTAAAAATAATTCCATGAAAAATACGGTAAGCGCAATCGATGGACGCATGCATGATAATCTTCCGGAGTTATACAATGCCCTCCAAATAATTGCAATAAATACAAATTTTGAAAACGTTTTACCCCTAAGCCGCCAAAGTTTTGAAAGTTAGATTAAATCGTAAAATAATTCATGATAATACGGAGAGGAAATTATCTCACAAAGGGACGTGGGATTTGGAAAGTAATATAATATTTATTGGGCTACGCCTCAGCTTCAGCTTCACCCTCAGATTAGTCGACTGTTGTCTGTATATCCCCGATGAGAGAAGATGGTACTCTGAGGCAGAATATTCTTGAATTTCTTTAGGAAGAAAATGTATTTTGAATAGCGCTGAGAAATTTATTGCTAACAAATTTTCGGAGAGATTATATCGAATCAAGCGAGTCGGTAGACGCGCGCACGACGAGAGTAAGCAAAGCTGCCGACTATATTACTACGAAACATGTAGATATGAAGACCAACTTTTTTCTGCCACTTCCAATGAAAACTTCATCCAAAAGCAATGTATTTATACGATGTTTGGACGTTATGAGACACCTCCTCTCTTTACCTTTTATTTCTGTGAACTGTTGATCTCACTTAGTTAATATGACCACTATGAGGCCTCAGGTGGCCCGATAGGGCATAAAGCAATATGAGTAATTTCTATGAACCTAATAAATGTCATTTTTTTAAAAATAATTCCATGAAAAATACGGTAAGCGCAATCGATGGACGCATGCATGATAATCTTCCGGAGTTATACAATGCCCTCCAAATAATTGCAATAAATACAAATTTTGAAAACGTTTTACCCCTAAGCCGCCAAAGTTTTGAAAGTTAGATTAAATCGTAAAATAATTCATGATAATACGGAGAGGAAATTATCTCACAAAGGGACGTGGGATTTGGAAAGTAATATAATATTTATTGGGCTACGCCTCAGCTTCAGCTTCACCCTCAGATTAGTCGACTGTTGTCTGTATATCCCCGATGAGAGAAGATGGTACTCTGAGGCAGAATATTCTTGAATTTCTTTAGGAAGAAAATGTATTTTGAATAGCGCTGAGAAATTTATTGCTAACAAATTTTCGGAGAGATTATATCGAATCAAGCGAGTCGGTAGACGCGCGCACGACATGAGTAAGCAAAGCTGCCGACTATATTACTACGAAACATCTAGATATGAAGACCAACTTTTTTCTGCCACTTCCAAGTGACTTTTATTTTATATTCTGTATCATGGCGTTTCCTCCAATTTCAAAGATTTAACGTTTTGTTATAATAATACTTTTTTTCATACCAAATTTTGAGAGGAGCCTACAGAAAATTCTGCTTGTCGTAGAAAGACGG
>CM022879.1:10604049-10622459 GCA_012654025.1 Pachypsylla venusta | reverse complement strand
GATCCTCTGGCAGACCAGACATTGAGATAAATCGGTACGTGCTGTACAAGAGTTTAGTTGAGATTTTCCTCATGCTTTATATCAAACCCAGCCGTTGAGAAAGATCTGTACGTTTGTGCCTATTTTTATGGAATCAACCACTGTAGAAGTAAATACAGAACGTCATTCAAACACAATACAATGCAATAGGAGACAATGTTGTTGTTGTTGTTGTTTAACGTGTTGAGTTCACTATGAAAATTCAATAATGTAAAATGTAACAAAGACACTATCGACCCAAACAGAATTCTTTTACCACATTTNTAGAAATGTTTAAAAAAATTGGTTTTGCGCATTTTGTCGAAATTTTAATTGTGCACTTTAGGTATACTTGCTTATAAATAGAAATGTTTGCCCTTTTATTCCATCAATTTGCTAAAGGGGTTCATTTTTAAGAAAGAGGAGACGCACCGACCAGTCACTACCTTTAATACTAGGTTCACAGGTTCTCCTCATATCAATTAAGAAACGCCAGGCGTTTTTAGTACCCTGCAGATAGCGTCATGCTGTAAAATTCTCCGCAGCCCAAAATTCGTCTAGTTCTGCGCATAACGTCAAACTAACCGNCAGTTGCTATATCAACTAGACATTGCTTGTCCTTTTGAGAGGATCTTCGTAACCTGAATAATTAACTATGGTTCGGAGATTATAGGCTCCAATCCTGTCCGAAGCAAAATTATTCTAATCGAATTTTCCCTTTTCTGGAATGACGTGGCTGTGAAGAAAGTTCCTGAGTTAATGCGAAAGCGGTTCCAGGGATAACTTTTTTTTTTTTAAAAAAAAAAAAAACATAAAATTTGTTTCAATGTTGTCATAAATTTCATGTTTTTAGTTTGACGGTTGTCCGTCAGAATATGGTTCCAAAGGGTCCAAGGTTGTAGACGTTATTTTTAAAGTTTGAAACGGATGACCTTTGATTAATTTTTATTTCATCAACTTTCATTGCAGTCATAAAATATTTTTCGAGAACTTTTTATGACTTATTGAGGAACGAAATAATTTACACTTTTTGTGACGTGGTGCGCTTGATGAGTTGAGATGTGTGAATGTCATTATTTTGGATAGTCATTATTTGCTTGCTATCATTTGTTTCGAAGAAGCAACGTCCCAAACATACATGAATGTGGTTCTTAGGTGTGATAAAAATGGAAATATAGGGCGAAACAAGTTTTAAGGTCCCCAGAACCCAAATCTCAAGTTTTAGACATTGGTCTTTGTGTTTTTGATTTGCTTAGGAATATTATGGTATATATCTACCATTGAAGTTTTATATCAGTTGTTGATGTAGTGATAAGACGCTCTGACCGTTAAGCAATAGGACGTGTTTTCAAACTTAGCCAACCCATGGAATTTTATTCTCATGAATATGAGATTTTTACCACGTAATAATGACTCCCAAAAAACTGCCGACGTGACATGACTTTTCAGTCCTATTCGGGCAGAATATATAATATGGTCTATTATTATTAATTAGACATACTCCTGCACAATAAGCAATAAAACAAATTGAAAATATGACTGGAACATAAAAAAAAATATTCCCTCCTCAACCATAGGGAGGAGAGGACCACAGACGAAGCAAAACAAGTAACAATGTGATGCACATGCAGGCTCACCCACAAGAATAAATTTAAATTAACTGTCAAATATGATAATTAATGATTTACAATTAATTAATTATATTAAAATGTAAAGCTGCCTTTTTTGTAACTCAAGCAAGCGTGGATAATATTGCTCTAAGCCTATCCAAGCAGGAAAAAAGGGTGATTGAATGGAGGCTTTTACTGTAAAAAGAAGAGGTCTGTACTCGTAAAATAATCATTTTCAATTTTATGATAATGAAATTCTGTTTCGACTGACCCAGGTCAACTAACTGAATGGTCTATAAACATTTGCTCATTGCCTTTTTTGAACACAAAAAGGGCTCTCAATTTGGGGGCCACGGAAATTCTAATATGCCTAATTCGTAGACTTCGTTATTACGAAGTCTTTCAATTTTGAAAATGCCTTAATATATCATTATAACTAATAATTCTGTTAATTGTAGACCTTAATTAATGACTGTCATAAGGATAAGGCCGTGGTTTATTATTTTCAATATCTAACCTTTTTACGTTTCAAAGTACGTATAGAATTCAAAAATTGATAACATTCTCACAATCTAAGTATGACATAATTTTCACCATGGTAGTTAGTAGGTCACAGTTTATTTATTCGAAGAAATTACGTCTTGAGAAACAAATGATAAATTTCTCACAATCTAAGTATGACCTTTCACCATTGTAGTTAGTAAGTCACAATTTATTGTATTGGAAGAAATTACGTCTTAAACAACAAATGATAAACGAAAATTTTCTTTTGTGTAAGTTCAATTTAACCCAGAGTTAACAACCTAAATAATAAACTGACTAAGACACTTGACTAAATATTTTTAGTCAAGTGAAAACTTAGTCAGTTTNGGAATGGGTCACATGTTCCACCCCGTAATTCGTGAACGGTAGATCCTAGAGAGCTCTGAACTCGTATTAACGAGACCTTTAAAACAAGGTGTCACTTGATATACCTTCTCATTTAAGATTTTGAAACCCACAGCCTAAACGGCTGGCCGAAGCCAAAAAAATTTTTAGTCTAAAATTAATCCCACTAAAATCTAAGGGATATGTGTTTTTGCGTTTTCTTATATTTTCAGCCATTCTCGAGTTAGGGGGGTGGTGTGAGACTTTATGGACACCCTGTATAAGTTTTTAATTTGTCCCGGTAATTTTGGTAGTAGCTGTTCAACGCATACTATATACTCAATCTCTTAAGTCTTTTGTCACACATAAGCACCACAATCTGTGAACAGCAGTGACTATGATAAAACCTTGTGCAACAATTAAAAAAATACATTCGACTGTTTTATACACAAAAGGGATATTATAAGGTGATACAAAACACCCTTCTTCCTATACTATCACAGCATAAAGTAAATTCAACTTTCCTCATAATATCTGAATTTCAGAATGGGATTTAAGACTTTCAATATTTTTCTTTTTGCGATTGTGTTTTGCAAAGGTCCTCTCATCTTTTACTGTTTCTGACATTAATAAATAGACATCCTAGAATTAATAATAAGGCTATTAATTCGCCCTTTGCTATGATTCACGCAGATTCCCGGATTTACAGGCACCTTAAACAATGTACACCTTCATGTTAAAGATCATACTCGTGGTGCACGTACGGAGCTAAATGAAAAAAGGACCGGACCAATTCTGACTTTTTCGTGTTGCTGTGGTGGCAGTATTTTTCTTTAAATCAACTATTATTACCATTTCAAGAATCAGGTTTGGAACAATGGGAGAAATAGGTTGATGTTAGGTTACTGAAAATATTTTAATGGTCTTTGGCTGGATCTGTGATGGTATGAATTAGCCATCCCCAGCAAGGCGTATCTTTGTACAGATCACAAGTGTTAGCCTATACAAAAACAGTGGTAAAGATTTGTTCTCTCACCAATTTCCTTCTGCATGGGCATATCTATAAATTGAAATTCCCATTGAAGAGAAAGATACATAGAAACTTAACTTAAATTTCGTTTTGCTTTTTTAAACTTTAATTTGTTCTCTATAGTTGAGGCTTTTAGATATCTATAGGGAATACTTGTGTTTTATTTTTGAAATCAAAAGCCCAGAACAAAACTGGGGAAAAGGGCATGTTGTTACAAATTTTCAGGTTATTTATTATTTATCGGTGAACCCTTCCTTTACATACGGATAGTAGGCATACCTGTTGTGAGCAAACAAAGTACACAAGAATTTAGTACTTCTTATGTTCCATGTTCAGAGCCCACACAGTTTATTCTGTACAGATTTAGATACGGATGTGTTATGTCACGATCACTCCAATCCGCAGTTCACATCGTGAACATCCTGATCATAGTTTTGTACCAATTTTTTGTCTTTTACGAATGCCCGGATATATAAGAATGCAGCTCTAATTATCATCATTCATCTAATTATGGAGGCTGAAAATTTGTCAATGACCCCCAGCACGATGTCCCTCCCGGGAGGCCCATTATTGTGTTTTTTAAAAATGATTTGTATTATTTAAGTAATTTATATTAGACACCTATATTGGTAACTTTAAAACACACTACCGTTCGGAAGTGAAAAAGTAAGTGAATCCTCGTCATAAATGGTAGTGTTTTTTAAATGATTTCTATCCTTTTAGCGGCTTGTACAAACGTAAAATTTTGATATGTTATAACAGGTGTAAAATTTGAGGCCCCCCCCGGTGGGGCTTGATTTATTTAAAACTAGCAGAGTACCCGAATAGATATTGGACCGTGACTATTGGCCAATTTTCAGATTTTTTTCAAAAATCGGAAAATCGGCCGTAACTTGAAAACGGCTCAAATTTATTGAACCCTGATAATTTTCCTCGGGTCGGAGCCTACGGTTTTGGGGGGTCCATTCCCATCAATTTTTCGATATCTCCTACCCTTCTGGCCGTTCTGGAGAAATTCCGGACAAACAAACACACATATCCACATACAACATATTTCCCTTTTATATAGGTATAGATATACAATTAGTATGGAATTAAAATCACATGTTAAATCTTAATATAATATCCTGTACAGATAAAAAGCAAAGCCGTATTAACAATAGTAGCACTTGTAGCATATGGTACGGGCCCCGCGTTTTGACAACCTACACTAGATATTTCGACATTTTTGGGTTGACAATTGAAAAAACATATCATTTTGACGGGGCCCCCAACTCTTCAAAGTATGTAGTAAAATCTAATTTAGGAAAGTACAAGTAGGTACCTACTACCTAGGAACTTAATAAAGAAACGAGTATTGCNCGCTGCCGTGCTCCTCAATAATAATACATCCCAAAGTTTCAAAGGAGAAACTTCCTTAATTTTAAATCGTTTTTGTAATGAATTTACTCTGAATTTATTTTTTGTTTTCAGATTAAAGTATTTATTCTCATAGAAGTTAGATGTACCTGTAGGTACCTATATTTTTGAATAGTTCTATCTTTTCCCCGTAATCTTTTTCTATAAGTTTTCTCTCTATTCCAGTCCTGCGCGTTCTCCTTTTTTTTTAAACAATTTATTCCGTGAGATTAAGTTGGTATTTACCTATATCAAATGGTTGGCTTCAACCTTTATGAAAACTTTTCTAATAACTTTTTGATTAAAAGATAACTTTTTGTACGTATAGAGATTACAAGTATCTACCTTTGTTGGAAACGAGGTTGGAGATGAAGATGTCTAGAGAAACGGGAGGAGGATTCCAGAGTAGTGGAGGCGGCCTTTGGGACAGGAGAAGGTGTTAGGTAAACAGAAATATTGTATACCGTGTTAATATGTGAAGTTGCTATGAACATATACAGGCGAATGATGCGGGGTGGTACCTACAGGATCTGAAAGTTAATTAATTGTTTGTTGTTCAATTAAGACATATTTCTGAAGACGTAATTTCTTCCAGTACAAATATGACTTACCAACTTGTGATTGCGAAATGTTACTTGGAGTATGCATCCTCACGGGCTGAGTCCACCCAAGTAGGTGATCTAAAATAATATAGGAACCAACTCTGGCTTTATTCTATTGATTACAATGAATGACGTGGTTATATTAGCCCCTAAGATTATATGTAGGATGACTTATCTTAATATGGTTCATTTAACAAAAAAAACCTTCGAAAAAAACATTTATGATTTTTGGGGAAAAATATATTTTCGTGACCTTGAACTTTTTCTCGAGGGTTGCTTTCAAGGGTATAGGGTCAGCTTTGTTTTTTTAAATGGAATCCTGTATTATTGATTGTAGTATTGCATTTTGTATTAAAAAAGGAATATTTTTTGCTTTAAAAAATTCGTTTCGACTTTTTCGATATATTTATCAGACGGACGGTAGTGCTCCAGGCCAAGCTCCGGTCTGTCGCACGCAGTGTGTATATTTACACGAAAGCATTCGTACGGGTTTTCCTACTTTGCTTCTAATTATGATAATAATTTGAAATTTGGAGTAAAATTTTTACTTGACATGCTCTCAGTAAGGGCTATCTAACATAATTTTGGTAAAACATCAAGAGTTTATGCACAAATATTTGCAAAGAGTCGTGCCGTAATGATACACATGGATACATATGTTAAATTTGCAAAGGGTCGTGCCGTAATGCTATACACATGGATTATTAGATCTGTAGATTCCCATAAGAATATGTGTATTTGTTTCTCCTTGTGTTCGCACCGTGTTATCAGATTCTAATTTCGTCGGAGATTATTCTTGCAGTCGGTTGTACGTATCAGGCGATGCGCAATGAGCAACCCATCATCTTGATATTCAATTTACAATAACAGATTATTCAATAATCATTCATTTCGAATTATTTTTACTACTCGGTTCGGGACTACTTGCGTTACTCCTTGTCCTTATGCATTCATTTTTCATGTACGTGAGTATTTTGTAGTGATGCATTTTTTCATTTATTGGGCTGCTATAAAGGTAAGTACTTTCCATAGTAGTATTTATAAACATATGAGAAAAGTGTTTCGAGGTTGAATTTCTTCAGTTCTATTGGCGATCGACCTCATCGCGCCCCCATGTATCCACTTGTGCGTCGTAGCAGTACGCATATGTGTCTGGAAAACTACTAACCCTCCGCGGGGCCCGTAGCACTTTCACAGAGCGGGGCCCCCTCCCCCCCAGACGCCTCTAGGTAGTCTACTTTTTGGAACCAGTACAAAAATTGTTTACTTTTTGGCCTTTTGGTCTAGTACCTACAGCTGGTAGAGAAAAGTGATATTAAATTTTGAGTATACCAACATCGGTAAAACATGGTTACCACTCATGCTAAAAAAAAACAATTTGCTTTTGTTGCAATCCTCGTTTCTTTATTAAGTTCCTAGGTAGTAGGTACCTACTTTCCTATAGATTTTACTACATACTTTAAAGAGTTGGGATATGTTTTTTCAATTGTCAATCCAGAAATGTCGAAACATCTAGTGTAAGTTGTCAAAGCGTGGGACCCTCTAAAGCGCGGGGCCCGTAGCACGTGCTACAAGTGCTACTATTGTTAATCCGGCCCTGATAAAATCCCATGCTTAGCCCCTTCACCTTTCATATATGCAAAGATTATGTGCTATGTAATAAGATAAGTAAGTATGCGGTTGTCTGAGAGTATCCTAAGAAGAGTGTTCTGCGTTTCATCTAGGACTCCCTGTAAAAGAGCAGTATTATGAACTCAGGCAGTAACTGTCAGAGATGTGTCAAAAAGATATTGGAAGAACAAAATAAAAGATTCCTTCCACTTAAGATAAGAGAGACTATTCTTATACAAATATATTGACAGGCCGGGCGGGTTGAGAGAAGAAAAAGTCAAATTTTATATCTCACTTTTTGAATGTTAAAGATCCTTTACAGCCTTTGAGATGTTTAAACTGACATTATGATCGGATTATATTACAAAGATATTAACTTCCTAAGCAAAAGTCTTTATTTCACTTTTGAATTCAAAATGAGTGCTCGCAACTTTTATATTGCGAGTGTTAACACATTCGCACATTCAGTGTTGATGTGTGTACTTACATGGAGGCAGACGAATTTTATATGGCCATTGATCTTTTATATTGCGAGTGTTAACACATTCAGTGTTGTGTGTACTTACATGGAGGCAGACGAATTTTATGTGGCCATTGATCTTTTATATTGCGAGTGTTAACACATTCACACATTCAGTGTTGATGTGTGTACTTACATGGAGGCAGAAGAATTTTATGTGGCCATTGATCTTTTATATTGCGAGTGTTAACAACACATTCAGTGTTGTGTGTACTTACATGGAGGCAGACGAATTTTATGTGACCATTGATCTTTTATATTGCGAGTGTTAACACATTCAGTGTTGTGTGTACTTACATGGAGGTAGACGAATTTTATGTGGCCATTGATCTTTTATATTGCGAGTGTTAACACATTCAGTGTTGCGTGTAGTTACATGGAGACAGACGAATTTTATGTGGCCATTGATCTTTTATATTGCGAGTGTTAATTCGGATTTTATTCCACAATCAAGAATAAGTTAATTGGTTTCCGATTTAGAGGGGTGAAAGAAAATTGATGGATTATATTATCTCTATTTGTTAGTCCTGATTTATTGAAAACATTGTGGGTGGCATTATTCAGAAGCGGCCATGAATTACAAAACCTGTTTGGAAGGATCGCTTATTTCTACAATGTGATCACAATCAAAACAGGTAAATGTGGATATGTTTAGGGTCTCTTTGATGTGCGACATGCTCATAAAATATTGACTTGACGGAGAATTAATTTATGTAAAATTGAAGGGCCTAAAAAATGAAAGATTTTTTTTTTTATTTATTAAGAGTCTTTGGCACCCCAAAAATAATATTATAATATTGTAATAGAAAAGGTCGAATTTCTTACAGGGTGCATAAATATTTGGGTGGGAAATATTTGTGCTCCGTGATGGAAACAGTCTGCAGTCTTGTGAGTACACCCTGTTGTATTCAATCAACATGCTCTTTTTCCTTCATGATGAAATCCCTCTTCTAAGAAAACAGTACCCCTGTTGTTTTCAATCAACATACACTTTTGCTTCATGATGAAATCTTTGTTCCAAGAAAACAATCTGAATTCTTGTGAGTACAATGTGTTGTATTCAATCAACATACTTTCTTTGCTTCATTATGAAATCCCTCTTCCAAGGGAACAGTCTGAAGTCTTGCGAGTACACCCTGTTGTATTTAATCAACATGCATTCTTAGCTTCATGGTGAAATCCCTCTTCCAAGGAAACAGTATTCATTCAACATACACTTTTAGCTTCATGGTGAAATCTTTCTTCCAAAAAACAATCTGAAGTCTTCTGAGAACAACTTGTTGTATTCAATCAACATACTTTCTTTGTTTAGCAATGCAATCCTTCTTCCAATTACTCCCTGTTGTATTCAGTCAACATACACTCTTTGCTTCATGATGAAATCCCTCTGCTAAGGATTCAGTCTGAAGTCTTGTGAGTACTCCCTGTTGTATTCAATCAACATACACTCTTTGCTTCAATATGAAATCCCTCTGCTAAGGATTCAGTCTGAAGTCTTGTGAGGAGTATTGCATTTTTATTATTGTAGGAAGAAAGAATGTTGGAACGTGACTAAACATTAATATTTCCCACTAATCAAAATCACTCCAAATTCTCAAAAGGGAAGGCGTTTGAAAAATTCAAAATATAAAATTATTGAAGAGTGTGTATATGCAGTGTTCTTATACACCGAAAAAAAATCCTTATAATATTAGGTAATTGGAATGTGTCTTCAGAAGGATTGACTTCAAATTTGTTCCAAAAAATCGCATCAATTGAGTTAATTTGACCTCAAATTTGATCCAAAAGATCGCATCAATTGAGTTAAAGGGGTTCTTAGGTAATTGGAATGTGTCTTCAGACGGATTGACTTCAAATTTGATCCAAAAGATCGCATCAAGTGATTTAAAGGGGTTCTACCATGAAAAAACTCCTCACTATATTAAGCAATTGCAGTGCAACGGAACTGAACTATATATAATACACTTCCCATTACTCATAGGGTAACAATAAAATTATTATAATAATAATAAGCCCCAATTTCAGCTGTCAGGGAAAAGGGCCTCTTTCTGCATCATTTATGCAGAAAGATAAAAATAAAACCGTTGATCAGCTGAACATTCAGATTTTCTGAACCAATTGTCGTATATTAATTCGTTTCATTTTGTACAAATATAACATTTTACGAATATTTGCGAATAACAGAAACTATCTCTTAAAATTGAGCATAAAAGAATTTAAGCTAAAACTAAATGAAATTGATCCCCCAAGTACCCGGAGAGCAGACAATTATGTTCGGATGAGAGGACCATTTAGGGAACCCCTCATCAGAAAGTGATTTAATTTTCTGTGGTAATGATGATCAATAATTAATTGATTGATTACTTCACCATTGTTGATATCCAATTTAAAATTTATCAGATGTATTAGGTACATCAGTTAATACACCCTGTGTAAAAAAAATTTCAACTTTTCTTTTATTTTCCTTTATTTTATCCGAACATCAATTACTATCCCAGTATTTGGTGGATTGTATCTTTCCAAGTATCTCTGCACTGTGCTATTGATTCCCATTCGTTTTCAACGCATTTCTTTACCTCATCGATCCATCTAGTCTTTCCAATCTGTTAACTGTTTACACCATTATTATTGATATTTAATTCAAATGTGATTGTATTTAAATTGATCTGATTCCTGAAATGAGGATGCAAATAGGAAGGGCTCCTTGAATGCCCAATTTTGTTCTGTATGTTCTACTTGAATTTCTACTCAAATTCACAATACTTATCAGAGTATCAATGAATAATATTACCATTTCTTAATTTCTAATTCAAATGATTTTGGATCAAAGAGGTATTTTTTTTTTAAAAAAAAGAGGGAGGTTTCTTAACTCAATTTTTTTCTGTGTACAGGATTTATTTTGCTCTCTACACTGCAATCAATTTTACAGCTTTTCAAAGTTTCCCATAAAAAATGTGCATTTAAAGTTTTTTATCGTATATTAAAAACAATAAAAAAGTTATGGTTATTTGAAAGTCTGTTCTTTGATGGAGACATAGCTTGCACATTCTGACATTTGATGACCAACTGATTTTAGATTAAAAAAAAAGCTGTGCGGAACTTCCTATTTGACTGAGATAGGAAAAAATATTGCATACTGTTTTCTTTCTTATCCTATGAGAACTAAAACACCTGCAATATCAATTTACATAATAAAGGGTACTTCAAAAAAGCCATTTTTTTTAAATATATAAAAAAATCACTCCTTATCTTACTTCTATCTCCATCAATTTTTTTTGAGAAAAAAAAAATATTGAATTTTGTACCAAGTGGATCAGTAGTATGTGGGCTTTCGAGCATGAAGTGTCGTTGAGGCAAAGCCTATTAACAAAACGCCAACAAATTTGCATAATAATTATCATCTTTAAATTCTCGTCGTTAGCAGGAATACATTAGACAAAGAAAGTTATACCTAATACTGAACATATGAATAGAAACCATAATATTAGTTTTTACTGCCAAAGTTTTTATTATTAACAAAATGTCAGAACTTTCCCCCAACCACCATTTTATAAAAAAAACTTTCTAGCACACATTGTATGATAACAAATCTAATTTAATTTTACATATTATAATTTTATTTAAGGTATAAAAAATTTTATCAGTAGCTTTTAGAAAAAGTTATTTTAAATAGTTTTATCAATAGCCTTTGGGAAAAGAGTTGTTTTAAATGCTGTTATCAATAGCTTTTGGTCATTGTTTTTGGTTTAAATGGTTTTATCAATAGCCTTTGGGAAAAAGTTATTTTAAATGGTTCTATCAATAGCTTACGGGCATTGTTTTTGGTTTAAATGGTTTTATCAATAGCTTTTGGGGAAAAAATTTATTTTAAATGGTTCTATCAATAGCTTTTCTATCAGTTCTATCAATAGGGAAAAAGTGTTTTGAAATTGTTTAATGGATAATTCTTGATGAAAAAAAGTTTTATAAAGAGTTTTTTGAACGTTGTGTTTTCGCTTTTTATATTATTGAAGGATTGTATGGCGTATGGCAAGCACAGTGTGTATTGATTAAATCATCTTCGTTCAAGTTAACGTACCTATATCTATTCAAAAGAATCTGTGAAATGATTGCTCGGAATCTTTTTTTGCGTTAGACGCTTTAACCGATAGCCCTGGCCATGTCCTTCGCGCCGATTTCTCGAAGTATCTAAGTAAATTGGACACCCCCGCTCATCGTCACTCAGAGAAATTTCAAATGGATGGAACGATCGTCTCAGGCGATTTTTAAGGGGACAGGAGAGTAGACAAAAACATATGATATGAAGTTTTTTTTGCTTTTTAATTTGTGAATTGGCATTTTATTTTTGTATGAAATGAGTGCTAGCACGGGATCTTTGATATGAAGTTTTTTTTTGCTTTTTAATTTGTGAATTGGCATTTTATTTTTGTATGAAATGATTGCTAGCACGAAATCTTTTTAACATCTATTGGCCATTCAAGACGGTGGTTTCATCCTCCATTCGCTGGAAACTTGCAAACCAGATACCCACATTGACCACTTTTCGCTGCAATTTAAGTATGTTTTTCCTCGGCCTAAAAAGTACAAGTGAGGAGGGTTATATGAGTTCTATTTATTACTAGACAAAATCTGTTGTCCCGTGATATCTTTTTCTTCAACTTTTCTTTGACAGATGAGTGAAGCATGTTGAATAGGAATAGTCTGTCTCTGCTGTCCCCTGATAAATAGTCGTTCTCCGAAGCTTTTGGTTCTTAATACAGTTGACCTGACTATGGAAAAATTTCAAGAAAACATCAACTTCTTTCTTAGACACATTTTTGCCTTCAGATATGTGATATTAGGTTATATAACATACAACATTATCAGTAACAGAACCCTGATTTGGAGCTGTAGTTACTACTCGTATTTTTAGACACATTTCTGTCTTTAGATATGTGATATTAGGTTATATAACATACAACATCATCAGTAACAGAACCCTGATTTGGAGCTGTAGTTACTACTCGTATTTTATTGAAAGTTGGAGCGCTTTAACTGTATCTAAAAAAGATATTTCGCACTTTGTGAGCAACTAAACAAGTGTATGCAAACAGCACACGTATCCAATTAATTTAGATGAGGTTGTTTATCGTATTCTTCCAGTGTCACTGTAGCCTTAAAGGAAAAGAGCGCCTAAGGATTATGGATAAAAAGTCTACTTCAAATGAATATGTGGCATGAAGAAATTAGAAGTTCCATTACTTCTTCAAGGATTTTGATTATACATTAGGAAACCCTATAATATAATGCATTATGCACTTGGATTTCCCACAAGACAATTGGAAGTGCATGAGCAAACTGATGTAATATTCAATTTTCTTTTTGTTTCCTTTTAGAATGTGAAAGCTTCTTATCTGTGTTGCCCATAAAGTACAAAATCTTTTGTTTGTGTTTCCGTTAAGGTTTACAAGTGTGCAGAGAATGGTATAAATTAAATGGTAAAATCTCTGTTTGAACAGAAGTGTGAGGCTTCGGATTGATTTAGAACGAGAAGTTGTAAAAAAAAAACTGTGAATATTCGAGACACTGATTCCATGGGATTTGAGAAGCTTACGCCCCTTCTTTGAGAATCTCGAGCTCATCAGTTTAGAAGTTAAAGATCTCTCTCTCTCTCTTTGAGATTCTTTTTTTTTTAGCCTTTATTTTTCAAAGAAGGGGCTTGACCTTTGAGAAATTCAAGAAGCTTGAAAAAGTGTGGCTTAAATGCAATGCTGAACAGAAGCTTATGCATCTGTGAACAGCTATTTGCGATATTTACACATACGAAACATGACTATAAGACTCTCTGGCAAGGACCTGTAGATACTGCGGCATTGAGTGTAAGAAACTTTGAGTACGAATGATCCCGTGGCACCAAAATAATAGAAAGAACAGATCCTCTTCATAATCTTTGTAAGGTTTCTGCCCTACTTATTAATATCAGTAAATAGAATAAGTCCGTAAATAGATCTTTTGGGATTATCTGCGGCCAGTTATTGATCAACATTTTGAAATAATGGCCCTCCATCCTGTTTCTGTTTGAATCGCCAGCCTTTTAAAAAAGGTGGCGATTTTCTTTCTCTAAGGGCTGATTTTCATAGAATATTCTATGAGAAAGAAAAATAAATTGTTCGAAACATCACCAAAGACAACAAGAACGTTATTAAAAATAACTCATCTTACACAAAGTAGTTATCATCTTGAAGAAGAATCTGTGAACAAACTTGTCATCTCTTCTCAGTTGAAGTATTTTTTGTAGTTAAACATCTAAAGTATTTCAAATGTAAATACTATTTCAATCCATTTCGTAGAATCCGCTCGCTTTTTTTTGCAAAAATATACAAATTTGCATTCAGTTATCCTGGAAAAAGAATTATGTTATTTTAATTAATATAAATTAAACATTTTATTGTTATTATATCACAAGTTCTGTTATAGAATAAGAAGCTATTTTTTAAAATTATTTCAGTAACACTATGCTATAAACTGAATTGGTCTTATAATTAGGGTGGGCTAGTCATCAGCGAGTCGACTCACGACTCACTCACGAGTCGAATCATCGTTTTGAAATGAGTCGACTTACGAGTAGTTTGTTTTGTTGTTGACTGATAAAGATTATAAAGGGAGAAATGTAACATAATTTGTATTTTATAACTTACTATAGATGAGAGAAGGTAATATATCTGGAGCTGGGTACCGCATTAGGTGTATATAATTTTTTAGACCTTGTCATAAAGTTTTTTTTCGATGTTGCAGGCTGATACAGGTATATTATTGGTTATCATAAAATCAACAAATTCGATTTTTCCCGGTGTTTGTTGTTTACTGAAGGAAAAAGTTCTTTTATTCTAGTGACGTTTGAGTGTGATCTTTTTAATGTATTCACCGAAGTTGGGGACGTTATTGCGGCTGTTGTACAAACGTGGAAAAAAACTAGAAAGTGAAAAAATCTATTTTTGAATCTGTTTCCTCCGAAAATCTCTGAAGCGTCAAAAATTGTCTCTCTGTTGAAAACATAAGGTTTATTCCACCTCGTAATATAAAAAACTGCAAATCTTAAAAGAAGAAACATGTATCTCCCAGGTTTTAAGCTAGGATCACACGCTATGGGAAAAACGCCATAGCGTGTGATTTACTTTATCACAGGCATAGAGTGGATAAAACATGTCAATGCCAACAGAAAATACTGTAATGGGGATATCCGGTTTTTGCTTCTTTTCCAAGATGGTGACCATTTTGTCAATTTCAATTTTACCCAAAATATCGCTTATATCTTATAAGTTTGTTTTTTCTATTTAGAGATTTAAATACTTACTTTCCCCATTTTTCATTTTTCAAAATAAGTCGTAGCGCTCGTCATATTATATGATGATTGTGGTTTTTGTTGATCCCATCTTTATACAAGGGAGTCCAAAACATCGTACTTTTATCAGCAATATATATATAAATAAATGCTGAAAACCAAAGGCTATGATCCTATCAAATGTTTGTAGCCACATTTATTCGAACAAGTAGGGTGTTCTTAACCCAATGGCTTCAAACCCTAAACAGTATAATTAAATTTGTGAGCATAAAAGCAAAGATTTTCTAATTTTAAAAATGATTCTACTGATGTCAGGATGAAGGATATTGACTTGTTTGCAAAGGCTGAGCAGAACAATAAAACATTTCCGGTGCTTTCTAACGACATTTACTAGGGCAGTCAGTATATAATTAAATTTACGTTTAATTGTTTTAGGCAATAATAAAACGGATTTTTTTTTTATGGCAAGGATCAATAAAATTAGTTTAATGTTTCTACTAAATTTAGCAATGAAATTCCAACTTCAGGTAACAAGTTTTAATGATTCAAGTCAGGCATAATAGATTTTTGAAGTTTTAATTGTTCACGCAATAATCTCACTTTAGTTTAGCTCGAGCGTGTTGTAGGATGTGCTTATTGTTATTATTTTGGTGGCATGGCATTGTCTTTGCTGGACTTAAATCTAACATGATGACTGAAACATTTAAGTTTTTAAGACATACTGGTAGAAGATGGATCGAAAGAAATGTGCTCTGCGAAAACGTCGGTAGAGTTAACTCGGAGCTGTACTTTTTATAATACAATTCACATTATTTATCAGAGTATCAATATTTTTTTTTTAATTTGGCTTAACGTCTCTTTAACATCTATTGGTCATTCGAGACGGGGGTTTTACCCTCCATTCGCTGGAAACTTGCAAACCAGCTACCCAAATTGACCTCACCTAGCCTGGGTTGGGCCGGAAAAATAGCCAGCATCACGAGACCACTAACCCACGTGAACACCCTCATGGTAGAACCTCGCTGGACGTTGCTTAACTTCAGTGATCAAACGGGAACTGGTGTATTTAAAGTGCCATTGACGCTGCCTAGTATCAATAATTAATATTAACATTTCTTAACTTTGAATTCAAATGGGTTCGTATTTTTCAATTAATAAACGGGTTGCAGGTCTCTATTGAGACTGCAATTATGATTGCGTTTTTTATTTAGATATATGGTTGTGACCTATTAAATTGGTGTGTTTTTGGATTTGAAGAGTATTTTTAAATAAGGAGGGTCCGTTGGAGCCACATTTCTTCCATTGCATACACGTGCGAGCGTCGCGTTGGTTCGCGTGTCTAATATACGTACCTTAATGGATTGTATGAGTACATTAACAGACGGGTGTTAATCCTAGAACGCATCTGTTCTTGATAATAATATGGAGGTGCGGGGGGGTACACCATACATAATTCAAAATGTATTAGGTTAGGCTGAAGGTTGTTGAACAATGGCGCGGGGTGTGTGGAGGTTGGGGGTGGACTTGTCAGAACGACACATTGCAATTTATGAGTTCCACACAAATTTCTTGACATTTCAAAGTTGTTTTGAATAAGTTATTTGTTCTCCTGTATGTTCTTGTCATTCGTATCCATGGAAATGTGATGGTGAAGAAGAAGAAGAAGAAGGAGAACAAATGTGATAAGAATATGAAAGGGTAAATGTGATCAGTGATAGAAATTGATATTGGATGTAAGGAAAGGAGTTGGGAGATGTTAGGAAAATGGAAATGGATTCATGAGAATAGATCAACTAGGAAACGTGATCAGTGATAGAAATTGATATTGGATGTAAGGAAAGGAGTTGGGAGATGTTAGGAAAATGGAAATCGATTCATGAGAATAGATCAACTAGGAAACGTGATCAGTGATAGAAATAAATGGAAATGGGTTCATGAGAATAGAGCAACTAGGAAACGTGATCAGTGATAGAAATTGATATTGGATGTAAGGAATGGAGTTGGGAGATGTTAGGAAAATGGAAATGGATTCATGAGAATAGAGCAACTAGGAAACGTGATCAGTGATAGAAATTAATATTGGATGTAAGGAAAGGAGTTGGGAGATGTTCAAGAATGTGCTGTAATTAAGAGAGTATTACGATTGGAGTTGATTTGTATCAATGTTATTGTTTATATTTGGGTTGCAATTCAAACTACATAAGCTTAATGCCTGTTACGAGTAATTGCACAGGGAATAGTACACCTAAATTAACAATATTTTATAAAGCAGATTTAAACATATTCCAATACTTCCAGTAGTGAAAAACATATCATACTTGAGATTCTAAGAAGTTACTTGAGGGTGACATAAATCCCCACAGACGGAGTTCACCTGAGGTGATGGTGTAAAATAATACCGAAAGCAATTCTGGATTATTATTATTATTATTTTTGTTTAGCTGATGTAATTATGATGCAGTGATTGACGTGGCTCTAAGGGCCCATGTCAATTATTTATCAGTCTCCAAGATTAGAAGTATGCTGACAAAAACTTTAGCACGGAGAACATCTTTTTTTTTTTAATTTGGCTCAACGTCTCTTTAACATCTATGGCTCATTCAAGACGGGGGTTTTACCCTCCATTTGCTGGAATCTAGCAAACCAGCTACCCACATTGACCTCAACCAGCCTGGGTTGGGCCGGAAAAAAGCGAGCATCACGAGGGCGCGAACCCACGCGGACACCCACATGGTAGAACCTCGCTGGACTTCAGTGATCTAACGGGAACTATACACCAGTTATAGACGTGCCATAGACGCTGGCTTGGAGAACATCTTATTTAAAATTTTCATATATCTCGCTAATCGGAAACGATAATGTCATTAGTGATTGAAGCATTTTAGAAAGGTTATATTTATATAAGTGTCGGTTAATGAACTCATGGAAGATTATTTTAGGTCACAAAAAGACATCACCCTTGCATTTTCTCAAGTGTGAAATAACAGAGTTGAGGAAACTATCCCAACAAAACTTTTGATCTGTGTTTCAGGTGGGTGAGTTGAAAATAAACTTTGGAGATCATCTTTGTTAAACTTTAGTCTTTAAGAGGACAGGGGTGCTTGACTGACCAAATGATGAAGTAAGTTTATTCCGCTTTCTGAATTTTTAAAACGAAATTTTTCCTATGGGCCTGTGTTTAAGCCCCTGCAGTATTAGAGACCGGGTTTTTGCCTCATTAAGCATATAAAAGGAGAACCCTGAGGGTTAGATTGAAGAGCATTAACCTCATATGGCAATATTTGAAATCTGGGGCGTTGTTTTGGGCCTGTGTTTAAGCCCCTGCAGTATTAGAGACCGGGTTTTTGCCTCATTAAGCATATAAAAGGAGAACCCTGAGGGTTAGCCTGAAGAGCATTAACCTCATATGGCAATATTTGAAATCTGGGGCGTT
>CM022879.1:10524530-10571320 GCA_012654025.1 Pachypsylla venusta | reverse complement strand
AAAAAAAAAGATATACGAACCATGCATTGATTACATCAAAGAAAAATACGAGGAAAAATACCCCAACCGTCAGTATGAGGTCATCGGAATGTGGTTCGGTTCAAGAGGAACGATTTCAAAATTTTTAGTAAACACTTTCGACCACCTTACGCTGAGTCGCACCCACCTAAAAAACCTCAGCGAGACAATTATAAAAGACTCCATCCATATCCTCCACCATCATATTTATGGCACATAAATAAAATGAACAAAAAAAAATCACATCAAGATAACGAAGAATAAAAGACCAAAACTAAAAAAAAAAAAAACATATATCTAATGACTGATTGGTATGCTGTGTACTGTTGCAACCAGCCAAAGGCTGACAGTCCCAAAATATTTTTTACTTAAAATATAATTTTGTTTCTCTGGTGCCCAAAAAATTTTATTTGAACATAATAAATGTGCATACCAGGTTTCATACAAATCGCACAGTCTGTTCGTTAGAGTATTATAAAGACAAACAGAAGTTTCATGAAAATAGCAGAGTTGAAACTGGATCTCACTTCGTTCGGTCAGTTAGTGATTAATGAAAGAAAAGCATGTAACTTACGCCTAGGATCTGCGAGATAATTCTACCAAAATTCAATTATTAAGGAATGATTTTTTTCGATGTTCAATATTGCCGATTAAAAATTATGATTTTGTCATTAGGTATTTCCGCAAAATACAATTTAATTTGACGAAAGTTCGTACGCACTCAAGACTTTAACTGTTTTTTACTTTGACAGTTCTGCGTCAAGCGTATAGGGAAAGAACAGATTTTAATTTTCAAACATATATGGGTGGGGGAGATTACAAAATCTAAAATGAAAATTAACTGAAATAATTGATGGTGATTTTTCATGTTCGATTGCAATCTGCGGTTCTACTTCTTTAGTAAGCAAGTGTCTTACCAAATAAGGGTTCTTACCAAACAGTGTTCTTATAAATATCCGTTTTTTTTACTCTGTCACAGCTGAGGTTATTCTAATACACAGTTGTGGCTTATTTTGATATTTAAAATTTCTCAAGTGTGGTTCGAAATCCCAAAATTGAACACTCAACCCGGGTTATTTTCTTCCATCCCACAAACTCTTGAATAGTCATCCCCACTTTATTTTAAAAGGCCGTCTTCTTTACTCTTTCCATCTTTCTTAGAAAATTCATAAAAAGCGAAATTATTTTTTTGATTACAATCTCTCGTTTCTTTTTCTTTTTAAACTTGATTTTAATTTTCTGGATGAGGATGCTGTGCACGATAGAAACAGAACAAAGTTGTTCAACAGAATTGATGGCAGGGGTGAGAGAAGAGAAATAAAGTTGGAGAGAGGTATCTGATAAGCTCTTATGTAATTATGATAAAATCAGATGTAATTTATTTAATGTTGTGATTTCATTTATTTTCAAACTCCAAAGGACTTGAACTTGGTGCGGTTGTAAAGACACATATAAAAGAAAATCATCAAGGAAAATCTTCTGTTTTTTTTGTAAAAGAAAATCATCAAGGAAAATTTTCTGTTTTGTAGTCAAGGAAAATCTTGTGTTTTATTGGTTTTTATAGCGTGGTAGGATTCTCTCAAATATGAGCCCTCCCATTCCACCGCCAAACATTGATGAAGCAATAAAACTTCAAGTTTTAAATAATTCCACAATTTGTGCCTTAAAGCCCACAGGCAGTGCATTCCAAAGGCGTTCGACACCAGGATGGAGATATCGAGCATAACAATGTGATTGGGGACAAGGTATTTCCATCATACCTGCACCTTGAGTTCGTGTGTTGTACGAGTTTATATTTGCCAAATATTCAAATATTTCGTGTAGATAAGGCGACGAACATAATAGTTTGTAAACCAATAAAATGGAATGTACGGTCTCTTGACTCAAGGCAGTTCCAATAATTGACATTCTCGGTCCGCCAATTTTGCTACATCAACAAATAGGATCGATCCAGATATACAACACATACTCATTTCATACATGTGAATTCCACAATTTTTTGACTCTCTAGATATCTTAATTTGTTTGAGGAAAGATTTTAAATATTTTAATTTTCGTCGGATCGACTTTTTCAAATTTAGATAGAAATGATTATGAAAATATTTTCATAATCATCTTTCCTTAAACAAAGACACCTAAAGTCACCAAAGACATTCCTTTATTATAATTATTATTAGATATCTTGATTGTAATTTAGAAATCATCCCACCGTATAGGCTTTTCTGTTTGTTTCGCGACAACTTTCCAACGCTTTGTCCGATTTTCATTAAAAACTTGTTACGGATATTCATGGAATTTGCTGATCATTATGCGAAACCTGTTGGTCCAGCCAGTGCTTCATGTTGGCCATTTAAACTGAGTGAGATCTACAGATCACAGAACTACTAGATTTTTATTTAGTTTTGTGAGGGAAAGATTTTTTTGAGTTTTAATATTCGTCGATTGAATTTTTAATTTTGGAGAAATGAAAAATCATTTCTCTAAAAGTAGAAAATTAAAACTTTAAAAAACCTTTCCTTCAAAAAACTAAATATTATTTCTCTAAAGACATTCCTATATTAAACAGTTATAATTTTTAGAAAAGCTTTTAAACTCTATTAATTTTGGTCTGCAATCGATTTCCGGATTTCTCTGTCAGTCGTCCATATTTTCATCTCATGATTCCGTCCCAGCATACTTTATCGCCTGCTCGATATATCTTGTGCGAGGAATGCAGGCCCATAGAGAGGGGGAAATGCCCCCGGACCATGGGTTTTTGGAGGGGCCCGGAATTCCAGGTGCTAAAATTTTTTTTAAAAAAATCTCGATTACCTAGTTTATACAGTTGACTTGATTGATTTGATTCATTGATCATGATTTGTTATTAATAGAAGTAATTTAACATCATTAGTTTGTATTAACATCATGGATACTTATTTAATGTTTAGGTTATTTGCTGTTGAGGATTCATGGATTTTTGTATAGGGGCCCTTAACTTTTCAGTCTCGGACCCGAATTTTCTCTTGGCGGCCCTGGGAATGTTTTGGAGTCCATGACTTCAATCGTGTTCACTACGAAGGTGTTATCTGGTCTCGTTTCCACTCCAGCTTTGTCTTCTTTAATTCACCATCCCCAAACTTTTCAGATAAAATTTGTATCTTTTGTTAAAAACAACGATGAAGATAATTATTTTGAACTTTTCATATCATCAAACCAAAGAAGATTATGTAAATCAAATATTAATCTAATATGTTTAATATGTAAATGTCTTTGGAGAATTTGACGAAAATTAAAATTGAAAATTATCTCCTTCAAAAAAGAAAATATTAATCTAAGCATGAAGCCTTTTAATTGTAAATCAAGCCCTTCTTGTTGCAACATTTGAATCCCTGGGTAACCAATATCATGAATATGAAGAAACAAATCGCATTGAAAATCTTGTATGACTCACTCTTAAAGTAATGAAACATTTTGTACAAACAAATAAAACGAACAAAATGTGTTCTTCCCCACGGTGACATTTATGATAGTTTATGAGTTTTGGCACGTGGGGGAGATGTGCAGGGGAATTCCCAATTTGAAAATGAAAATTCTTACCTAAAGAAAAAAGAAAGTTCAACTAGATAGTGTAGACAGAACTCATTAAATAGCCATTTTGTACAGTAAAAACTTTGTTACTTACTTTGTCTGTGGTCTTACATAGGTACATGTTTCCTAGGTTTGATCATCATGTTTCCTAGCAGGTACCTTGTTTAAACGATAAGAGGAACCATGTTCCAGGATCCTGTAACAAGCCAAGAAATCTGGTATCATATCTCGATAGTTTTCACCCTATCAATTCAAGATGTTTTTCGACTTGGTACTTGTGATTTCGGGGTACACTTATAGCCTCGTGAGGATGATTGAGCAGCTGCATTAATGTGATTAGCGGCCAGTGGCGTCATTAGCAAAGTAAAAATATTTGATTTGATAGATTATATTACTAGTAGTTACATGAGACTCTCAGTAATGCTGTGATACCGAAGAAAATTGTGAAGTAACCGTTTTGAGCCTTAACAAAACCATCTTTTTCTACACTCAATATGCAAAGTGTGTATAGCTGTGTGGTTACCCTAACTGTCCGAACAAAAGTGAGGTCTAGTTTTAACACCAGGATTTTCTTTTGTTCTTCTATTTATACCACGACTAGCTGTTTCGCCCGTGCTTCGCTACGATTCTTTTACTATTTTTTAAGGACATTGGAATTTTGGGGAGGGGGCGTATGGGTTTGTGTTTACCCTGTATAGTGTAACCTTTAAAAAAAAAACAAGATTTAAACGTTTCGCCAGAGGCCTTTGAGGCACGACCATTCTGACTTTTTGGTATTTTCTAAATTTTATTTTGCCCGTTCCCGATATCGACCCTGTAACTCTGGAATGGCTGGTCATACCTTTGCAGAAAATGTCCTAAAATAAGGACTAAATGGCCACCTAACATTTTCTCGCTTTGAGTTGATATGTTGTCGCGACATAATTTAAGATATCACACCGTGACTGGTCGATTTTGGTGAATAAATTAGAAATTTGGCGGTAACACGAAAACGGCTTCTTGATATACTTTAGTTCTGATAATTTTCCTGGGGTCGTAGACCATGATTTCGGGGGGGTCCATTCCCATCAATTTTTTGCTATCTGCTACCGTTTGGGCTGCGGTATTGTTACAGACAACCCCTCATACATAGGTACATAGATACATAAGTACAAACATACAAATTTCTGATTTGTATGTTGTCCTACTTGGTAAGACATTCACTATGTTCATGGACTTTGCCGATATTTGATCTCATGGGCTTTAACGGTTCTCTTATTTAATTGATGCGCTATTGTGGCATTTGGGAGGTTAGAAATTGTATACAAATGTATAAGTAAAGTGGTGTGCCACATCAGATTTATGTCATTAGTCATTTCTCTTGATTACATCACTTTACTGTTTCCACAGATATATGTTGTTAGAATATTATTGAACAAATCTGTACAGTGAATGTTTTCTCCACTTTATTTTCTTTCCATTCTGAAATATTAAAGCCATTTTGCTGCAAATCATTCATGAGGTTAACTTTATCTTGCTTTGCTGGTTTTATTACTGTAAGATTTCAGTTTCCTGTTTGGCAAAAGGGGAAGAAATGCAATATAAAATATTCTTCATTTAATAATGTACAACTTTGTACACGAGGCCACGAGGCAAGATTGCAAAGAAGTACGAGGTAATGATACAAACATGATGATTTTATACAATACAACAAGTATGAAATAATTAAATGCTCAACTACTTGGTACAGAAGAAGAGGTTGCAAAGAAGTACGAGGTAATGATACAAACATGATGATTTTATACAACAAGTATGAAATAATTAAATGCTTAACTACTTGGTACAGAAGAAGAGGTTGCAAAGAAGTACGAGGTAATGATACAAAGTTACAAACATGATGATTTTATACAACAAGTATGAAATAATTAAATGGTACAGAGGAAGAGGTTGCAACTAGAACGGCAACTTATTAAGCCCTCGTGTATCCGCTGTATGCCACATTTTTAGTTAGTATATATTAAGCGGGTTGGTGGCGTAGTGGTAAGCCGCTCTGAGTGGTAAACCGTAGCACATGGGCTCACAAACACAGCAAACCCATTTAAATGGTACGGAGGAAGAGGTTGCAACTAGAACGGCAACTTATTAAGCCCTCGTGTATCCGCTGTATGCCACTTTTTTAGTTAGTATATATTAAGCGGGTTGGTGGCGTAGTGGTAAGCCGCTCTGAGTGGTAAACCGTAGGACATGGGCTCACAAACACAGCAAACCCATGAAATTTTCTCCCCATGAATTTGAAATATTTAGGACTATTAAATGACTTGGAAGGGCGGACCCCAAAATAAACATAATATGCTAACCCAGCCCTTCATCCCATTCCGTTAAAGACACGGAAAGTGTCTTGCCAGTTTTAATTAATTTCAGCATCATCATAACACAAACAGACGACAATTGATATTCATGAATAGTATCCGCTCACTTCTTGTGTTGAAGACTCTTCAAAAGCAAATCGCCTTTTTTATGGATATTAGAATAAGAAGGCAGTGGGGGATTTACCGTATAAGCAACATAGGCCATGGCCTAGGGCGGCAGAATTTAGGGGCTGCAAAATATGGGCGGTAATTGAAATTTTCAAGACATACTGCAGCGAAAATCGCATTTCTTGTTAAAATAGAGGCGGCAAGATCCAAATTGCTTAGGGGTTGGCGAAAGTTTAAATCCGCCCCTGATAGAAGGTATTTTTGTGGTGGGGGGATAGTACACTGTCATTGTAAAATATAAATTTCAAAAATAATTTTGTATTAAATACAAATGAAATTTTGAGTCACACGAGCTTCTATTTATGTTCCGATTGGAAGTGACTTCACGCTTTTATTACGAGCAAATGATCCAAATGAATGTCGATTCTTGGACCTCCTCCACTGTAAGCGTATAACATATAACATAAGTTGGTAGTGGCGCGTAGGCGCTCGGGTTTAAATTTCAATGGTACTTACTACTTTTAGTTTTGAAATTTATACCTAAGTTAAAATGTCAAGAAAGCCAGCGTCTATGGCACGTTGAGTACACCAGTTCCCGTTGGATCACTAAAGCAACGTCCAACGAGGTTGTACCATGTGGTTGTCCACGTGGGTTCGTGCCCTCCTGATGCTGGCTATTTTTCCGGCCCAACCCAGGATGGTTGAGGTTAATATGGGTTAGCTTGTTTGAAAGTTTCGTGCGAATGGAGGGTAAAACCTCCGTCTCAAATGACCAATAGATGTTAAAGAGACGTTAAGCCAAAAAGAAAGAAAGAAAGAAAAATGTCAAGAGGAAAGAGGTTTGTCTGTTGCCTTCATCTTCTTCTTAGGGCTCCTATCCATTTCGGATGTGGGCAATCATCATGGCAGTTTTTCCTTTACTGCAATATGGTTCTTCAGATGTCTTCTCATACCATTGACTCAGATTGGCGAGCCATGATATACTTCTTCTTACAGGATCGCGTTTCTAGTTTATCTTTCCTTGGAGGATTTCCTGCGGAAGGCAGTATTTTCATCATGTGTCTATTCAGACATTCCTCATTTAATTATTAATATATTTCAGGTTCTTTTCTTTAAACTTCAACATTAGTAACATTTTCTGTCCATTCTGCCGGCTGCCAGTAATTCGAAATCCATCCCCCAAAAGAATTTTACAACTCCAGTCGGATTCACAATTATTGTGCACGTAATCTTACAAATTACTTTGGTACTCTTCAAGGTTCTTTTTCTACAAAAAACGAGCTGCCAATTGTGGAAGTTACCTTTTTTTTAATCTAAACTTCACTTTGATCCTTTTTATACTCTCAAAAAACATACAAAATGGTAAAGTTTAATACAGCTTTAAAAGCTGCAAGTTTTCTTAGAATTTATTAATACATGGGAATTATTTTGTTTAGAATGCCCCCACATTCTATACATGAGGAGAGTTGAACTTAGTTCATTAAAAATTCACAACTTATTTGCATAGAATTATCATTTATGTACTAGTGATGCTAGTTTCTCTGAACATTTTCGTGTCTCTTATTAGGACTTATAATATATACTTTTTATTCCTGGGTCGGAAATAGTAAAAACCAGTTACCAAGATTGACTCGTTAAATCCCGCCGGACTTTGCTTTACTTATACATTGAGAATACTCTTGCATATTGCATATTTAGTATAATATAATTTCAGGCTTACTTAAGATACTTCTACAAAGGCTATGTTTTTTAAAGGTATGCACGCACGTACTTTTTTGAGAGGTCTTTATATAAACGAAAGTTATTTCAACTGAAGAATTGCCACACACATATGTACTTACATATTTATCTCAAATTCAGGACTCTAATATAACTTTACTAGTCATGTGAGGATAAATTACTACATTCGTGAATAATACCACACACAAGGCACGGCATTGACTGTACAGACCAAACACAAAGGAAATTTGTATCGTTTGTGTCTAGATCTATAAGTCAGGACTGGTATAAATCGCTACATTTGTGCCTACCACACACGGTCAATGTCTGGACCGTAAAGTCCTAAATTTTTAAATTGGAAGAATAAATCGCTACATGTATGCCTACCACATATCGTAATGTTCAAAACTTAAATAAAAGTGTATCTTGCTTGGCTACCTCTCTAACTCTGTACTCCATAAGTTTAAATTGGAAGTTTTTTTTTTTTTGCTTAACGTCTCTTTAACATCTACCCTCCATTTGCTGGAAACTTGCAAACCTCTCGCCCACATTGACCTCACCCAGCCTGGGTTGGGCCGGGAAACTAGCCAGCATCACGAGGGCGCAGACCCGCGTGGACTCCCACATGGTACAACCTCTTGGCCACTTCGAAGCACAGGATGAACAAATAACTCCCAAAAATGAATAAGAAATTATGTCCATAACGAATTGCATCAAAATGGGATTAAGCGTTTGAAAGTTATCGTTTGACAGACAGAAGTTTAAGCAAGTCTGAACTGTGGCATGATTCTTAAATGACATTTTAGAATTTAGAGAGTTAAAAAACGTCTACGTGGAATTCTTTTATTGTATACAAACACCAACTCAGGATAAGTCGTATCGATTGATGTTGTTTATTAGCGAATTAAAAATCTGAGAATGCCAATTAGCGGATGCGACTTGAGTCGAGAAGAGTTTGTACAAAATCCGACAGGGCATTCGAGAGTTATCTGTAAGGAAGAACCGTTTGTTCAGTCCAATAAACAAAGCAAAGGAAATATACCAGTTGGGGCGAATCCATAGTAAAATTTGAGTGGGGAACGGGAAACTAAGGAAATAAAACGCATTTATTGGTAATAATGAGTCATTAAAGGATAATCACTTCTTCTGGAGTTACCTCATTATCGTAATTGATATTTAGTGAAAAATTGATTGAAAATTCATACGATTAGAATTCAGAACATTACGAAGCACAACTCTTACTTGAGGTAGTATTCGCAACAATTTGTTTCACCTATTGCAAGAACTTTTGGGGGGGACTCTCCTCCAGCCCCCCCGTGGGCGTAATTCGTGCTAAAGTTGACAAAAAATTATAGAACAATATATAATAGCCAACGATCATACCACGTTGAATACCCGTCAGATCACTGAAGTTAAGCAACGTCGGGCGTGATAAGTACTTGGGTGGGTGACCTTTGGTGGGATCGAACTTTACGATTTCCTGAGAACAAAGTTTTCTCCTTTTTTTCTTGTACAAGCTCAGCATTTTTATAACAGTTTTTGCTGAATACTAATGGTGTCCTTAAACAATGTAATGTTGTACATATTACAATGCTGAGGAAAAGATAGATGGTAGAACAAAAAAGTTTTCAATGATTTTATCTCAAAAGTGAAATAACTCATTAGCGACATCATAAGACGCACAATCCAATTAAACAGTGCGATAAGTGATATGACAAGTCATTCGACCTGACCCTCATATAACTTACTGCACATTACACTCAACAAAATACTCCTTATAATAATAAGCTAAGGCATTGTATCCTAGCTCGATTTTAAATTAGCTCCACAAGAACGCATCAGAAATGTACTATTTAGAATACACTGCATATTAATTAAAGTTTAGTTGAAATGGGTATTTAAATTGCTATCATTTTAATGTAAAGAAGGAGGGTTCCATTCGCGAACGTGCCTGCCTCTAGTAAACTCGCTAACCGCTTGTACCATATATTATTATCATTAAACTGGTTGCAGGTCTATATTGAAACTAATTGCAATTATCAGTGCGACCTTTATTTGGATCTATTTTAAACAATACTTCCTAGAGGCGGGGATAGAGTTAGATTCAACCCAACAGCCTCCTGGTTACGAATCCACCGCCTCAACCAAATGATGGGCTNACGGTTGTACCTCGGTGATATGATTATTAATGTGGGAGTCAGATTTATTATCATTTTTTTCTCTCATCTTCTCGAAACGAAGTTCGGGTACTCAGCTAGTTTTTTTATGTATTTGACTTGTTTATTTTTGGACCTAGATTTTCTTCACCAACGAAGTCAACTTCGTTTAGTTTTCATTATTTCCTGGATTTTAAAATTAGCATTTAGTCCTCTTTTGTTCGTTCAAATAAAGAATTGACTCTGTATTTCCAATATACGGAAAGGTTTCAATTTCTGATTCTTTTGAGATATACAAGTATTCTAGCATGAACACTTGGACTAACAATGCAATCTGCATTCTCTCTGTTTCAGGTATGCACGTGCAGTCAGTTGTTGTATATTATTTTAATTTCAAAAATTTTTTATTTGAATGAAACAACTTCTTTCAGGTAAAACAACAAATTTTTCTTTCAGATTTTGTACCGAATAATTAACTCTCATCAGTTATTTAAACAATAGACGTATTGTGTAGAGCAAAACTTTCTGTTGTATTGTTTTGCTTGTACGAAAGAAGTTTGCAAAATTATTGTTCACTCGTAATGAATTCTACAAAAACAAACAAACATTCATATTCTAGTTATGACGTCCATGTGCCACGTATTTTTTCTGTTTTGAACAGACTTTGTTCGAATCCAGCAGTACGAAATTTCTTTTTTAATTTTTCCCGTCTTACACTCTATATAACAGTTCTTGTTGTTATATTATGCAACAAACTAGTAATTCGGGGGCTCCTTGGCAGGATGTGGTTCATTTCATTTCATTACCCTTTACCGCCTAAGGTTTGTAATCCTTACACCTCAGTCTCATAATTTGGTCATCGCGTACCAAAATTACCGAAAGGTCTCTCGAGCGAATGCAAGCGTGTTCTTTAAAGGATTTTCTTATTTGGTATTAGTAGACCTACTGGTTATAAAAGTCTTGTGACTGCGGTCTATTGTGACTTGCTGCTTTGTGAATCTAAAAGAGATCTAATCCCTTGATACCTAGGACTGCTTGTATGACTTCTTTATTAAATTGAGGCGATATCTTAAATTCTTGCGGAAAAATCTCCTAATAGTTTAGTCATTCATTCGTACATCAAGTAATAGGATGCCTCCAGGAGATCTATATGTCCGAATATAATAAGCCAACATATCTTGGATTGTGGAGTCCGCAGCAAGAGATGTCACTCTCGTAAAATATTCTTATCACTAGTTTGCGTAATTTTTATGGATTAGTTTGTTAGTATTTAGATTAAGGAATAAAAATTCGATGTTCAAATATAATGTAAGGGAGTGTAAAGCTATTTTGATCCAAGGGCGAGGGCTTTAATCACACTAGGCTGAATTAAGTGTTGTTCCCTTATTATAAAAACATTTTTTTTTATGGCGATAGGACATGACGCATTTTGATTCTTGAGGCACAGATCAGTAAAATTTACACATTATAATTTAGGCTGTGAATATAAATTATTCACGTCTGTATTTGAAAGTTTAAATGGAGATTAATGTAATAGGTTAACGGTTGAAAAGTGTATTTCCTGATCATTAGAGATCGGAAGAATAACTTCTTGCCCGGAGACACATGAAAACAATTTTATTCGTCACTGAACATTCTGTATTACTGCATACATCATTAATTATGCACTCACTACATCACATGTTTCGTCTGCCTTCGACAACTGAGAGTGGGTTCCTTTTCTTAAATCCCCCACTGGATATGAGTCCCTTAATTAGTTTTACAGTGATATGATTATACCTAATATTTATTTATAATTGAGAAAGAAAAAATATCCTGGAAATCAAATTATGAATATCATGCAAAACATAAAGAGGGGATAAATTATATACCAGGCCTGGGCCCCGTGTTTTCACGAAATTAGATTATTAGACTTGATCGTTCCATTCGATATACAATCAAAGATTGTTGATTATAGGTATCGAAACGAAAAAAAATAATAGCATAAACCCATTATAATTTTGGTTTATTATTTTTAATAATGAACCTTGACATCTTTTTATATGTGTGACCACTAACAGCAACTAGACGACGCCAATCGACAAATTTGCCACATATGGCGGATAATTTTTCTATTATTGGAATTTTTGTACCTACATTGAGTCTTTATTTTTCTTCGGTCGTAAATTTTGATCTTTATGTTTTATTTTTATAGTTATCTCAAAATTTCGCGTACAAACAGATAAAAACATAGGGTCCCTGGCATTTGCCATTTCTGTCTGATGGTGACTAACCGACACCGAGTAATGATTTTTTGCAAACGATTGCTTTTGTTATGATGTGTACCTGCCTCATTATCACAATTAGGTAGGCAAATTTAAATACCGTTTTCCTGTAGGCACACTGACCATTACTTAACATTTTAAGTTTTCTAAGTTTTACCCCCTCTTTTCAACATATCATCCCACTTTATGGCGTCGACGGGATGGTACCAGTTCATTTATTTTTCCATTTTTCTACCTTTTTTTAATAAGCGGAATGCTTGCTCGACGCAAATGAAACTTCCATATCGACGCCTTTTATTTTAGTTTTTCTTTTCAAAATTTGTTTTACTCTCTTGAGCCACTAATATCTTGAGGGTTCTTTCTGGTGTACCCACAAAATGTTTCCAGGTATATGAAATTATAATTAATAATAAGGGATATAATTAATAATAAGTCTAAAGTTAGCATGCGGATTGCTGATGCCAAACGCTAGAGAAATAATATTTTTGATGGAGCATCAAAAATATTATTTCCCATTTTACAAGATTGCATTGGGTTACTTAATGGTTATTGTACCTAAACCTAACCCTTGCATTTAATAAGAAAGTCTGCTCCTCATCCGAGCCCTCACTTGAGGTTTTTAAACTTTTCTAAATTATTGCACTTAATATCATGATTCCAAAATCTAAATTTTATGTCTATGATTCGGTAAGAAGCAACCTCTAGCTTGTAAATCCGTTACTCTTACAACTGTGCATCAATTCGGAAATCTGTAATATGATAAGATTAACCATTTTGGTTGCATACTGCCATACTTCTGTCGCACAATATGCCCACCTTTATTTTTCTCATTTTCAGATCAAAGTGTTCCCATGGATTTTCTGACACTTTTATTGCAAAGACACAAAGCATCTAATGCATAAGAATCCATTTGAAAGTCCCCGCCATTTTACCTCTGTTTATGAGGACGTAATGTAATATCATGATTCCAAAATCTAAATTTTATGTCCATGATTGGGTAAGAAGCAACCTCTAGCTTGTAAATCCGTTACTCTAACATCTGTGCATCAATTCGGAAATCTGTAATATGATAAGATTAACCATTTTGGTTGCATACTGCCATACTTCTGTCGCACAATATGCCCAACTTTATTTTCCTTATTTTCAGATCAAAGTGTCCCATGGATTTTCTGACACTTTTATTGCAAAGACACAAAGCATCTAATGCATAAGAATCCACTTGAAAGTCCCCGCCATTTTACCTCTGTTTATGAGGACGTAATGGAGACTAACAAAGGCATAATCTCATCTTAGAGTAATAACTTGCCGCTCGAGTGGGGCATTCTTTTAAAATTTTATCGTCAATTTTGCCATGAAAACATTCTACTTATTCGCAATAAAAAATCCTCTACCCCACCATACCTTCCTCAACTAATACACAATAAATAATGTTTAAGAGTCAGTCGGCTTTATTAAAGAAGTCCGGAAATCCCTTGCTAAGTTTACCCAACCATTATTTTCAACAAAAAAGAAAAATATATTTGTCTTCTTGGGCCTAGTTTTACACGTCATCCCATCAATACTATAAATGCGAAAGGTCGTTTGTTGGTTCTTTATAGGCCGAAGAGTTACATGGGCAACTTATTAATCCATGCCTCTAAGGCGTTTGGCGAAGCTGGTATATCAATGTTGGTAAAAAGCAAATTCATCAATAAGATCATCATATCATCGACAACGAGGACCATTCAGGTGGAGAAAATTGGAAAGCACCAGAATGCATTGAATGCACCAGAAAACGAGAAACGTAAGATTCTAGCCTCTGTGTTGAACTCTTGTCCGAAGAAGGTAGAAAGGAAGATAATTTTGAGTCCAAGCTAGAACAGTGTATTTACAAGTCCTAATTGGGTTTTTGGTTAATTGAACTAATGATAGAGGAGATGATCAGAATTGACAAAATGGAGATGAAAAATAGATCGCCAGAAGAATCCATCAGGAAGAAAATAAAGGGAAATGATAATGTGGGGAAGAACATCCGAATTGTCAAAATGGAGATAAAAAAATATCGAAATAAAAGAATCGTTAGAAGAACCCATTAAGAAAATGATAGAGGAGAACATCAGAATTGTCAAAATGGAGATGAAAAAGGATCGAAACAAAATAATATTTAGAAGAATCCATCAGGAAGAAAATAAATATATAAATGGTAATGATAATGATAGAGGAGAACATCACAATTGCCAAAATGGAGTTAAAAAAGGATCGAAACAAAATAATCTTTAGAAGAAACCATCAGGAAGATCTAAAAATGATAATGATAGAGGAGAACATCATGAAAAAAGATGAAAAAAGATAGAAACAAGAGAATTGGTAGAAGAAGCCATCAGGAAGAAAATAAATATATAAATGGAAATGATAATGATAGAGGAGAACATCAGAATTGTCAAAATNGAGTTACAACGAAAAAAAATCTTCCCATCTCTCTTTCACATTTACGTTCTTGCTATCTTCCTCAAAGAGAATAATTTTACAGTTAGCTACTCAAAAGCTTCTAGCTTTTTTTCCATTTCAAAGACGAGGATAGAAATTCTCATTTTTTTTACGTTAAAAGAAGATATTAGAAAGAAAAGAAGACTGTTTTTCATATCTAAATTTATTTCTCTCCTTTAGCAACATTATGAACATTTGTGAAATATTTATGATGCATTGAGCTTACATAGGGAGATAAGTTGGAGCTCTGACTAGTGGATTATATGCATTGAGCTTTTTGTTTTATATATATACTTCCATTAGGCGATAATCAAGACTACTTCCATGTCATTGAGGAAAGTGATGTTGGTGGAAGGGTTGGGTAGCATATATATATATATATATATATGCTAAACACCGGACTAGATGTTGATAATTTTACCCCTTTTATGTCTTTCGATAGTGGTAAATATTTCAAATTTATGAGGATGAAATTCCATGGCTTGGGTTTGAACTCACGCCCTATGGTCTACCAGCCAAAACGTCTTACTATAACACCAACCCATATTAGGGTTGTAGTGATGTAGTGGGGAAGAAGTGCCGTTTGACTTCTGAATGTGGTATGTATTCATATTTGTATGTTCACTTTTCAACATCATCTTCTTTCAGAGTTACTCACCTTTTTCTCCTTCCCTGTCCTTCTCCAACAAATGTGATTTGTCAAACTTCTCACTTTACTGATTACATCCTTATTGGAATATTCTAAGCATTTGACGTAAATTGTGGAAACATTAATTTCTTAGACCACTCATGTGAGATAATGAACTAAAACTTGAGCGGGGAAAGCGGTTGGTTTTGATAGAAAAATGTTACTACAACAACCTAGTACAATATTCGATGAAGTGAAATCATAGTCCTGAGTTTTTCGTCCCATATTACAATCAACAAGTTGTCTGCGGGTAATTTTATGGGTCCGTTTTGTATAAAAATCAACTTTACTTATTTTTTAAAAAAGTATAATAAATAAAATGTAGATATGAATATTTTATGATAAGAAAATACATAAATTATTATAAAAAAGTAAGGTTCCGTGCCATCGTTTCCTGCCGAATCCCTTGTTCATTACGCTTGAGAGCGGTGTAAGCGGTGGAGGGGAGAGATTCTGAAATTAAGAAGAAAAGATAAGGTTCTTTTTTTAAAAAAAAAAAAAACTTTCTAGGAAAAGTACCCTTTAGTGAACTTGTTTTTACAATTAAGTAGGCACTATATCTAATATTTTAACTCAGGCGTTTTTTCGTGTTAACCCGGAGGAATTTTATCCGTGAGCTCGTGCCTTTCATGGTTTTTACTTCTGCATATAAAATGTGTTTCTGCTTAGAGGTAACAGCCGAAGCAAAATTTAATTAGATGAAAATATAACATTTCTTCCTTATGTCGTTTTTTGAATCAGACATATTTTTCTTAAAACTTAAAACTGATTAGATTTACAAAATTTAGATTGAATAGAAAGCAACGCCAACCCCAAATAGAATTGGGAAAGGGTAATTTCTGATTTATATATTAAGATTTCACGAATTTTTGCCTTCATACTTGGGGGGCCCTTGTAGTCTAGGGGCCTCGTATCATTCATATGGCTGATACGGCGGTAGCTACGCCCCTGGATTGAATTGAATACCTACGATTTGTCAAATTAAATGCCTACTATTTCTTCTATACATTACTTTCACCTGAACTGATCAAACAATATGGTGCTCATTTGAAATTATCAATGTTGGTTTTTCAAAACTATCCCTCAGATTTTTTTGTAAAGTAACGCAGAAAAATAATATTTTACAATTTTGTTTTTACTTCGGAAAATTCTATAACCAAGTAATGATTTTTAATGCATTTTTAAATATTATTTCAAAGAACTCATGAAATTGATGATTTTTTTAAATGTCCATTTTTAGGCCCTCAATAACTGTGTTAGGATCACCAATCTCAATAATCAAGATTTATTTCCAGATGTGGTCATACATAATATAATATTTATGTACAATACAACATCCTACTATTATTGTAAAATAATACGAAAGTTCGTTTGTTGGTTGTTTTTTGCCTTTCTTTCACGTAGCAACAAAACCTCTCGTCTTGAGGTTTTGTGGGCAATATAAAGTTAGTATATCTACAACGATTTGTATGATAAAGGAGCTCTTAAGCCTAACGGAGGCCAAGTCATCCCGGGTTAAGAAGAGGCAAAAGCCAACTGAAATCATTTGAAATGGAAACAAACATTCCTTTATTTAAATTTAGGATCATACTTTTTGTTTTTCTTACATCCCAATTTTTTTTCCCCTCTTTTGAGTATTTGAAGATAGCGTTCACCATTTGGGTATTTTTTCCCCTAGGACATACTAACTTGCATGAATATTAAAACAGTTTTGGCCTCTGTTTGTTTATATTACCTTATTCACTTATGTTTTTTAATGAGTTTTTTTAACAAAAAAAAAAAAAAAATTAACATAATTACGCTGAAAGCATCCACTGAGAAAGAATATTGCAGAGTGGCATCACTTATAATTTAATAATACATTGTTGTATAAAGAATAATTTAATATATAGTGGTATAAAGAAAAGGAGCTAACTGACAAACTGGCGGGGAAAATAAAGACATCTAATCATCAAAGCCCTTGCCAGAATCTTAACTGAAAAAAGTTGCTGACGTTCCAAATTTAACCTCGACAATAGTATTACTATTGGATTGTTCTTCCCTCACTCTCTTCTTTCGTTGATGGGAATTGAGTTATCGATTTATCTCGATCAATTTGGACTGCGCATGTTCACTTGTGCTATGTGGACAAATCCTTTTCATAGTATCGACTCGTCCGAATATATGATTAAATATAAAAAACATTTTAAATACATTTATTTAATAATATTCAAAGAAAAGGAACCATCAAATACAAGAAATGTTTTTCATCATCTCCATAATTTTGTCTGCGCATGCTCGATTATTAGTATTTTAAAATCAAAGTGGTAATGTCGAATTAAATATTTTCGAAATAACGAGAGTTGAGACACAAGAAAACTCCCTTTATTTACAAAAATGGTCAGGAGGAGAGGCTAGGTTTTCGCAGTTACTGTTCAATAATTGGCTGGACGCTTTGCAATCTACCTAATACTAATATTTTTTTTTCGCAAATTTGAACTTCTAAATGCTATTTTTTGAGAGTTTAATAAAATGTTTTGGATATCGCTTGAGTTCGTTCAGTTCACTCTGTGGACCCCAATTTGTCCCTTGTTTAACTGAGCGGGGTCTACTGTAAACTGTAGAAAAATATGAAATGATAAAGCAGGATAATGTGTAATGTGTTTTCTGTGTTTATCGAATGAGTGTATGACTTTGTTTTCTGCTGTAAAAACATTTCATTTTTTGTCTATTTCGAAATCAGGTATCCGTTTGTATTTGCTAAATCAAATTTACTGAAATTAGCCAATAATAGGTAGGTATTAGCCAAAAATTAGCGAATAATAATAATATACCTATAAATCCATGAAAATGGTTGGAATTTTTTATATTATAATTTTTGGGTACCTATAGTTCTAAATTTTTATGTGTCATGAATAATTTTTTGTTACGGTTTAATCGAATCTACAATCAGGGGACTATTTCATAAAACTTATATCCTGTATTATAGGCAAAATGCATGTATTAAAATTGAATTTCATTGGTTTCATAAAAAATATATGTGTAAAACTTCTTATTCTGTCTACTGTATGACCCACGCTCTCCTGTTTACCAGCCACTGTGCTACCGAGACAGGTTTCAATTATAAGATTCCCCAAGAATTTAATCGTTTTATTAATTTGCGACTTAATCTTTACCAGGATATTTATTTATATGTTCATGACAGCATGTCTTTATGTCTAAATCGTGTTTTGTGTTCGAGAAGCGTAAGAAAATGTTGTATGGATATTTAAAATAATTGAAGAGCTAATTATTTAATTTAATTACTTTGGTAAACCTAAATTTAATCCCAGGATAATGTTTTAGTGTAAAAAGAATATAATTATTTAACTTTCTCTTTTCCCACCCCAATGCCTGACATGCCCGCCCCGCCCATCCCGTCCGCTAACTTATTCAGATTTTAGGTGCAAACACATATTTTCTAAAAGGAAAATTGTGTTTTCTCACAAATTTTAAAAAACAAAGTTTTGCTTTATTTTATATCTGCGAAAAATGATATAAAATATTTTTCAGCCTGCGCTACGTTCTGTTTTCAGAAGGGCAAAAGTTTTCTAACCTTTTATTATACACGTTACTAAAAAGCTTTTGTTCTGATAATAAATTTAATTGGGTGTTTTAGGTACTATTTATCGTCTCTTGATGTTTTTTTATTGGAAGGGGAAATTTTAAATGCTGAAAATTATTTCTCAAAGCTATTTTTTCTGACGAAACTAGAGTTACACTTAAGAGTTTCTGACGAAACTTATAGAGTTACTCTTTGTAAAGAAATGTCCACCAGGAAGGCATTGGTTTCCTACTCCTTTACGAGTAAAACTCCCTTATCACTAGTAGTTTTGTGAACTGTAGACCTCGCTTAAGGACACGACGCCCTGGCTGGCCCAATATGTCCAAAATCACGCAATTATATAAACATGAATCCCACAGAGAATTAATTTAACTAAATGTTCGGGAGTTATCATTGTATCAACAGTTATTCGGTCAATACTATGCGAGATACAACTATTGACTGTAAGGAGCTTCCATATATGGCTTTAATTTACCATCACAATATTAACTGTAAGGAGCTTTCATATATGGCTTTAATTTGCCATCACGATATTAACTGTAAGGAGCTTTCATATATGGCACTAATTTACCATCACAAAAATTAATGACCTAAAAAAAAGCACGGCAATGCAGTTCTGGAAGACATACTAACCTACAATTAACGTCTGTTAAAGCACTCTCCAAATTTGGATGAATGCGGATAAGGCATTTCAAATATTTGGGTGTTTTGTAAAGAAACACACGCTTGCAGAAGGCCAAGGAATAAAGTTCTGATTCAAATTCAAGGAAAACCTAGACATGCCTGACAAATACAGAAAAGTTCATCTATTGGGATGTTTATCGGTTTATCCCAATTATAAGAGTTATGGTAAGAAGTCTATGCTGACCTCAATTGTCAGATTAATAGTTCCCACGGTTGCTTGATGCTTTTGTACATGTCGGGTTCCGGGTGATAACCACAAACACCATACCTTAGAGAAATTGATCCACACAATCTTTTCGCCCTACATGAGTTATATCTTTCCATGAAACACACAAAACAGGTCATACCACCACAAAATAACCATCCATCTTTTTCAAAGTGACATGTTCATTGAAAACTTAGCTATTAAACTTCTGTACATAATAAAATGCTTCAAGACAAATATGTCGAACAAATTGTCAGAGGTATCTATCAATATTCGGTGAAGGTAGATGAGAAGTTGGGGAAGACAGAGGTTAAAGAATCAGCTTTAAAATGTCATCAAAGGTGTTCCAAAATTACGGAAAACTCAGTATCTATACGAGTAATAGGCCAGCCATACAAGGCAGGATGACTATGCAAATGTTCGCAAAGAATGCCATTGCTATGATGCTTTGGTTTATTGTTGGCATTCATACGAGTAATGTGAAACCAAGTTTGCACCTCCGACGCGAGTCGCGACGGTGCTTTGGACTGTTATTACCAAAGTATACTCGTATAGCCATGTTGGTTTTCTGTTTATAGCATAAAATGTACAAATGGCAAATGTATAATTTGGTCCTCCCGCGAGAAAATCGTGCATTTTCTTTTCTCGAGTATACACTTATATTTCCTTCATAACACTTTATTTTCTAAGGTTTGGAATTTCTTCCAGGTGATGTTTAGTTCTCTCTTTATATATATATTAACAAAACAGATGAGAAATTCTTAAAAGTGGAAAAATTCTTGATGTTGGGAAAATTAGGCTAAACTGTCCTTTGATGGAAACCTCTACCCATGCGTTTTCAAGTTTTATTATTTGTTTCTCTTTACAAACTACAATGTTTTAGCGTAAAATTATTTCCGTCTGCAAAACTAAAAACTCTGCCAATGTGACACATGGGTTTATTATTTTTCTGGCAGGAAAAAAAAAATTGTGGGGGTCTCGTGACGATTCCAAATCTGGGGCGTAATTAAACCCCAAATTTGACATACCTACCAAATTTCAAATCTCTAGCTCTTATCATTCTCCTTTTAGGCAGCAATACTTAAAACCGCTAAAAAGCGTCAAAAATCACCAAGGGTGTATTCGATTGCACCCAAAAGTTTCGGGGCACAATTAGAGCACAGGTGGGACCTATATACCAAATTTCATCCAAATCTGTCAACGCTAAGTGGCAAAAGTGCCCATCACGGCGGACGGCGGACGGCGGACAAACGGATTTTTTTAATTCGATTTTTGGATTTTATGTACCTTGAAACGTATGAAATCAAATTTTGAGGGGGGTATTTTTTTTCCGTGACAATTCCAAAGGTTCATTATTGAAAATAATAAACCAAATTATTTTCATAAATGAGCACCGATGGCGAAGCGAAAAGAAAGTTATGCTCGAGAAGACCGGTCCTTCACTACAAAGTCTACTTTCCTGACTGGTCATATAGTTTGAAACACCACGACCCCTGCCATCGTTCTCTCTTTATTCCTCCTGTGTCCTGGAAATAGAAACGTAAAAAATAAATTAAACAAAAACGAAGAAAAATAATTACGTATAAGATAACAAAACGTTCAACTGCTCTGAGAGTTTGTACAGTTTTCTTCCTAGATTAGTTTGGACGAGTTCTTCTTTTGGATTTTGTGACTCAATGAATGATATTCACTCTTCAACTGAAGAGGGCTCTGCAATCAAAGATTTGATGTGGGGTTGTTTCCACATCCTCCCCATATATGGGTTCATAATAGNAACGTTCAACTGCTCTGAGAGTTTGTACAGTTTTCTTCCTAGATTAGTTTGAAGAGTTCTTCTTTTGGATTTTGTGGCTCAATGAATGATATTCACTCTTCAACTGAAGAGGGCTCTGCAATCAAAGATTTGATGAGGGGTTGTTTCCACATCCTCCCCATATATGGGTTCATAATAGGTTTTATTTCAAGATTCCCTGCTATTAGACTAATCTAATTTGTTCCGGTTTAGAAGAAAAAGTTCAGCAGCCGGAGGTGTTAATGGTCCAGCTATCATTTTCTCGCTGTGTGGTTGTCCCGATTTCGAGTCCAGTAACATCTAGTATGATTTTGTTTCACCCCATGCCTTATTGAACTTCGTGCCCCAGTTTTTGTGATACAACTTCCAGATCCAGGCCAATGAAAGAGGGTTGCCGGCCCTTTCTGTGGAAGTTGCGAGCTGGTTACCGTGTCCATTTCTTGCAATCCCTTTAAGTCCTGATACCCATTTCAGATGTACGTAGTGGAGTTCGCTTAGTTTTTTCAGGGTTTGCATGCACTCCCATGTTAACTTTGATCTCGTGTGGCAGCTATTGATACACTTGTAGTAAGTACACTGTAAATAAATTACTTGTCCCATACACTTGTAGTAAGTACACAGTAAATAGATTACTTGTCCCATACTCTTGTAGTAAGTACACTGTAAATAAATTATTTGGCCCATACACTTGTAGTAAGTATACACTGTAAATAAATTACTTGTCCGATACACTTGTAGTAAGTACACTGTATATAAATTACTTGTCCCATACAATTGTAGTAAGTACACTGTAAATAAATTACTTGTCCCATAGACTTGTAGTAAGTACACTGTAAATAAATTACTTGTCCGATACACTTGTAGTAAGTACACTGTAAATAAATTACTTGTCCCATACACTTGTAGTAAGTATACACTGTAAATAAATTACTTGTCCGATACACTTGTAGTAAGTACACTGTATATTAATTACTTGTCCGATACACTTGTAGTAAGTACAGTGTATATAAATTACTTGTCTCATACACTTGTAGTAAGTACACTGTATATAAATTACTTGTCCGATACACTTTTAGTAAATACACTGTATATAAATTACTTGTCCCATACACTTGTAGTAAGTACACTGTAAATAAATTACTTGTCCGATACACTTGTAGTAAGTACACTGTATATAAATTACTTGTCCCATACACTTCTAGTAAGTACACTGTATATAAATTACTTGTCCCATACACTTCTAGTAAGTACACTGTAAATAAATTACTTGTCCGATACACTTGTAGTAAGTACACTGTAAATAAATTACTTGTCCCATTGCACCTGAACCTCCCAGACACCGTTTTTTATTTACTTTCCAACAGGTCATGTTGTCAGCTTTAATTTATATTCCTGGATGTTTATTGAATTTGTATTTTCTCCCTCCCAGCTCTATTACTTTATTTTTCATCGGAAAATTTTCTTAGCAAATTGCGATTTTATCTTATTAGACAGGTCAAGAAGAATCCTAAATTCTGAATGAAAAAAAATATGTTCTTACCGTTTGATCGTTATACGGGATGATGCAATGAACATTATAATTTTTTCTTGCATTTTAGGATTTCACATTCGTTGGGTGAAGACTGAACCTTGTTATAAAACATTGGAGGAATCTTGCTCCAGAATGGTAGGAGGTTAATTGCCTAACCAAGAATATTAATTTATTCCGCATGCTCAAACTAAGGTGGGAGAGAATTTCGAGTACCAAACACAGAAATCTCGGGGATTGCTAAACTTACATAGCTTTGAGGTTATACGAGGTTCAAATGTTGTTGTGAATAACATCAGGTCGGGGGCTTAGCCAGTAAAACCTATGTGTTACATTGGCAGATTTTTTTCCAGCATTCCGATGAAAAAGTCTTTACGGTCATGCCTCGCCTAAAACCCCCTATAAATATACAAACTTTGCCTAAAAGATTGCGATTGTGTGATATTAAAGATTGGTTAAATATCTCAAATTATGTAGAATTTAAATCCATTGCTTAAGATAGAAATTTAAATTACATTATGGGATCCCAAATAGTTTTTGAAGAGTCCAGTTTTTGATATCTTTTACCATTTTTGATATCTACCACTACATTGATTTTTATTTTTATAGATTTGGCGCTCTCAAGAAAATCATATTAGAAAAATCCCCCAAAATCCCCCAGTATTGACTCTCTAAATGCTTTTATTTGTTATTTTCTTCAATCCCGTTCCACCTTACGTTCCCTTCAACATTCTCATTTATGTGTCATCCTATTTAATTTTAAAAAAAATCTACAAGTGATTTTCCTTCCACTCTTAATGAAATTACACATGCGTAACATTGAATGAGAAATGTCACTCATAAAAAGTCATATAGGTTTTCATATAAATGGGGAAAAATGCCTGTAAAAAAGGTCAAAAGAATGTTATGTATAATATGTAAAAAGTGACATAAAACGTGCAACTAATGAGCAAACATTAGAGTTGAAGATTGTGAAGACAAATGCCTTCCGAGAAGAAAATGAAATGCTAGTGAAGCTGTCTGTCAGTCTTATTTTAAGTTGGAGAAATTATTATAGGACATGTGTGTTTTCTTTATCAGTCGTACGTATATTGAAAGTACTTTCTACTTCTCTGGTTATTTCTGAAAAGTTATCATTACGTTCGCACTTTTTATCATCCATAAGCAGTTCCCCTTATTAGGATGACCCACCTTTGCTGTTATTGATTTCAGTGTAGTATTTCTTACGAGTATAATAAGTTCACAATGCGCATTCAATATTTTTGAATTATCTAGTGTTTGTCTACATCTTTTTCCCCCCATAAAATAGATTATGAAATTTTATTTGTTCTCGTTTTTGTTTTTGTTGTAGTACCGCTATTTCTCTTAAAATCAATTTTTTCTCCAGATTTGGGAAAATGGTAGAATAGGTCGAATTGAGCTTACCGGAAAGATTTTTATGGCTGGAACTGTGATGGTTTGCGTTTAAGGTCGTCCTGGTGCGTAGAACCGACCACCGTGAGGACTAATGTTAATTTGTTCTTAGAAGTGGCTGATTAATGGAACCTCCGGGCCAACTGAGACCCTTTGATGTTCTTTTTTATGGTACTTGAAAACTACTTTTGCGAGTGATACCAATCGAAGGTTAAAATGGAAATAATCAGTACCTGTATGGAGAAAAAATGCTGGGGCCGGCTGGTGATCAACATGTGACCAGAAAAATATTTTTAATTAACACCTAACCCCTGTTATCACTCAATATCTTAATCATTTTCACCAACTTCTGTTTGGTGGGCGAGTGTATTTCGGCTGTTGGTGTTTCAGGTCAACCAGTAAGCAATACCCAGAGAAGAGTCATATGCCAGAAGCTCACGTCTCGTTATTTCTATAACCATTTTACATAGAAGACTCAATAAATGCTGATTTCATTTACACCCATATTTTTCTTTGTTATCTGTGGTGGCGTCTTCATATTTCAAAACAAAATTTAAATGAACTTCAACAAGTTCTTATAAGTTTTCAACTTACAAAAGTGCGAACAACTTTTTTCTTCTTTTTGGCCAATCTTAAACCACGCAGCTGATGAAAATATTAATTGTAGCGCTGAGAAAAGTTGGAAATAGGAATGAAAAACAAAGATAAGATATAACACACATTTCGTGGGAATCTGATGAGGGATTTTACCCCCAAAAGCGTGAAATGGTGTTTATAGAAACAAAACAGATGAGAAATTCTTAAAAGGGGAAAACTTCTTGATGTTGGGAAAATTAGGCTAAACTCTTGAAACTTGTAACGCCATAATGTGAGTTTTACAGATCTCTCACCAGCTGTATAGTAATGCTGTAATACCCTCAAAATTGTGAAGAGGCCATTGGGACTTGCCCCAAAGAAACTCTACATTTACATTTTTACATCCTTTTCCTATTTATAATATTGAAATTGGGTGATTTAGTAATTCTCGCCTCAACGCTATTTGCACTCGAAGGAAAATTAACGAGAAAGTCCTAGTTATGGTATTTCTGACAAAATTGCTTCGTTCATTTTTACTTTCCTTATCCTATTAGCTGAAATTTTCGATGTCGAGTTTCCAATGCCAAAACACGTTTTGGGGTCTCCAGAGCCCAAACTCGATTTTTAGCCATTGGTCCGTGTGTGTGTGTCTGTCTGTGAACAATATATCTCAAGAAAGCCACATGCTAGAGACTTGAAATTTGGTATGTATTTATGCTATGAACGAAATCGAATATACCGTTGGCGGTTTTATGCCGCTTTCTAGCGGTTTTCGCATTTCCCACTTAAAATGAGAACGGTAATAGCTACAACTTTAAATTTGGTGCCTATTCATATCAATTTCATACAACAAATTGAAAAATATAACTCAGGTTGAAGTGTAATATATTGTTGGCCGCTAATTAGAGGTTGAAGGCCGCTTTTTGGTGGTTCTGTCTAAAACCAAATGGAAAGAGCTAGAACATGAAATATGGTGCCTATTCATATCAAATTTATACAAGAAATTGAAAAATACAACTAGGTTGAAGTGTCATATAGATTTGGTCTCTGGGCACTTAAAACGTATTTTGGCATTGAAAACTCGACATCGAAAATTTCAGCCCATTGCAATATTTTCTTTTTTTATAGATAACGAAAGTCGCGTGATGTTCACACCAGATTTTTTACAGTCTTACCATAAAAGATATTAATATGACCTTTACTTAGACTGAAAACAGGATAGATGTGGAATGAGAAAACGGATTAAAAATGCGGGTTTATCTCCGCTTTTCTAGAATTGAATTTATCGTCTATAAGTCTATATTATAGTTATAAAGTTTTCTCTGCAAATTACTTTTTCTCTTTTTTTGCAATAAAGCTTTTACCTGCAATTTGATGCGATGTGATGTGCCATATTTCCAACTTTATAAAATAGCCTTGGGTCGGTCATCTTCATTTCGGTATAACTTTTCTTTGAATAATGACTGGCATTCATTGATATTCCCCCACTCCCTCTCTCTCTCCCTTTCTATTTACAATTGTTCTACTTTTTCCCTCATTCGCTGCCGTCGCGTGAAATAAGAAATAAACGGGGAAACAAAACAAGCATTTCGTGTTCAATTTAAAACTAATAAATGTTTTGTTTTGAATATGCAGTAGAGTTTTGATTTGTAATTGATTTTATCTGACATACATATATGTGTTTGTTATACAGGCTGATACTAAATTAAAGTGCAAAACCACAGAGCTTAGGTCAAGTTATGAATACTTAGTATAAAGTGCGTCTCATTCCACTGACCTGCATGAATTAAATAATGTTCTAATCAGTAATCGCGTGAAATACTCGTATTTATGGAATCTTATACCACACAGAAAGAACCCAACCAAAAATAAAAAATATTTCTTGAAAAATATTTCCTTCTTTAGGTTACTTTCAATTATTTTTCCTAATATACGCGAAACTGGCCGACTTCAAAACGGTCTAATTTTAACCTCCAGAAAAAAGAGAATTTGTCAAACTACGACACGGATGAAAATAATTTGTGATCAAAAGACTTTTGATCATTGAAGTAGATTAGAAACCTTTTTTGGAACACAATATTTAACTTTTATATCAAAGCTCATAACGGAGACAGTTAAACAGGGTGTAACAAAATTAAACTTTAGATCCGCCTCTGTTTTTTTTGTTTTTTTTTTAATAAAAAGATTTGAACAAATGGCAACATGGAAGTGTANAGGCAATGGTTTATTCATTTAGAAACACCCCGTATATTGTTATAAAATGTGGTTTTTTATTTTACAACATTAAAGTGTAGGCAATGGTTTATTCATTTAGAAACACCCCGTATATTGTTATAAAATGTGGTTTTTTATTTTACAACATTAAAGTGTAGGCAATGGTTTATTCATTTAGAAACACCCCGTATATTGTTATAAAATGTGGTTTTTTATTTTACAACATTAAAGTGTAGGCAATGGTTTATTCATTTAGAAACACCCCGTATATTGTTATAAAATGTGGTTTTTTATTTTACAACATTAAAGTGTAGGCAATGGTTTATTCATTTAGAAACACCCCGTATATTGTTATAAAATGTGGTTTTTTATTTTACAACATTAAAGTGTAGGCAATGGTTTATTCATTTAGAAACACCCCGTATATTGTTATAAAATGTGGTTTTTTATTTTACAACATTAAAGTGTAGGCAATGGTTTATTCATTTAGAAACACCCCGTATATTGTTATAAAATGTGGTTTTTTATTTTACAACATTAAAGTGTAGGCAATGGTTTATTCATTTAGAAACACCCCGTATATTGTTATAAAATGTGGTTTTTTATTTTACAACATTAAAGTGTAGGCAATGGTTTATTCATTTAGAAACACCCCGTATATTGTTATAAAATGTGGTTTTTTATTTTACAACATTAAAGTGTAGGCAATGGTTTATTCATTTAGAAACACCCCGTATATTGTTATAAAATGTGGTTTTTTATTTTACAACATTAAAGTGTAGGCAATGGTTTATTCATTTAGAAACACCCCGTATATTGTTATAAAATAGGGTTTTTTATTTTACAACATTAAAGTGTAGGCAATGGTTTATTCATTTAGAAACACCCCGTATAATGTTATAAAATAGGGTTTTTATTTTACAACATTAAAGTGTAGGCAATGGTTTATTCATTTAGAAACACCCCGTATATTGTTATAAAATAATGCAATAGGGTTTTAATTTAACAACATAAAAGTGTAGGCAATGATTTATTAATTTTCTTATTAATTAAATTTTATGTTTTACTCAAAAAAATTGTATAATAAAATAGAATAGGACAATTAAATCATTAAACACTATAACATATTGTAATGCTGTAGTGGTTGGGTTCTTTCTTTGTGGTATAAGATTTTATAAATTTTTCAAGCGATTACTGATTTTTTTTCGAGATAGATTCAATACCAATCTTCAGAAAGACTTCTCCTAACCTGATACACTCTTAGATGTTACTGCAAAAGATGTGTCCTAAGCAGGAATATAAATTTGTTAATTTTCAATTGGCCATGCTCCATGTCAGTACTTGGATAGCAATCCATATGGATACACACATGCTTTTGTGCGCTCAGCCATGTAAGGGCAACTGAGTTCCTGTTATTATTTAACAAATTTATATTAGACATCCTATTGGTAACTTTAAAAAACACACTACCGTTATTTATGACGAGTAAGTGAATCCTCGTCATAAATAACGGTAGTGAGTTCCTTATAGTGTATTAGTTACAAATCGGGTGCCGCCTCCTACGGATACTCTAAAAATCATTCTTATGGAATAAGATTAGTTTATGGAATAAGATCTTTGAAGCAAATTTTTTACAATACGTTAATTATTATTTTCCGTTAAACTTCCATAATATAGAAATATTTAGACATATACTAATAAGCTTCTGAATTTCGAAAGCCCTATTTTTTGTTCGCAATGCGGATAATATTTCGGGTGTTTGGACAATAAAAAACGACATAGAAAATCGTTAAAACTAAAGTTAAAAATTGAAACTTTTTTTGTTTTGTCAAATGCTTCGATGTGGTGTATATATCTTGAACAATATTTTTTTTTTCATTCGTTAAATCTTGCTCAAGAATGGTGTAGCAATCTTCTCTTAAATTCTGCACCTAACTGACCGAACAAAGTGGGGTCTATTTTAACTGCACTATTTTTCTTTAATCGTCGCTGAGTTCGTTCTAAGATAACTCTCGAAATCTTGGTCGAATGTTTATGACAAGGGGCTTTCTGGTGTACACATTTGGGTGAGTTCTACAGTACGCAGAACAAGTAGTACGAGTATGAAATGATTATATGATGCTCACATGTACGAGTGGAAGAAACCCTGTTCAAAATTTTACGTATAATATGTGAAATCATCCACAATATGATCGCAACATGTGATATCATTTTTGGACAGAATCCGAATTTCATACTGTAAACACACCATAAGCAATTGAATGGCCACTGAGAGAAGCGCCGTAGGTGTTATATAGATACGTGTAGTATTCTACATTCTGGAACACTCGAGTCTTGTTTTATACCCATATAGAGAACTTTGGTAGATCCAATGAACGAGACGTATTTGGAGTTTGGAGGCCTCTTTTACACTACAACATATACTGAAGCATGTCTCCCTTGAGTGATCCACCCAGACTAATATGTCCAACCAGTGATTTGGGGATATAGGACGAGGGGAAAATATTGGGCCCAAAAAATGTACCAAATCCTATAACTGTGAATTACCTAAAATTGGTGAATTCAATATTTAACAATTGGCAACGATTCTTCTTCACTTGTCCATGTCCGATACCAAATGTTGGCTACTACACTCTCCAGTCTAGATGTTGTTTTCCCCCATTTTACTCTTTGGCTCACTAATACAATGAGGTGTGAAATACTGATAATTAGGGTTCCTTAATCTGATGCTATAAATAAAACAAAGATGAAGGGAGATTGTAATCTAATAGAAAATACACAAAAACGAAGGAGAAGAAAAGAATGATGCAAAGGAGGAGGGAACTTGAAACTAATGCTAAAACTTATTGACAACAAAACAGACTCTGAAGAATATGAAATAAAAGATAATGTCTGGTAATAGTGTTAAAAAAGAACAAAGAATGATGATGGAGTAATAGGAAACTTGCAAGAGAACACTCCTCAAAGCGAAATCAAATTGGAGATAAAATTGGAAAAAGGCAACTTAGATTAGATAAGACATGAGTGTGTCGAGCAAGGGCTATGGGGGGAAATGTAGAATAGAGTTATAGTCTTGTGCCAAGAAGATACTTTTGCCTGGAACCATTATGTTAAACCAATATATGGAATAGCTTCTACGTAATCTTTCCAGCATTTTGATAGATATTTAATCATGTTATGTTTCTGTTGAAAATGATTCTCCCAAACAGGTTCACTTTTCTCGACAAAAAAATCTTTCTCCGATCTTTCCTCCTTCATACGATTTCGAAGCCGTGGAAAGTAGGTTTGGTTGCAAGTGCCCGGGTATTTCAATGGAGGATTTTGGGCAATGGGGGAAGAAATGTTAGATTTTATTTACTAAGTTGGGAAAAAAGTGAAGAAGGAAGACTTAAAAGAAAAGAAGTGTGAACCGTTGACACGTTCATTAGGGGCCTATGGAAAAATATAATCAAAGAATGTAAAAGCATTGGAAAAAGGTGCATTGAAAGAAGAACTAAATGACACATTTTAAAAAGGACGTTTTTGTTATAAACAATTTACAGAGCCCCTGAATTTATATTGACCACATCAAGGTCACCGCGTATTGGAATCCTCTTGAATAATTTACTTACATTCAAATAAAACTGACCTGCTAAGATAGCTTTTATATAGAAATGTATTGCCAGCCATTTTGTTTTCTTCACTGTATCCTGTCCTAGATAATTACTATATTTTCACATTTACGACATTATCTTTGCCATGCATCAGTTGAAATAAACACATTAGCGTTTTCTGACTTAAGATAGATAGTGCAAAATGTAGTACAAATATAAAACTGGGAATTTGTGCAGCGTGCATGTCTGGCTGAATGTGTTTCTTATATCTGAGGGAGAAATAAATTGCATTCAAAACATAAATGTAGTTTTAGCGGCTTGTGAATATGTGCATTATGGGTGACTTTAAGATGGACTCGTCACACAAAAGCTTATTAAAATGTAAGAACAAATTTGTTTTCGTGTCGCCCCTTTATCCGTAGAACTCCGTGGCCAATTTCTGGTGATCGAAATAACTTTTGTACCGTTCTTCTAGGGTTATCGGTCAAGCTGTCCCGATCAGATGATGCATCGAGTTTGACCCTTAAGTCTGGGCGCACCAGGCCAAAGTAACAAGTCAAGCCAGGTAATTTTATTTACATGAAGAGTTTGAGGCATATTAGTGTCTAATTAATTTTGTTCGGTATATTTCTTCAGAGCACCTATGGTCGCTCAATTTAAGCTAAAAATGTTTTGTGAGTTTCAGTTGTTCGCACAAAGTAAAAGGCTAAAAAGGCGTTGTGTATGTGGTAAATAACTTTCATCCAATTACTAAATAAGACAAAAGTTGTTTAACGTGAATTTTGGAATGTAACGTGAATTTTATACTTTTCCCCGAAGTTGGCTGTATCGCTGAAAAACTAAATTTTGGCGATAACTCCCTTCCGCTTGAACTTTAGATTTTTTCATTTCTCCTTTCGTAACTTCTGTGTTCTAATTTTCCAGTTTCTAAGTTTAGCCTTCGTAGAATTACGTTATGAGTCAGTGAGTCAATCGGTACTTCATTTTGTGAGTCTACCCACTGAGTTTTGTGCCGATAGAATTTTATTATCAAGTCTGCAACATGTCGTGTGCGAGATGAACTTTGACCAAACCATTCATAATTTGGTGTTGATATTAATTTCATTTGGCCGCCCCCTCCCCTATTTTAACGTTGGAGCTATGAACTCATACATTTTTACTGATGAATATATGAAAAGCTCAACTTTTCAAACTTTCTCTACCTTTGACTTGGTATTAAGTTTGCGTGACAATATCAAAGTTTGTGTTCTATGTTTGATGAAACTAATAAATATAATCAAGTGTCTTCCTTTGTCCTCAATACCATCAATTCTGTATTTTCTGCGGAACTTATTGCCATTTTGTTGTGTATTCAAAATATTAAATATCTCCCTTCTTCGAAATTCCTATTGGTCACTGACTCTAAAAGTGCATTGTCTGCCCTATCGAACTTCAGGTTTGACAACCCTATTATCTGTAAAATTTTCTCAGCTTGGTCTGAGCTTAAAAGTTGTGGCAAGGTTATTCGTTTCCTCTGGTGCCCGTCCCATTGTGGCATTAGAGGTAACGAAACTGCAGATTGGGCCGCTAAAAACCCTAACCTTTCTTTTCAACCACTTAAAATCTGTTCGGCCCTTGATTTCAAACCCGTCATTTCTAAAATCATTAGGGATGAATGGCAATCTTCTTGGAACAACATTCCAACCTCAAACNATATTCTGTTTCTTGATTTTTCACGCGATGTCAGATGTGACTTACGTTAATTTCGTATGCACTTTCTGTTTTGTGTATTCTTTGCATAATGTATACACTTGTTAAGAAACGACCTTGATACAATTATCTAGGTCAGATCATTAAAGAACTCTTTCTATAGTTTATGTAATTAACTCATTTCAGGTGTCTAGATATGATATTCATTTTTATTTTCAATGGAGAACCTTTGAAATCGTTGAATCAATTCTTTTACACTTTTGCGCCTTGTTTTCCCTACAACATACATATCTACGAGCGTGGTTCCAAAAGAGATAATGTATTGCAGTTCTCAATAGGTCAGCTCCCATATGCCATCATTGTACAGAAAGCTGTTCGTGATCGCGGCGTCAATAAGATATCTCACCTCCCTACAGCCCAGACCTGGCCCTCCATTGACTATCATTTATTTGCAAAACTGAAATATGAGCTGCGGGTCATCAGTGTGCGATGAAGACATCAGGTTGACTGTTTTAAAGTATTTTGACTGTAAAGATGCTAACTAAATTTTGACGGGCATAGATGTTACCCAAAAAATTTTTTAAAAAAATATTGAAATCAAGAGAGATCATGTTGAAAAATCAGACACAGTAGGTTCTTATTTTCCTTCTACATCTAGGTTATGCCATGAACTGTATTGGAACCAAAAGGTCCAGTGCTGTGAATCCCTCGATTGTTTTTGGCGCCATCTCACATATTGGAAAAACTAGAACTCAAATGCGATAAACATCCAAAATCTTTGGTCGAATCCAAAGGCTCATCGTTGAAAATAATAAACTCTAATAATATAATCTTCACTTCACTAATAATCTTTTAATTTTGTCAAGTCTCAATACTTTTGATCTAAAATCCCTCAATCCTACTGTTTATCGTTGAACTTGCAAATAATTTATCTTTCCTAATGATATCAGCAATGCTAATTATCATGTTAATATTATTTTGCAAATAATTTATCTTTCCTAATGATAAGGTCCTATCATCAGCAATGCTAATTATCATGTTAATATTATCTTAATTGACAAACAATGAAGTGATGTATTTTCCAAATGCCCATTCTCCGGAATTATCAACCCTCGGGTTTCAGGTTCGGGTGTTATCACTTTTCAAATACAGACATCCCTTTTTATGATTGATCATCAATTTTAACTGACAAGAGGTGTCATTCGAAAGCGAAACAAATGTGTGATATACACAGAATATACTGACAGACTGTTTGTATGGAATTTGTTTATATAACGAAACCAACGAGGTGCCGGAAGTTCAAAAAATGAGTTTCATCAAAATTTGGAAAAGACGTTTGACACTTATCTTGGAACGAACAAACAGACAAATAGAAGAAAAACTCTTTTATCTGTCTTTATCTGGCATCAATGGATATATCCAGCTCGTTGAATACACCAGTTCCCATTAGATTACTGAAGTTAAAAACGTTCTTCAGGGTATTACTTTGTGGGAGACCATGTAGGTTCGTTCCTTTGTGATGCTGGCTATTTTCGTCCCTAGCTAGGCTGGCTGAGGTGCTGAGGTCAATGTGGATTTTGAGTTTGTAAGTTTCCAGTGAATGAAGGACTCGATAGTGGACTCTATCTGTAAATCTATCTGGCCAACAGGGCTTTCATGGGAGGTCTTCACAGAAGTGCAAAGATTTTTTTTACATCTTAGGGAATTTATGATTCCAGGCGTCCTTATATCAGAAATGGGAGGTTTACAGTTCACAGAACTGCAAAGATTTTTTTTACATCTGAGGGAATTTATGATTCCAGGCGTCCTTATATCAGAAATGGGAGGTCTACAGTTCACAAAACTGCAAAGATTTTTTTTATATCTTAGGGAATTTACGATTCCAGTGTACCAGTGTACCTTTACGTACAACTATAACTTAGACGTTCTTATACAATACATATATTATTTCTATGTTAAATTTGAAAGGAAACTCGCAATAGACAAGTTTCAATGTTATTTTTTGTTTTCTCAAAATAGTTTGCTCAAAATTGATTTCAAGAAAAAAAATGAACATTCGAGAAGAAAGAAAGAATACCACTTTTTCTTTCAACCCAATATTACTTGTTTGTTACTGGGTCATATTTAGACATATATCTGCAGGAAAATAAAATCTGAAAACTGTTTCTTCTTCCTTTCCTCCGAACAGAAATTGTGACATGAATCATACAAACGGGGCGATTGTAAACCAAGTGAAAGCAAAGCTTTCTTGGCTCTAATTTTAGCGAAAACATTTTAAATATTTGAAAAGTTGGGGGAAGCCGAAGTTCTTTTGTAATGGGCTTCTTGTAATAGGCATAAAAACATGAGAATACCAAGTATTAAAATATCAGCTTGGTAAGCATATAAAACCTTGAGAATATCGAGTTTAAAAGAATGAAATTATCAAGTATAATTAAATTAGAATATAAAGTATACTCGTAAAATCATGTGAGATTGCACAATCTTTGGAAAGTAAATTCCATTCACACTCTCTGCGTGGGGAACCCTTCAAAAAATATTTGCAAACATGTTTCACTAACCACCTATTTATCTTCTTGTTGTTGCAGGTAAATAATTTCCCATTCTTTTTGGATTCAGATATATGTTTCATTTAATCTTGTCCACAAGGTTTGTTCTATAACCAGACCAAGTGGAAATTTCAAATTAAACTTTTTCAAATTTTGGACCCGCCAGGATTCGAACCCGGTACGTCATTATAAACCGAAATTGATTGATATTGAATTTTATATATACGCAGTCCTGCTATCAACGAAATAAGAGAGTGAGGAAAGAGCGATCCTATAGCTATTGTCAAAGGTGGATATGACAAACGTTATCAAAACTTTGATCAATGTTTTGATAACGTTTGAATTCCCATTCAGTGTCAATCCAACGGTGATAAGACGGTCTAAAATGTTAATAATTTTTCCTGCCACTTTTATGACATTTTTTCGATGTTGGCTGGCCAGCTTTTTCGATTACGCAATGCAGTAAGCAATTACTGTATAGCGTAATTGCGGCAAATAGTAATTAAATAGCGTATAGCGGGCGGTACGTAATTTGGAACTAAACTATTTAAAAATGAGGAAAGAAGATAAGATTGGAAAACAAAGGTAGAGCCATTCAATGCATTGGGCGGAAATTTACAAAATAATGCATGTTAGCCAAAGTCTCGTTTACAATTGCTTCCCCAAATTTTTATACACTAAGCCTACTACAAATGTAAGGCAAAAGTCAGGGGCAAGTTTTATTTCAAGTATAATAAAACGAAACACACTATAGGAAACTGGAATCGTAAAATGGACGTAAAGCGATATTTTGTTGTGGAATACAATCATCTGTTCTGAAGTTGCTGTTTTATATTTCCTTTTTTAAAATGAGACTCAAACAAGAAGAGGACAAAAATGTAAATTATGGTTAAAGTAAAATTTACATTTGGGAAAAACCTGATGGAAATAGCCCCCTAGAGAGGCAGAGGGAGAGAGAGAGAAAGAAATAACCAAAAAGATGTTGTTTTCTTTCTTTTGAGTGTGGATGTGAAAGGAATAATGAATTCTTCCACTTTGAAAAGCACTTCATAGACATGATTGCATTGTCGTAGGGTGGGCCTTTGAAACTATTATCCAAAGTCTTTGTAATATCTTGGACTGTCAGATTTATTAGAGCAGAACTTTTTCCTTTGAGATTTGAGAACTTTTTGAAAATTTTAATGTAGTTTTATTGAAGTGTGGGTGCTTTTATATTTTGATATACTTTCCGTTATGTGTAAAGCCACGGTGTAGCGCGGCCACTTTGCAGTCGTGTTTTATTGACCACATCGTATACAGTCTCAATTGTTAACTTTTTTTAACCTTTCAGTGCACGCATTTAATAATGATTTCCTTACACAGTCATTTTTATACAGTGTGCATGTGAAAAATGTGACCAACTTAGAATTTTGTTACACTGTAAAAAGTTCTCTGACTTGTAAATTGTCCCTGGTCCGTTGTTCCCCATATAAAAATGAAAGTTTAGGGTGGGAAATAAAGAATTAATACCAAATGCGATATTTATTTCTCGGTCCGAGTTATTATAAAATGGTTTTTGTGCATTTTAAAATTATATAATTTTTTATCGAAAAATACTATGATGCCAAAATAACCAAAATGTTCCTTAAAAATATAAATAAAATATCCCCCCCCCCCAAAAAAAAAGAATTATTGTTCAAAAATATCAATAAATGATTCCAGGTTTCCCAATAGGCCCTAATATGTTCTAAGAAGTCTGTTCTACGAACATCTGCAAAAAAATCGTATATAGAAAATCAATATCAGACCATGAAGTTATCGTGTTACAAAAAATTAGTTCAAAACGGTGGAGTCGAAATAAAGAAATTCTACTACCTTCTTCTGTTAATAATGCAATGCAATGTATGAATCTTTCTGCCTCCCCCCTCCACACACATTTGGTCATCTCTTAAACCTCTCAGTATAAACAAAGTGCCCAAATTTACATCTCAGCAAAAATAATGAATTAATGCACATCTCTTAAATTAAAAAACTCTGAAATGAAAAATAATATATTTAAATGCAAAACCAAAACAAAGAGTCTCTCAGCCCTCAACCACGAACAAATTTCCGTCAGTACAAAATGTCTTCTTCTGACATGTCTGTTTGGCTTTTGAACAAAAAGAAATTAAAACATAACTTTCAACTTTATGATTTTTATGAAATTAAGCTCACCTAGTGTCGCATCCACCTCGCTCATGATTCTGCAGGAATAAAATTACCAAACTTTTAATAAAATAATATTGATCTACGGTTAGGAAATATCCATTAATAGATTTTCTATATCCATTATTAAAAGGAGTGTTTTGTTATTACTAAGCTTGGTTTGCTTAAGTCTCCAGTCATTTCATGACACCATATTTGAAAAGCGAATTCTTGTTGTTTAGTTAAGGTTATGAGTCATAACTCCAGCAAAACAGTGAACTTGAACTAGAAAGAACCTAAATTAACATTTTAACTGAAGATTCTAAACAAAAATTGACTTAACTGGACGGTATAGGAGAATTAAATTTGAAATGTTGATCTCGAAAAAAGGCAAAATTGAAAATTTTGTTATTTATACATATGTCTTAGAAGCGGTGAGAGATACGACAAAATGTATCAAAATAGGCTTGTAAGAAATTTAATTGCCGTTTATTAACGTCTATTAAAAACTTTCGATAAAATTAACCGTTTTCCAGTTGATGATCGACGACAAAAGTCAAAGTGGCGGACGGTTACATCACTTTCCCGCCACGGGACTTTTGAGAATATTGATGATTGAGGTCTAATGTAATAACAAATTTTAGAACTTTATCATTTAATGTTTTTTCTTTTCCTAAAATCCCTTGGCTATAATCTCTCAACAATTACCTCAAAATTCTACCACTTGTCGTTACTTGTGCACATAATTATTAAGGAAGCTCTATTTTTCCTAAACCTTTGTTTAGAATTTTCGAGCTGTCCAAGATTTGAACTCGGTACCTGCCTGGTGCAATTTCAGTGTGATGCTCACTCTGTCCGGGAGACCTTTAAACTTTATATTGTTTTTAGTTGTTTTGTCGTATAATCCTGCACGGAAGAACTGATTTGGGCCAACTTGGGCCAGATAATTTCATGAAAAAATTCATAAAGGACCATCTGCATAACTAAAATGGTATAATATTTATAGTGAGCTGTACTTGAAGCACCGCCCCTGATTCCGCAATCATTGTATTTTAAAACTTTTTTCTAACATTATGATAAACTTTTGCAAAATAAAAAATGTGGAAGGATTTTCTTTTCTAACCCATTTATTTATGCAATAAACGTTGCACTTTAAATGCAACTAAAGATAACAAAAAAATGTATACAGCACTTTTGTGCACAATAGTAGTTGTAATGGAGAAAGTATAGCGCATCAGGAAACAAAAAGTTGAGGTTAACGAAAAAAAATCGGTGTTCAGGGATGTTTGAATTCTCTATTACTTATATTGTTTTTATATGTGTTCAGGGTTGTTTAAAATCTGGTGTGTTTTCGTGTATCTACAGGGTGATCAATTACAGTATGTAGTTTTTAGTAAGATTATTCTGCTTCCAACCAAGCCTGCTTCGTCATGCTTAATTGGAAGCACGGCCTGTTAAAATATTTGTCTTTGTCACTCTCAGACCTGGAAAAAATCTATGCAATTATGACGTCAAAATTGTTGTCCTTTTGTTCCGTGAAAGCAAGTCAAACATCACTGTCTGAGTTCATCCTTTTCAATTTAACTTTTACTTCCTCGTTGGAAAAGTAAACATTACCTGCTTAGTTCACAGGATCTTGAATCACTCAACTAGTGTGAACGATTGAGCAGCTACTTTTTTTGTGGGTAGCCACCAATTTCGGCATTGCCAGAGTAAATAGATTTTTGCTTGGTAGAAGATTTAAGAGGTTTTTGGGGCTCCAAGTATCTAAAGATATGGTACCCACAAAAATTGTGGAGAGGTCGTTGTATCTTACGACAGAGGAACAATTTACATTACATTAATAAAAACACTTTGTCGTTGTCCTGGCAATTTTTTATATTATATCCTCAAATTTTAAACCATTTCTGTATTGATACGAATAAAGATTTATTTTTTTCCATTTTCGAGCCGAAGGCGAACCAGAAGTCCTTTTTTCATAAATTCCATATTTTTTTCTATTTCCGCTTTCACATCAATTGTACCCTATAGATAGTCCGACATATGCGAGTGTTCTATTTTCTTCAATTATTTATTCAAGCGCTTTGTATTTTTCTTTTATTTTAGCATTTCTTGATTCTTCAGTTTATACTTCCAAAGGTATCTTTTGTATTACCACAATCAGTATAATATTCTTGTGTTTTATGCTTCTTGGCACCAGAACATTTTCTTTGTTTTTTTGGCACATCCACCATTTTCATGTTTTTGATAATTTTGCATATTGGACATAAGCAATCTCGTTATAATACAAATATGTTTTGGCACAAATCACATTTTTTCGCATTGACTTGAATGAGACAATTCAAAATAAAATATTTAAACACTGTTTTTCTTTTTTAATGTGGCTATCTATATGTATACTGAATAAATTACCTAATAACATTCATTTTCAAATAACTACTGGAAGATTCTCCAAGATTCTGCCATTATAACCGGAATCTTGTTTACAGTAATTAAAAAATTGAAAAGCGATTGAAGGAATACATTTAGGCTCTAGGGTTTTCTACTACCGAAAACGGCATCTAGCCTTGAAATCATCCACGGGTGAGAATAACTTTCGATTACTGAAAGGAAGCTCTACTAAAATATAAAGTCATGTGAAAATGATTTATTTTTGTAAAATTGCGATTATATTTCAAGAGCAATTTTTTTGTACTTAACATCTTTCTTACATACCCTCATTCGCTGAAAACTTACAAAGCTACCTACAATCACCTCACCCAGTCTGTGTTGGGCAGGGAATAGCGAACATCACAAGGTCGCAAAACTACGTGATCATTCATGTAGTATTACCTCGCTTCACGTGTCTAACGGCAACTAGTATATATGTTACGGTAAAAGTAGATAATGCGGCGATTGTGTACAATCACCAGTAATTGTATAGATTTACCGAATTCTTTGGTGAAAGTAGGAAATAATCTTTAAAAATCCTCTATTTCCTACTTTTACCGGTAATTGTATACAATTACCGGAGTCTTTGGTGAAAGTAGGAAATAATCTTTAAAAATCCTCTATTTCCTACTTTTACCGGTAATTGTATACAATCGCCAGAGGAGCTTGGTGAAAGTAAGAAATTCAAATTTCAACGATCGACACGCAAGCCCAGTGCCTTTGTTTACCACGTTTTTTTTTTTTATTTATTATTCTATATCCCCCTCCCCCCAGAGAGGTTAGGAAACGTTTTGATCGGCCATGCCTCGATTAAACTCTTGCACCAGTCTTGAGAATAATTTCCAATTATCTACTTTTACCGTAAGATTAACATAAACAACATTCAGGTTAAAAAGTAATAAATAAAAGCCTCTTGTTTTTAATTCAGGTTTAAAAAACTAAATAAAAATTACACTTCTTGAAAAAACTATTTGAATTTATTTTTTTTATTTCTTCTTTTCATTTCATTTTCTTACTTTTACCTCTGGTCCTTGGTTATTGTATACAATTACCGGTAAAAGTAGATAATTGAGAGTAATTTCTTACATAGGTGATTGTATACATTTACCGGTAAATGTATACAATCACCAATTATCTACTCTTACCGTAACATATACATTATATAACATGCTACTGATGCTACAGATGTTCGCTAATAGTTTGCAGAGTTGTGGAATTTAGAGTTTTTCTAACATTGAGACTATTTTGATCCTTAAATTCATTACTCTTGTTTCTCGTAAATACTTCATGAGTATTTTTTCCTAGTGCTTCCTCAATTTTTTATTATAAATATGTGAATTTATACATCTTTATAACTTCTCAATTTCACTTTAATAATATTTAAAACCTTGTTATCACACAATGCAGGGATAATAAATATTAAGCTAGAAATGTTTTGAAAAAAATAGTAACAAACTTATCAAGAGCCAAAAAACTTCTTTCTATTACCTCCCTTAAAAAAGTAGTTGTTTTTTAAAAGAAAAAATATTGATCATATAATTTCAGTAGAAAATATTTATTCCTGTTCAGTAAAATGCAAAAGTTGTAAAAATAGAAGTAAATAAATGTGAGTTATTGAAAGTTTCAGAAGAGAGTTTAGGGTGTCAAATAATTAACTGTCGATTGTTTATTTAAAAAGAGGTAACCTTTAGCTGATGTTAATGTCTGAGGAATGTTTCACCACCTAAGGGTGCTCTCAGACAGCTCACTTATATCTTAACGCACAGCTTTGCTCTATAAGAAGGGAAAAACAAATACACTAGGAGGGCGCAAATTGGGACATACTTACCGAACGTATAATAAAGAATGTTTGCTACTTATCACAAATAAGTATGGCACTTACTGGACTTATAATGAAGAATGTTTGCTACTTATCACAAATAAGTATGGCACTTACTGGACTTATAATAAAAAATGTTTGTTACTTATCACAATAAGTATGGCACTTACTGGACGTATAATAAAGAATGTTTGTTACTTGTCACAATAAGTATGGCACTTACTGGACGTATAATAAAGAATGTTTGTTACTTATCACAAATAAGTATGGCTATTACTGTGGACGTATAATAAAGAATGTTTGTTACTTATCACAAATAAGTATGGCACTTACTGGACGTATAATAAAGAATGTTTGTTACTTATCACAAATAAGTATGGCACTTACTGGACGTATAAAAGAATGTTTGTTATCAGATTTTAAAAAAACATATTGTTCTGTTTTTTGATTTTTGTCAATTAAAAAATAATATTGATTATTGTATGGGGAAAAATTGGAAAGAAATTTAGGTTTATTATTTTTTTTTAAAAAAAACGATAAATTTTGCCGGTCACTCCTTGAAAATATAATACAGTACGAAAAAGATATATGATCGAGAATATCAAAAGAGAATGTGCTTCGTTCTGAGATTTGATCATACTGGATTAAACTCGAGAACTAATCAGAGATCATAGCCACTTTATCATCTATAAGTTCTCTTACAGAAAAATTGGATAATTATTACTTACCCAACAGGAATATTTTGATTCCTGTATCGAAGGTAATTAATTAGTTATTCCCCAGATAGAACCCAAAGCCAAGGTAAACCAAATATTCCATGAAGTTTATATTCTTATTGAAATTATTACGGTCACGCCGTATAGTGAACGACATTTTCCACGAACTCTAAAAAGATCTTTGAAGAAAGAAGAAAAATAATTGTAAAAGTTTCGGTGTACTTCTGATTTATGAAGTACTTTTTAAAACTTTAATCAAGTCAATTGCAGAGTAAAAAAGTACAGACTATGTGTACTTTAAAATTGGTATGGTCCCTAGAAATATAAAGATATAAATAGTAAAATGACAAAAATGGTAAAATTTAAAAAATGGGTCAAAAGTTTGCGTTGTAAAATATTTCATGCAATATTTCTATGTAAATTCAATTTGAAATAAAACACGCCGGACCGGACTTGTTATCAACAAAACAAAATATTTTAATTTGCATTGTGCATATTTTACTATATTCAGAACATAAAGAAAAAATAGCACACCTAATTACAACTTAATGGCTCAGCACTGTTTCCCGTGGTTGTACAATTCCTTTTGGCCAAAGCCAAAATAATTCCGGATTTTATTATATCTCTTACCATTTGGGTTGTGTAATTGAAGGTCCTAAAAACGTCAGTTTTTGATAATAATCAGATTTCAGATGGTCTTGCAATTTTTCTATCCCTTATTTTGTACTTTTAAAATTTCTACGTGGATTTACGTTGATATTATTCATCATCCTAAGCTTGGCAAGAATTTGATATCCGAATATCGGGTCTTGTAGTAGTTAGATTCTTTAGCGTTCTGATGTTTGATTCTGATGAGGCCTTCAGGAATCTGCTTTTTGATATATTTTTCATTTTGAAGTATTTTAACAGAAGTTTTTCAAAATCCAAAATCATCATGAAAGTGGAAAGTTGTCATTTATTATAAAAATTTGATAAAATTAAAATCTTAAAGAACTAAATTATTTATAGATATCACTGAATGCAAATAATTAATATTTTTAATAATAAAATATTTAAAAGGAATCGTAAATAAATAATAAATTATTTTTAAAGACAATATCGATTCTAAAAAATTAATTGGTGGCGAGCTTTCAATAGAAGTCTACTTTGAACACCGTAGAGTCAACATCGGCCTGACGATGATAGTCTGAGTACTATTGAAAGCTCGCCACCAATTATTTTTTTAGAATCCATATTGTCTTTAGAAAAAATTTAATATGTAAATGTCTTTGAAGAATAAAATGTAAATGTCTTTGAAGACTAAATTTTCTTTTTTGAAGGAGATAATTTTTAATTAATTTTCGTCATACAATATTTTTTTTTGAGAGAGAGATTTTAATTTTATCCAATTTTATATTAATTATCAACTTCCCACTTTCATGATGACTTTGGATTTTGAAAAACTTCTATTAATATCCTTCAATGTGAAAAATACATCAAAAATCAGATTTCCTGAAGGACTCATCAGAATCAAACATCAGTTAGATTCACTACTACAAGACCCCATATTCTTGGTTAGTTTTTGGGGCCCTATTGAGAACTCATGGCAGCCCAATTAATGGCATTTTGTTCTGTGTAAGATATTGCATCATATTACAAGTTTTTCTTATTTATTCATTCATTAGTGCTGTCTGGCATCACCGTGTCTAATGGTAGCCACAGATGTTTGAGGTTTGGTGCAGCTCTCTATGAGCTGTTTTACTCCATCCGGTTGACTAAATTGAGTAAATTCTCACAAAGTGTTATGTACTTTTTATTCATGGAAAGTTAGACAGTCATAAATGGATGCAAGAAATTACGCGTTCGCATTACAGACAAATGAATATTTTCCGCAGAACCCAGTGAGATCTACAGTTTGTAGAACCACGAGTTATATTGATGATGGCACAGTGTGAAATATTGTATGAAACAATGTGAAATATTTGTATCAATAAAGTCGAACTTTGCTGTTTCAATAATGTAAAAACAATGTGGATACGAATTAAAAAGAACAAAAAACCGAAAATATTTTGAAATTGTGTCACGGAGGAGTTCCCCCTTATGACAAAGACATTCTCTGTGCTACAGAGATAAAACTTTTCTATTATATCTAATCATTAACTTTTTTAGAATAATCGGAATCGCATACAATAATAAAATTGTTCTATGCTGGGAAGTTCATGAATGAATAGAAATTCACGTTCATCTCTTATTAAAGAAGTAGATGTGTACCCACCAATGGTTGCTATGGACCTCTATAAAAAATGTAACCAACAATATACATTATGGTCCATTATATAAGTGCGTTCTATTATACTCCATAAAATTTCTAGATATCTATCCTGGGATATTTGAGGCGACCTTTGCTTATTAATATATACGATAACATCTGTGAACTACGAGTATATACCCTTTAATCAGTTAAAGTGCTAATAGGGTACAAAAAATAACATAATTATTGACCATACCATTTTTCTTCAAATTTTTTTCGAGATTTATCGTTCAACGAACAAAAAACAGATTTTTAAAGAAAATTCTTGTTGTTAAAACTGGACTTCACTTGATTCAGTCAATTGTCGCTGTATTATTGCCACCTAGTGCCCGTAACATTCATATTTCGCGTCAATTTTCGTGGTTGCAGAATATTTTTTGATCAAAATAAATTTCTCCGTGCAAATATACGTTTTTTGGGGGACTGGTAGGAGGGTCTTTCTTACAATTTAGGCTGTGCTGCTATAAAGTGTGTTTATTAGTGATGACCAGCTTTCAGTTGAACTTTTGCTTTTTTAGTTCGCAGTGATTTTGTAGCTAGTACTGCAGAATTACCACTGCTAGTCCCAGAGTTACCACTGTTAGTATCTCCTTGACAGTTTATTTCGGATATAAAGATGTCAAATCAGACATCTTTGTAGCTCAAATGAACTCTGTAGAAGTCACTATCTTTGTCCCATCTGGTTTATAAAACATTTTTAATAACAAATTCTAATGAGCTTTTCAATTTGCAGAATACAAACGAGTAGTGATGGTTACATTAGGAGAGGGGAAATGAAAAATGATGGTTGAAGAAGTAGAGGTGGGGGGACCACAGGGGACGACGATGACGAAGGAGAAGTTTATTGTTTTGGTTTTATTATTTGTAAAATTTTATTCTGATACAATTGAAATTATCTCTCCCGTTCTGGCGCTCTTGACAGCCCTATTTCCACCCCCTCTTTTTCCCTTCCCATCCTCCCTTTCTATCTACTTTATACACAACACACAACTGATTTCCTATTTTTTGTTTCTTTCGCCTTTTATTTATCCAACTTTTCCTTTGTCTCCGTACTTTACTCGTTCTTACTCCTAGACACATCCCATACTTTTTCAATTAGAAATTCATACGTTTTTTTGTTTCCTCTTCTTCATTGTGCAAACATTGTTAGTTTTATTGGTTTCTCTTTTATTGACAACTTATCTTTAAAACTCAAACACGTTAAACTGTAAATTATTATTTTTGGTCAATCATTCATCGTGGTTGGATTGAACCTAAAAAGAAGCATCTCTGTTTTTTTAGAAAGGAAAATCCAATTTAATTTCCTCTTTTCTCTCCTTCCACTCCTCGTTCGCACTTCAGGTTATTCAGTCTTCTTAGAAAATCTCCAGTGACATAAGCCTCTCTTCGCCTTCCTTCGTCATCGCTATGTTTTACTCTTATGTAAATCAGAAAATCGGCGTGAACGACTTCCCTATCTGACATTTTATTGGATACGTACGTGTAGAATAAGCCATATCACTAGAAAATGGTACCCTCTAACGCCTCTGAGGTAGAACCTGTGATTGAAGCACCAATTTTCTATAGGAACCATTAAAAATTTGATCAAACAGCAACTTTTTAAAAATATGCGACCAGTTTCCGACATTGTTTCTTGGTTTGAATTTCTCTCACGCAGTCACAGATCCTCATATTTTTTAAAAAAATTAATCTAGGGTAGAAAAGAAAACATGACTCTAAAGCACTTCTATGAGCGGAAATAGGGTGGGACCCAAGGGGGCACGTGCCTCCCCCCCCCCAGTTTCTTTAAGCGGGCGGTGTCTTTCGAATTTTATTATACCTGATCACGTAATTTAAAAAAAAAAATCAAATGAATGGTGATCCGCGGTATCTTTTATCCCATTGAGTGGGGGGCACGGGCCCCCAAATAATTCCCAATCCTGAGACTAAATAGAAATACGTAAATAAAAAATCGTAAAAAATTCTATCATCCGTCATGGCACTTTTTTTCCTCACGTTATAAAATCGCTTATCACCCTTATGAAAGGTATTTGTGGTAAGCTCTACAGCTTTTAACAAATTAGATATCGTACCTCGATAAACATTGCATTAAAAAGTAGTACCCAGGACTCGAAATCCCGGTCTCTAGGTTACGAGTCCCTCCCCTCCAAATTTTCTATTAGGTATATTGTGCGATTGTGCCCCACCCCCCCCCCCAAAACAAGACGACTAT
>CM022879.1:10496208-10521054 GCA_012654025.1 Pachypsylla venusta | reverse complement strand
TTCAACCTAAGTTGTATTTTTCAATTTCTTGTATGAAATTGATATGAATAGGCACCAAGTTTAAAGTTCTAACACTATTACCGTTCTCATTTTAAGCAGGATATGCAAAAACCACTAAAATCGGCATAAAACCGAGAACCGTACATTCGATTTCCACCAAAAGCTTATTTTGCCGTTCATGGCATAAAACTCTACTACTTTCCGTTCTTGAGACATTTTGTTCACAGACAGACACATCCACGGACCAATGGCTGAAACTGGGGAAATATTGCCCTGGGGACCCCAAAACGTGTTTGGCATTGAAAACTCGACATAGAAAATTTCAGCCCATTACAGTACTTTCCTTTTTATAGGAGAAGGAAAGTAAAAATGATAAAATAAATACCTAAGGTCATGTTTTTTTCGGGATTGGAGCTTGTGGATCCCACAGACTGCAAATCCCGCAAAAATAGCGCAGATCCCGCATTTGCGGGATTGGAAGCCCTAATTATATAATGCTTAAAATTGTCACAATGATAGAAACAATCAATATTGAATAAAGAAGAACCCCCCATGCCCTAATTGGGTTTCATGATGCTCGCATTAATTTGACAAAACATAAACTCAAAATCAATTAAAAGCTTTGTCTGCACAGAGTGTTCCGCTATAAGTACATCTATTATTGAAGCCTGTTCAGAACTTGTAATCCGAATGTTCAGTGACAACTTTCAGTATCTAATGACCTCTTATATTTCCTTACTGCGCTTTAATTTTTTTTACAATAAAATCTGGGAACTTTCAGAAGTTCTCTGTACAGTTCATTAAGAATTAAAAGTTTTTTGAAACCCGAGCAAAGTTCAATTTACATGAGTAAGACAGAAAGTTAGGTTAAAGTTAGTTTATACAACTTCTTTTGTTGTGTTCTCTTATTCGTCAATTGTATTTTCTTTTATAGTTTTCATTTGATGCAAAATGGAATAATTACCTTTATTTTTGGAATATTCTTAAAGTGTACTTGTTTACGGACTCCCTTTCGAGTGCTCAAGAAAGGAGATGCTTTACACTCGAATGAGAGTCCGTTCGTATACACCACATATTTTTGGCAGTTTCCGGGTACTCTAAGCCTCCTGGGGACAACGGAGTATCTGTTGTTGATGGTAGCGAACCAACAAGTTTGGTTTTACCTTATTTAGCTTATTTGTAGCGGAAACCAAATATGAATAGCGGAAACCCAAAAAAAAGACGGTTTGACATAAGTAGGTATACCTACAGATAATTACCTTGGAGTGTGACTTTTTGGACAAAGAAATAGCCAGCATCACGAGGGTGCGAACCCACGTAGACACCCTCCTTTTAAAACCCCACCGGACGTTACTTAACTTCAGTGATCTAAATGAAACTGTTGTATTCAACGTGCCTTAGACGCTTGCTAACACAACATCTTTACTAGGCTATAAATTGAATGCAACGCTCATTGTATTTGACTTTGGCGGACGGAGCGCTGCCACGCTCCTCAATTACTGTAGAGTGTAGGTAGGTAGTTATGTTTGTCCCGTCTATATACCATTCATCTCATTGCGATGAATCTTTTGAGAGCTTACTCGTATTATGCTGACCAGTTACATCTCTGGCTGTACTCACAACTTCTTGTCTGTATCGATGCAGCTGCTTTGACTAAATCAGCTTTTAGCGACTTGATATTCCTATGAGCTTTCGAGCAGCCCCCACTTTTAACAGATTATTTTTTTCATTTTTCGAAGGTTTTATCGAAATACAAAACTATGTTTTAAATATATATGCGAAGGTAATCCTGTCTGTTACGCTGTGAAATAAACTGCAGTACCGATTTTGAGGACATTTGCTATGAAGATAATTTGACCCAGGGATAATTGCAATTTATTATTATAGACATTTATCTTGTAAAAAGATACTTTGGTAAGCGGTATATCCACACACTTGCTCGTAAAGGGTGTGTAAAGTTAACAGATAGCAGATAGTCCAGAAGTCAGAAAGAACAAATTAAGGACAAGAGGGAGTACCGAATAAAAAAATATCTTTCTGAAATTATTTGCAGTTTAAATCTGCCATATCCGCAAGGAGTTTGTGTTTTCTCTCAATTTTTTCAACCAGAAATACCAGTAGATACTAATTCAAAAAATAGAAACACTAATATTTTTAGTAGCACACTAGTTTAATCCTCAATGCATTTTCTTTCTGTGTGGGATCTTCTTTCTGGCCCTCAGGGGTAACATTTTTCAAAAAAACATAACTATTTTAGTGCATCGTGCATCTATATGAAACGTTTTTATTTCTCTAAAAGCATATGGGGGACATTACATGAATAGTAACTTGCATCCTTTGTATGCAAGTAAGAACATTATCGAAGTTGCCTCACTTTTTAATATTAATGACTTGCTAACTTCAAAGAGAGCACTTGAAAAACTTTTCCCTTTAACTTGGAACAGTTGCTTTTCAATGGTCAGCAGTTGTGAGAACGTAAGTCATACTGTTTTAAATTCAATTGTTCTTTCAAATACCTTATGTTCGCCGGATTTCTAAATTTCTACGAAGAGTCGGTGTTTCTTTCCAATATCTCAAATATTGGACCGTGACTAGCCGAATTTGGCCGTAATTTGAAAACGCTCTGACATTATTAATTTCTGATAATTTTTCTAGCCTCTTTTAAAACATGATTTTTTTTGGGGGGTGGAGGTTTTGTTCCATCCAATTTTGCGCTTTCAGCCAACTGTAGTATTGGAACAGACTACCGTTAGAATATTTTTTATTTATTGTATACTGCATGTACCTACCTCGGTAGCTCATTGGTAAAGCGCTCGCTTGGTAAACAGAGGGCGCGGTTTCGATCCCCAGATGGAACAGGATTTTTCCCTTAATCAGCCATACCTTTTATAAAAATGATTCATTTATTATTTGAAATTACGTTTCAATTCTATTTAAATTGCAAAGAAGTATTACTCTATACGTCAGATTCACCCGGCCACTTGAAATTTTCAAAGTCAATTTTCTCTCTTTTGTTTATACTCATAGCAAACAGCAAGACATTATACTCACCCTGTAGGCAAATTACAGAAATGTTACTTTTTTCCTCTTTCATATCCTGGGGATTATTTTATTTCCCCGAAAAATGCTTTTCGATTATTTATTTATTTCAAAACAAAGACGCAAAATAATGGCTTTGATCTTTCACTTGAAAAAGGAAAAATAATATTAAAAAATAAGATTCTGATGTGATATTTGATTTGAAATTGGGAAGGATTTTTGGTTTTCAAAAAGCAAAGTTTAAACATATCATAATATTATTGCTCTCCTTTGTATTGCTAAAATCTTTTTCATGTTGTTTGAATGAATATGTTAAATTTAAAGGAAACATTTATCCACCCAGAAGTTCATTGAAGGAATTATATTATTGAAATGGGAATAAGTATTCTTAACGACAATGTCAAGTGACTGGTCTATGATTTGGCAGCAGAGGATCAATCCCCAAAAACGTGATTGATTTTTTTACCTCCATCCGATTAAAAAATATAGTGACTTCAGTTCTGCAGCCCGACACGTACCTTACTACAGCCCATACTATGGCTACAGTAACATGTAGTTACTGTAGCCATTGTAAGGGCTGGAAGACAACCGGAAGACATTATTTATTATAACTCCAAGAACATTGATAGTTATTATTTTGTTGAATTTATTTTTCTTTATTGCTTACTTTTGCTTTTTATTGTTTAGTAAATAATGAATGTTCAAAGTCAAATAATCCTCTAGAAACTTCGTTTGTAAGTAAGAAGAACTGATCATATTAATAATTGTCTCGCTGAAGAATGTTAAAGAGATTATTGACCGGACCTGACAAAGACATGAAACTAGAGATAGACAATAAACTAAGGCGATGCTCCTTTCTTGACAGAGGTATTCTATAACTGAAAGTGTTTCTGTTCAGAAATATTTATAGACTCCGAGGGAAAGAATCCTCTGGAAACACCACGCACAGTTAAGATATTTTACGCGTGATAAATTGCAATTAGAACAAACCAACCCTTTTATCATGTCATAGACCGGTAATAGGGAGAATAAAACAATAGAAGTGAACGAAATAATTACTAAGTTGATTGGACACCTAACTGAAAGAAGTGAAAACAATAAAAGTGAACAAAATAATAACCAAGTTAACTGAACGAAGTGAAAACAATAAAAGTGAACACAATAATAACCAAGTTGATTGGACACCTAATAACTGAAAGAAGTGAAAACAATAGAAGTGAAAGAAATAATAACCAAGTTGATTTTACACCTAACTGAAAGAAGTGAAAACAATAGAAGTGAACGAAATAATAACCAAGTTGATTGAACACCTAACTGAACGAAGTGAAAACAATAAAAGTGAACATAATAATCAAGTTGATTGAACACCTAACTGGAAGAAGTGAAAACAATAGAAGTGAACTAATTAATAACCAAGTTGATTGGACACTTAACTGAAAGAAGTAAAACAATAAAAGGGAACGAAATAATAACCAAGTTGATTGGACACCTAACTGAACGAAGTGAAAACAATAGAAGTGAACGAAATAATAACCAAGTTGATTGGACACTTAACTGAAAGAAGTAAAACAATAGAAGTGAACGAAATAATAACCAAGTTGATTAAATACCTAACAGAACGAAGTGAAAACAATAAAAGTGAACACAATAATAACCAAGTTGATTGGACACCTAAAACAATAAAACTGAAAGAAGTAAAACAATAAAAGGGAACGAAGTAATAACCAAGTTGATTAGACACCTAACTGAAAGAAGTAAAACAATAGAAGCGAACGAAATAATAACCAAGTTGATTGGACACCTAAATGAACGAAGTGAAAACAATAAAAGTGAACACAATAATAACCAAGTTGATTGGACACCTAACTGAAAGAAATGAAAACAATTGGACACCTAACTGAAAGAAGTAAAACAATAAAAGTGAACGAAATAATAACCAAGTTGATTGGACACCTAACTGAACGAAGTGAGTTTGAACACAACGACATTTGTTTAAACGTCTGTTCATTCCACGTTCGTTCAAATGCCTTGGCTGATTGTAATTCAATTTGATATAGACATTTGTGTTGTCACACCCATAGGAATTAAAATGTACGTTTTTGACAAATTCAAAAACCAAAATTACCTGTTTTAAATGGCCATCATGAGGCCCCGAGTAGTCCAATAGAGATTGGACTACTCGGGGCCTCATGGTGGCCATTTAATATTAGAATATATGCTATAGTTCTCACAGAGTAGGCTTCATTAGCAATTGTTTAGTTTGAACTTTTTCCCTGGCATTCTATTCCACACTATGATAAGTTGGGCTCTTAATAATAATAAAGTGAAATGCTTAAATTTTATTTTCAACAAATTTCTCTTATTCTTGTCACCGTTGAGAATAAGGCTTTCCCTATTTGGTGATAGAAGATTAATATCAAACCAGACGTGAGGAATCAATGTGGGGAACTATATAGGAGAGGAGAAGAAGGATGTACTTAAGGGAAGAAAAGAACAGGCACACATTTATAGAAATGCCTTACTTAAATCTGAATGGGACTCTGACGATATTTTTTCCTATTTTTCCTACAAAGTGACTAGCATCTCACGTTACCACGAGCGATTTCAAGCGACTGAACAAGGAGTCAAATGGATTTTGTTGCTTGAAGTCACTCGTAGTAGCGTGAGCTTGTGTTCGCCTCCGAAGGACAAGCGTCCTGAGTTTTGGACCCTTTATTCAATACCCAGCGGGCCATATTCATTCAGTACTTTTGTATCCATGGTGGCTATTTTAAATGAGTGAGGTCTACAGTTCACAGAATTACTAGTCAAGTTAGTTATAAAGATATTATGCTTTCAAATCATATGTCAAGAGAAATCTTCAACTTGTTACAAATCAAACTTTACACAAGTTCCCGTTAGATCACTGAAGTTAATCAACGTCCAGCGAGGTTTCACTTAATAAGTGCCACGACCACGCAGGGTTCCTGCCTTTGTTATGCTGGCTTTACCGATAACTCTGGACTAAGGTTCATTATTGAAAATAATATGTACTTACTATATTTTTTTCATTTCTGTTGGAAAACTGAGAGAACATGTTTTTTTATCCAATTAGGCGCTTGAACCTGAGAACATGTTTGTGCCTTTGCTGAACTCTATTCTCACTTTCTGAAAATTTCCCTGAAAAAGGAAAAATAAAATTGAAGAAAAGAAAAGTATAGAATTCTTATGCGAACATGAACTTTTGAAAGTAAAGGATTTTGTGTTTGACATTCTTGGCAGTGGGAGGAGGAAAAATTCTATACTTTCCATATAAACAACCAAAAGCTAATGTCACCCGAAACATTTTGGTCGGATTTTCTGAGAACATGAAGGGGAGAGCAAGGTAATTCTATGTATGGGTGTTCTGTTGCTCCATTCTATTCTCCAGCTTTGTTTTATGTTTTCTAGAATTCTTCATATTAGTAAATACAAAATATGTACTCCATCATAGATAGCTAAAATTTCAGTTTCTAAGAACTGAAAACCTCATGACGCGAAGGAAAATGTTCGAAAAAAATATTATTGTATCTTGCTCATTTTCGAATTTATACTTTTTGTCAGTTATCTATCATATTGCGTGTCAGGTGCCACCAAAATTTTTCTCTGAAAAAAAAAAAAATAGAACAAAATAGTCCGTTCCGAAATAACCATTGAATAAACTTTATTTAATAACCCCGTAGAGTCCTTTCGTATCCCAATCTTGTCGGACCAACATTTAAAATAATAAAACTAGTAGCTCTAAGCACCCATACTAGACTTACTCACTTACATGGGCCCAAAAACGAATTTAATCAAAATCTGAGATAATGATCGATAGTTATCGTGTGGTACAGAAAATACAAACAGAATAAAAATCGTGGAATTAAAACTAGACCTCACTTCGTTGAGTCAATAATGAAAATAAAAAACATATTGGCTTCTTTTGAAAAAACATTTTGGCTCCATGCTCTGGGTGTCTGCTTCACTGATTTGGCAAGCTTCCCTCGAACAATATTCATAGTGAACGAAATATGTATATCTAATTTAGTATAATTAAGGGCCCCGTCCAAATATCACCACAAAAAGAAAGTACATCTTTGCATTGCGGATCTCTCGATATGAACATATTTGGAACCCTTGATCTGATGCAAAATCAACATAATTTCCACTGAAAAATTGTTCCCATTGTATCAGCGTTTTCCCAGTTGGATAATACATCAGTCTTATTTCAATTTACAAGTAGCATACACCAGGTATCTGTAAGATACCTTACGACGCGAAGCAATGTAAAGTAGACAGGCAGGTAGGGAAGATGTTTTGTTTGCTTTTAATATTCCAAAGAACACATTCTGTTCATCTCATTGCCCTCAATGTGTATCGAAAAGTGAACAATAAATTGTTTCTCTACCAAGCCTAAGCTTATTCCTACATTTTTCAATCAAGATTTGGTTCATATGATATCTCTTTTAGAATTTGTTCAAGAGAAAAAAGTGTATCTGTTTTATGTAAATGTCTTGCAATGTACGTTCTAGTTCATACGAATACATCTATCACGCAAGCCAGACACATTCATACAGGTCGCAAGTTGGACCTCTTCCTCCAGTGTTCTTCAATCTTGTCTAACTTCTGGTATATTCTTCACGTTTCAGATCTTCATTCAAATGATCGTTTCCATTCACTTCAATGTTTTATGTCACATCTAGGAACACAGATTAACATAATGATATGTTCTTATTTCAGATTTTCAGGATACGAGTAGATTAGTCAGTGAAAATAAACTTTTTTTAACATTTTAATCGGTAAAGCAAAACCATTATCAATCACACATTTTAGGAAAATGATTTTTGATACTATTTTTATTCTCTGGATGTGTAACACACTTTTTTATCCAAAAAACACATCATGTTTCCCCAGTTTTACATGTTTAAAATTTTCGTTCCATACAAGAGTCACATTCATGCAGGGATTCATGACGCACGATATATAGATATTTTTCAATTATTTAATATGATACTAAATCAACATCAGTCTACATACACTTTTGAATTGTATTTTGAAGCTTCGTCTATCAAATATATTTTTTCCCTATTTTTCTCTGTTAGCCCAATAGTTGGGAAAATCTGCAAATTGCATTGAAACTTGAAAACTCAACTAAATCTGACTTCCTTGTTACTGAGCAATCGCTTCTTTGCTAGGCGTAACGATTAAAAACTAAAAAATAAAATTAAATTGATTAAAAAGAAACTGAAATATTGTGCACATTTTGAAGATTTTTTCTCAAAATTGCCCCAATATGGTTTCGTAGAATTGCCTCTACACCTAACTGAAAGAAGTTTTTGGCCCACTTAATATATGTGCATACCTTTAATACTTGTTTAATATATTCACTTCCAATGTTTATACTAGTTGTACTTTCTCTTTGTAATGCAGCCCGTATTATTTTTAACAAGTAACTTTTTCTTCTCTTCCCCGAAAAGAAAGGAGATGCTTAAAAAAAATGTTTAAAATTCTATGAAAGTAGCAATACAACATTGTAAACTGATATGGTGTTTATGTTGGTACGACTATCTTGTTGAGAGGAGACAGGATCGCCAACTTGCAAATTAAAATAGAATTCGATATAATTTTCTAAATATGTATTGTAACTGTTACGGACGTTTTTGATACTCTCGAGAGTGAACTCTGGCTGAAACAAGTAGTTCCTATTTGAAGACATATATCACTAGTGGATCAAGACGATCAGGATTTCACTAACGTTCACAATGAATCACTTTGGAGTTGACCTAATAGGAACCACCAATTTTATTATGGCCATAATATCAATTTGATCCCTGTAGCGTAGCCCAAAATTTCATGATACTAATTTGTTGGTCATTATTTAAATGGCATTGCTTCTGGTACGTTGATATTGCACGTGGTTGACCCGGGGGCATTTCCTGGTGTGGTCGGACAATTTTTGTCTTTGTGCTTTTTAGGGTTCACTAAGACTCATGAGGACGATTGAGTAGCTCTAATGTGAATAGCGACCAGTAGCGGCTTGGTAGAAGATTTAAGGCTCTTCCTAATGTTTTGATAACAACATAAATGTGAAGAGACCTTTGGTTGTTACCACCAAGGAACTCGACATTTTTTAAAAAAATATAATTTAAATATGGCTTTACCAAGTTTTACGGATTTGGCAGTTAACCATCAGTCTAATTTGCTTTGTCAACCATCTATTCAGTTGCCTAAAAATTATCATTTTGTATTTTCATTCAACTTTGTCTAAAATTCCAAAATGACGGGTCAAATGGTCAGCAATGTCTGTAACTTATCCACGAGTATCGGTTGAAGGTTACACTTAGATATGAAAAGCCAGGGTGTCAGATTATGCTTGTGACAAGTTTAAGAAATGTCTGATTTATATTCTTTGTTGCACACAAGAGTACAAAAGAATGGTAAAAAACGTTTTCAGTAATAAATAAATTTTTGAAAATGTTACAGCACATACCACAGTAGAACAGTTTCTTTGTGTAACAGTATACAGCGTGTTTCTATATTCCAGCTTCCTTTGACTCAATTCAGGTCGTTCTTAAAAACATTCTTATGTTACTGAGCTACTTACTGTATTGATCTCGATTCACTTCCGATTGCTTTAATTTTGCAAAACAAAAAAATTACCTACTGCTTATATGGTCGCCTCGTGTTTTTGTTCTTTATGCGAACTAACATTGAGTTTGGTTCTGAAACAATCTGGTTTGCTCTATTTATTTACAATAAAAATTTGCCTCTTTACTTATATTACATCATCCTCATTTCACTCATTTCTCAATAAAAAAATAAAAAGGATAAGTTCAAAATCTGATGAATAGGGTCAGTGTTCTTCTAGATTAGAGGGTATTGGTTATGCTTCCATCTTTCTGTGAACTAATTGCCGTACTTTCTGGAATGTCCAATTACAAATTTAGGTAAATCTAGAATCGTAAAGAATATGGCAGCTTTACAATAAGCCATTAATGACAGACATTCTAAAAAACCAACATAATGAGATGGGTGAACAGATAATCATATACCTGAAAACTGAGGATAAGATTGCAAGACATTGCAGAAAGATGGTACTGAGGAAATAGATCAAAAACGATGGAAGAGGATTGGATGCAAAGTGCATATGACACACCAAGTGAAATGCAACGTTTTCTTGTCAGTTGTATCAATTTAGACTGTCTTAAAATCTGAGGGAGAGCATCAAGTTTTATATGAGATTATGCGGTACGAACTATACATTAAACGCGCCCATCAATAGAATGATTAGGTAAACCAATGACAAAAAAAAAATTTTGATTTTCTTTTAAATTTTTACTTTATATATTTGCGCATTGTTTCTTCGCTTTATTATTATTTTTCGGTTATCAAGAGGAATTATAGTTATTTCCTCTGGGATAAGCATCTGGATCAGGAATTAACCTAATTCCTCAGACCCAGCGCCTTCACTCTTTAAATTCCTACTTTTCTCAAGATGTAGGTTGATCCAAGCAGTGCACACTCTTGTATATTATTGATGTTGAGGTGTCCCGGTATTTGTTTTAGATTTTCTTTTAATGTTTTTGGCACTACGCCAAGGGCTCCCACTACTATTGGTACTACTTTCACTTTCATGTTCCATATTCTTTCAATTTCGATGGCCAAGTCCTTTTATTTTAATTTCTTTTCGGTTTCTTTTTTTCCACGTTTACATCGGTTGGTACTGCTACATCAGTGATTGTGCAGGGTTTGTCTTTTCTGTTCTTAATTATTATATCTGCTTTGTTGGCGTTTATTGTTCTGTCCGTTTGTACTTGCTGGTTGTAAATAATGGTGATTTCATCCTTCATTATTACTGGGTCAGGTTCTCCTTCATACCACTTTTCATTTTTGTTATTCATTCTAGGTCTTGACGGATGATGTGGTGAAGATATTTGCAGATCTTGTCATGTCGGGAGATGTACTCATGTTTTGCAAGTTGTGAGCATCCACTCATGATGTGTGTGATGTTTTCCACTGGACTATGACATAATCTGCATTTATCTTCTACATCAAGCTTGAGAATATGTTTTTCGTAATTTCTTGATCCTGATTTTTTTTTTATTTATTTATTTTTTTACGTAAACTTTTCTTCTTCTTCTTTCACTCACCTTTTCCCAATTTTATTCTCTGTCTTTGGTTCTCGCTATCCTCAACAACTTTCTCTCACCATCTAAACGTAAACTTTTCCTCGTTGTAAATTCGCATTATATTATTATTGTGTTTTTCTGCACGTCAATTTTTCCCCGTTATAACTTCGTATTATTTTCATATTATTTTCTCGGCAAACATATCGCCGATATTTCTATGAACTATTTTCACTGCAATTTTTTTTTTTTNTTTTTTTTTTTTTTTTTTTTTTTTTTTTTTTTTTTTTTTTTTTTTTTGCTGTATTACAACGTATTATTTTGTTATATTAACCTTTTATTTTTATTTATTCATCATGTCTTTATTTTATTTTGTATTTCTTTTTTGTTGTGGATGATATGTATACGATGTAAAAAGGGGTCGCCCCCTTACCAAATAAATTATTATTATCAAAAAGATGGAGGAGAATGCTTTTAAGAGGTTTTTGGTCATGGGGGCCTGCTGCAACCAGCCAGTAAGTAAATATGTTTGTATTAGAATACGTATAAGATTTGCGTATGGAAGGTACCTATATTTAAACTCAGAAAGCAAGGAAATCAACTACCACAACGTTAATTTAAAAAAAAAAGAAACACAAAAGAAGAAATTGAAGGTTTTTAATTACCAAGTGAAATGTTACAAAGTAAACACACACAAAACACATCCTAGGTTTGTGTGTTTCGTGTTTTTTAAAGATAGAAATTGAATGAAAAAAAAATGGGTCAAGGAGGTACTTGAATGGTACTGAGCTGTGAGAAATTAATTAGAAAAAATGTGACTGCCTCACCGCAAATGTTCAGAATTTTGTGTTTTTTTTTTAAAGAAGAAGAAGAAAATACTTGTGTATCATATCTTTTATAATTTAATTAAAAAATTAGTTAATATTTATGAGCCCTTCACAGTTAAACTTTTTGAAGACTTACTAATTTTGGAAGCGACAAATGTGCTACTTAAAAATTTACGAAAAGATATGAAATCTATTGTAGATTTCACGCCACAAGACTTCATGAATTTGTACGTGATTATACCGTACCCTCTTAGATTTTATTTGTGGGGAGTATGAAATAGGTGCTACCCACGTCTTACTTACCTTGTCCAGTTCTACAAAATATTTATATCTGGATCAGTCGGGAAATGTGTTTTATGTTGATTAGGTCATCATTAGAGAGCATTCAACACCACAAGGGCTCCAACATATGTGGTCAACCATCAAGTAAAAGCTCACTGGGCGTAGCTTAACTTCAATGATTTTACATTTCTCATTCAAAGGCTCCATATACAGATGCATACAAATATCTTTTCCAAGGCACTGAGTGAGATCTGCAGCTCAGAGAACAACCAGTAATCATACATCCTGTACAAACTTCGCATACAATATATCTCTCAACTTTATGTGTGCATGAAGTTGAAAGTTAAGAACTATTCCATTAATAAACATCAATAGAAGAACTTTAGTCTGACAACAATGTTGAAAAAGTTTGCTTGTCAATTGATTTAACAAAGTTTGAACATGATTATCCCCACAAGTAATTCAAATATTTCTTTTTCTTCAACAACTGCTGGTAATATTCGTAAATAAAATACTGGCACGTCAATTGTACTCAGCAGGTTAAATTATGTCACGAAATGTTTTGGAGAAAACTTTTTCAAATAGTTTTAATGATTCAATATTAATGGGAAATGTTAATGATGGTTATAGATTTTGGATGAATAAAAAAAAGAAAATTATTGATAAAATGCAAAGGGTTTGTTGAAGGTACTGTTTTTATTGTCAAAGCTGGAAGAGCTTGCTGAGTTTAGTTGGTATTGGGTACTTATGAATGATCGCTGAATGACATAAACTAGCGATATGAGTTTGCTCTTGAAAAACCCAAGATGGTAGGATTTGTATTCAAATTAAAAATTTCAACAACTGCTGGTAACATTCGTAAATAAAATACTGGCACGTCAATTGTACTCAGCAGGTTAAATTATGTCACGAAATGGTTTGGAGAAAACTTTTTCAAGCAAAACAAATAGTTTTAATGATTCAATATTACTCGGAAATTCTAATGATGGTTATAGATTTTGGATGAATAAAAAAAAAAAAATATTGATAAAATGCAAAGGGTTTGTTGAAGGTACTGTTTTTATTGTCAAAGCTGGAAGAGCTTGCTGAGTTTAGTTGGTATTGAGTACCTATGAATGATCGCTGAATGACATAAACTAGCGATATGAGTTTGCTTCTGAAAAACCGAAGATGGTACGATTTGTATTCAAATTAAAAAAAAATTATATTAAAATCTAAAGAAAATCGCTTACCTAATGTGTTTCAAACTTCAAAGAATTAATTTGGCCCTGTGTCTGTCCTAGTCAACTTCCTCTGCTCGACGTACGATTTCATCATTGTTGATTCCTAATGTATTTCAAACTTCAAAGAATTAATTTGGCCCTGTGTCTGTCCTAGTCAACTTCATTTACTCGACGTACGATTTCATCATTGTTGATTCGTAATGTGTTTCAAACTTCAAAGAATTAATTTGGCCCTGTGTCTGTCCTAGTCAACTTCCTCTGCTCGATGTACGATTTCATCATTGTTGATTCCTAATGTGTTTCAAACTTCAAAAAATTAATTTGGCCCTGTGTCTGTCCTAGTCAACTTCCTCTTCTCGACGTACGATTTCATCATTGCTGATTCCTAATGTGTTTCAGACTTCAAAGAATAAATTTGGCCCTGTGTCTGTCCTAGTCAACTTCATTTGCTCGACGTACGATTTCATCATTTGCTGATTCCTAATGTGTTTCAAACTTCAAAGAATTAATTTGGCCCTGTGTCTGTCCTAGTCAACTTCATTTGCTCGACGTACGATTATTATTGTTGATTCCTAATGTGTTCCAAACTTCAAAGAATTAATTTGGCCCTGTGTCTGTCCTAGTCAACTTCATCCGCTCGACGTACGATTTTATCATTGTTGATTCCTAATGTGTTTCAAACTTCAAAGAATTAATTTGGCCCTGTGTCTGTCCTAGTCAATTTCATCTGCTCGACGTACGATTTCATCATTGTTGATTCCTAATGTTAATTCATTAATTAAGAACCACGCCTGAACTTACCCTGCGAATGTTTCGCACTAGTTATCTTCAAGATATCGGTAGGTGTTTCAAGGAAAACAATTTTGGACAGGTAAAACTTCTAGGGCACATTCGTTGAGATTGATCATCTAGGAGGCACATGCCATGATAATCTCACCATGAAAATGGGATGAAGTATTATATCGACATCGACTACAGACCGGGAGTAAAGAATTCAAATTTGTTTCTTGATATCTGAAACGCATTTTATGAGCGGAAATTTTAAATTCTAAGAAGAAAATATTTGTCAACCGCCGCGCCACAAGAATACCAAACTTCCGTATTTCTGAAGCAGTATCCATAAATTTGTACCACAAAGAGATTATGAATTTTTTCAATTCCGCTAAGTCTGCATGATTATTCATTTAACCAAAACATAAACATCATAGTCCAGAACTTAACGCGTCTAATGTAAGTGGCAGAGTTCCCAGGCAGACCATTATTGGTAATTGTGGATCATCTCCTGAGGACACGGGTCTTTAAAGTCGGAGGAGATATTTGTAATTGCTTCAAACTGCAGAAACACAAAGCTACTCTACCTTTTGTTGTTCGGAAGTAAACTATCAAAAGAACATCCTGTACAAAGGATTCTCCACAGTGTATTTAGACAAATAATAGTGAGTAGTAACAATATTCCTCCACTCTCTACTATGTAGTACAAATACACTCTTCAAATCTCCAGTGAGCACATTTGAATGTCAAAATAAATGTTGATATATTGTGCAAAAGGAAACCTTCGATAGTTACGGGGAAATATACATTTCAATATACGGAGTGTTCTAGGGAACCGAGCCCGATCAAATTATAGTAGGAAACTATTGCTACGTGAACAGAGAGAAAATTGCATTTTGCATTACACTGAAGAAGAGAAAAAAAATNATGTCAAAATAAATGTTGATATATTGTGCAAAAGGAAACCTTCGATAGTTACGGGGAAATATACATTTCAATATACGGAGTGTTCTGGGGAACCGAGCCCGATCAAATTATAGTAGGAAACTATTGCTACGTGAACAGAGAGAAAATTGCATTTTGAATTACACTGAAGAACAGAAAAAAAATCTCATGGGATTTAAAGAAGTACTTCTTTATTACAAAATCATTCGTTTTGCAATTAATTTACTATGAAAGCAAAGGTTTTTCATTATGAGATATCAGCATCGGGTTTGATAGAGAAGCTTGTGAGGTGTTTGTTCCTAAAGTTTTCATTGAGGAAATAAATATTAGCCAAGATCTTGAAGATGCATGAAACATTAAGGATATTTGGAACCGAAGATCTTGAAACTAGTTGAATTTCTTAGAAGTCTATAAAGGTTTGGAAAAAATGCCTTTGTATAAAAAATCTCATTATAATTAAAAATAAATAAAGAATTGAATTGAATTGAAATCTCTTTTTATTGCTAGATTGACTGGTGTATAATCTCTCCATTCGTTACGATTTAATCAGCAAAAGCTATTCATTTTCTTCACGAGTCTGAGTACAATCCGATAAAATCAAAGATACGTGGAATCCCTGGTCGTAAAACTTGTGGATTTGAGACCTGTTGAACCACCTGAATCCTCACGTTTTAAGTGAATGGGGTCCTCCAGTACGCAGAACTAAAATTTTGAATGGGATGAAAAAAAAATTTTAAAAATAAAAGGAGAAGCTAGGTTAACTGAGGTATAGCCTTTCTGCCTGAATGCACACCGATAAAGCCAACGATTCGTGATGGCTCGTGACGGGCTAACTTCAGTAATCTGACGGGAACTGGTGTATCCAACGTGTTAAATCGTTGGCTTATGATCTTTTTAAAAAATTACTCTAAACTTTTTTCAGCATCACCCATTACATCATGAGTTGCAAAGGCGAATATCTAATCCGACACAGGAATACATAAATAATACATTTCAATGTGCACTGAACATTCCATATTGATTGACGTACGTATGAGGAGGAAAATATAAAATACAGGCGCTTCACAATTCTACAGAAAATAATAAAAATATTACAAAATAATATAATTGTATAAATATATTTAATGGATGTCTATGTCGATCAAATAATCTGGGTCTGAAGTATGGAGCAACAGTCGAAGTTTCATTTCACATGAGAGCCCTGGGGCACGGCCCAGGGCTATACGTGTATTACACCTACACAATTGACGAGGCATAGGAGTTTCTCGCCGAGGGTCAGCGAAACGAGCGCACATCAGTTATCACAAATACAATTTGTTATTATTTTCTTGAATTTTGACATGACGCATCTACATGGTTGTTGTTTTAAGAACCAGAGCACACACCATATTTCCGGATTCAATTGACTCTTCTTCATTTTGGTAACAGTTTTACGTTTTATGTCATTGGTGATGGTGATTCATTTTCTCTATAATCTGCTTAAGTTTTTCTTCTTCTGAGTTGTTTACGGTGAAATTAATCTTTGACATTATACTTTTTAGTTCGAAACTAAACCATAATAACATTAATTGTAGATATAATATGTGGGAGGTTTGTAGTGATGTGAAATATAATTCAATAAATCTTTTCTATTATGACTCTGATTTCATTTATAGTTTGATAAAAAAAAATTTTGAAATCTATACATATTATGACATAACATTATAAGACCGATTGCCTAATTTCTTCCAATACTAACATTCCATGTGAGAAGAAAATCATTCTTGAGATAGATTTTGAGAGGCTACTTGAGGTTAACATCCTCACGGGACGAGTTCACCTGAGCTGATGGTGTAAAATAACACAGAAAGCATTATTCTTGTGTTACTGAGTATTTTGCAGTGATTAACGTGGTAAAAACTTTAGTAGTAGATCACAGCTTATTTGGAGCTGCAGTCTCATACACCTGAGTATTATCGCCACTAATGATGATGATGAACACAGTTTAAAAATTACTGAGCTAAGTTTTTTTAGTTCTTGGTAGGGTCACATCCGCAAAATGGCAATGTCCGCGAATCTTTTATCAACTCGAAAAATATTTCTAAATGAAGGGCGAAAAACAAATGATTAGTCGATTGTTTATGAAATGACACGCGAATAAAGAATATGCAATAAGAAATGAGGACCCTCATTTAAAAAGCTGTATTTTGTCCATGTTTTTCAAGCTTGGGTCAGAAGCGCCTTTAAAGAATTTATAATTTGAATAAAGAAGTAACGAATTGCTTTCTGCGTCACCATCATAGAATAGAAAGTTTTGAAGAAAAAATTAGTTTCCTTTAACTTTTTGATGGAAGTCAGCCTAGAATTTTATTGAGCTATATATATATATATATTTTTTTTTTAGAACAAAGGATTATAAAGCTAATTTGATTATATTATTTCAAAAGTTTGAACTTTTATGTATGCTTCTAATTTAATTTCAGCTTTTTAACTAGCGACTTTAACTAGAAGTGGTGGTAGTCTCGTAGTACTTGAAAGCTCTTTCTAATTATATCGAAACGTTAGGAGACGCCCTACCCCAGTTAACTTTGCAGTAAAAATTAGTATCTTCCCACAGCTGCTCCATAAGTTGGGTTCTATGTGTGTTGCATGATCTTTAGTTCCAAAAATGCATTGTTTACATTTATTTTTATCTCTTTAACATTCTTGTAATTTATTTCTTTTATGCACCGGAACTATTTTTCCGGCCAAACCCCAGGGTCAGCTCTGAGATCATTGTGGATAGCTGTAAGTTTCCAGCGAATGAAAGGTAAAACCCCATCTCGAATGACCAATAGATGTTAAAAAATATGGTGAGAATAAGCCCTTTATTTTTTACGAACTCCCGTAAAGTAGGTATTCATAACCCCATTTTCACTGTTAAAGAGACGTTGGGCAAAAAAAAAAAATAATAATAATAGAGATCCTAAGGTAAAACGTCAGCTTTTTTTTATACCGGAACCCTCAACTCGCTAAAGTGATTTGAACTCCATTTTCCTTCAACGTTGTTCTTAGTATCCCCATGGCTCTTTTCTGACAAAACGAAATAGAGATTTTTATGGCATTTTGACACAGAAAATAAGACATTGTTGTTGTCTCTCAGTCTAAATTTCTTTATAATGTCAACAATGTGTTCAACAAATGTTTAAAAACATTTCAAAATGCTTGGTTCCAAAAATTCTTTTGAAATTCTTCTGCAGGGACTGAAAATACACAAAACGTTTTCTCATTTTTGTAAATAATGGTTGTATATGTTTCTACTACTTTTGTAACTTAATAGCTTTTCCTACTTCCTTAAATGAAAACGCGATTCGAACACATTTTCAAATTTAAATAAAAACATATTATAAAGACTTTAATTGAGATATTAACTTTAAATTATTATAAGACTTTTTCAAGGGAATGAACTTTTCATGAAGGAAATGAGGCCTTTCAGAGCCTCTTACATGTTCTCGATGTTTTTCTTTGTTAGTTTTCAACTCTTCGTTTTATATTGTTTCATGGTTTTGTTGGTATGTTTGTGAATAATAAAACAAAGTTCTTGTTGTTGTAATTTTACATTATCGTATAGTGTACATATTTTTTTTTTTGCTTTCGAACTTACGATGGAACGAAAATTATGTATTCATTAGGAGATAGGAATTGTCCGCGGAAATTTTTGTCTCTCAAAGCGCGGTTCAAAGATTAGGAACTAATTTCGTTCCATGTCTGTCTGTAGCCAATTTCTTGTGTTTGACATAACTCTTCTACTATTTTTTCAATTTTTTATAAAATTTCCTGAGATTGTCAGGGTTGACCTCAATTGATTCTATATCAATTTCATTGAAATTTAATTATTTGAATGGGATATTTATACCTATAGTCATTTAAAAAATATATATTATGAGTGATGAGTGCTTTCTTGTGTTCCGACATCTTCAGGTTTCTTTGAATATAGACTTTGAAAATTAAAGAATGCGTTGTAAATTCTTACATTTTTTTCCAGAAGTCGAAGAAGATTAATAAATTATTTGATTTTATATTTCTAGAAATTTGAAATGAGCACTTGACGGAACTTTGTGTGCACTAAATTCGAATTCTGTAATTTACTGTATCACAATGAAACTGTTCCAAGTGAACAGTTGAAGTATCATGAAAATTCGTATATATTTCGCTGCGCTTAGCACATCACGAGGTACCTTGTGAGTCGTTGTGGAAATTTTCATTCAGTGTCATTTTACTTGATTTTTTCTAAATTCGAACTCTGTAATTGAAATCACAATGAAATTGTTCCAAGTGAACAGGTGAAGTATCATGAAAATTCGTTTATATTTCGCTGCGCTTAGCACATCAGGAGACGTTGTGGAAACTTTCATTCAATGTCATTTTACTTGATTTTTTTCCACTTGAAACAACTTTTTGGTTGACTCCGGTCGTCTTACAATTTTATTTATTTTATGGTTCCGTTAGTACGTATTTAGTAATAATCTTTTTATTACTTTAAAGTTTTGTTATCGTGAAAAAAGTTCTACATTTGTTTGGATGTCCTGGAGTTGTTGGAGATTTCTGATTTCAAAGATAACAATTTCTGAAATACTATTTCTTCTAAAGCCAGGCTGTCCAAATAATGTTCCTCTCTCATGAATTGGTTTCCCTGGATCCCCGACCCCGATATAATTTCCTGTTCCTAAATTTACAAAACTCGATCGGGAGAAAAAGATTTATCTCAAATAAGGTTGGTTTGAGACGTGATTGATAAGCGAAGAAATGAAGTGTGTAGTAAGATTATTTGAAAATTAATGAAAAAAAAATGTGAATAGCCTGCATTTAAACCCGCGACACAGTTTTCTTTCTATTATTAAATATTAGGTTGACGAGCACTATATTATGTGTCACACATGGGGTCTCCTTGGCCGACTTTTGGTCCGCAGATTGTACGCCCAAAGAGAAATTCCATGAAGTAATGTAGAGGGATGGGATTTTCGACTCACTTAGGTGAGTCGACATAACTCGACTCTCGATCTCGACTCGCATCGAGTGACAATTTTCAAAAACTCCTTAATTGATCAGAAAAACATAATAAAACCAATTGACAAAAGGGGCATCTACCAAATAAACGTCCCCAACTTCGGTGAATACATTATCAAGCATGTCGGTAGATATGCTTACGTCAAGAGTAAGCAAAGCTACCGACTATATTAACACAAAATATAGTTTTGTAGGTATGGAGACCCACTTTTTTCTGCCACTTCCAGATGATATTTTATCTTTAACAGTCAACAAAAAAAGCTACTCGTAAGTCGACTCATTTCTAAAAGAGTCGAGCCATGAGTCGACTCGCGGATGACTAGCCCATTCTTACTAATGTGGTAGCAGTTGCAGGGCATATACACTCACATTTACCTGACTATATTTTGCCTCCAAAACGATAAAGTTTTTGTAAGTTTGTCTTCGTTCTTTACCAAAGTTACACAATTTTCTTAATTTGATTGAATTTTCTGAAAATTAGTTTTTAGTTTTTCTTATTAGACTTCCTGGAGAAATAAGAAAAAGCTCGAACCTGTCTCTTCTAATACATTGTGACTCTAAAGGTATAGTTAACATATTTTCTTGGGTCTTCCCCACTTATATTTCGGAGAACTTCCGGAAGGATTTTTTTTTCACGAGAAATAGGTGAGAAACACCTACATTAGGCACCTTCAGTTTACAAAAGCTTCAATTTGTATGGTTTTACTTTTTATTGGGCTGAAATTTTTGATGTCGAGTTTTTGAGCCATGGGCCCGTGTGTGTCTGTCCGCATGTCTGTAAACAAGATATCTCAACAACGGTAATTCCTAGAGACTTGAATAACAGACTTGCTATGTCAATTTTATGTATTAGGGTCTCGAATTTTAATTAAAGATTAAGTTGGGGGTATTCACGAATCCTCCTAGCAGAGAGAACAGTACAGAGACTTGAAATTTGGTACACACATGTTAAATATATTTATAACGACAAATTCTACTGAGCCATTATGTTTTTTGTTCACAACACACGGGCCAGGAGATTTTGGCTCCGTTTTATGTATTAGAGTCTCGAATTTTAATTAAAGATTAATGATTAAGTTGGGGGTATACACGAATCCTCCTAGGAGAGAGAACAGTACAGAGACTTGAAATTTGGTATACACATGTTAAATATATTCATAACGACAAATTCTACTGAACCATTTTGTTTTTTGTTTACAACACACGGGCCAATAGCTGAAACAGGAGATTTTGGCTCCGGGGACCTCAAAGTTTGTTTTAGCATTGAAAACTCGACATCGAAAATTTCAACCCATTATTATACTTTCTTCTTTTTTTATGGATAAAGATTGTCGTTTGATTATCACACCAGATTTTTTTATTATTTATTATTTTTGGAAAATTTTATCAAAGTTGTTTTTCTCCAGTGTCAATATTGTGCTTTAGAGATTAACTCAGTGGTATTAATTTGGTCTTAATGTATTAATTTGGTCTTATTAAAGTTACAGAAGCTATTGATTCACTATATCATGCAATTGATGATTTGAAAATTTTTGAGAAAAATGTATTTATCCAAAAGATTTCGTAGCAAACTATACCCTGCCTTTATGCTGGAGAGATTCTCTTGGTGGTGCTGCGCGTAATTCAGTCAATTAGTGCTAGTTGCAGTTGGCAATCTCTCCTTCAAGCGTAAAAGAGCTTACAAACTCTTTATGAAATACTTTCTGAACACAGTACACATAAGTAGAATGTTGTTCGAACGCAAACATTTTTCCAACTCGATAATTTACAAACTGTTGTGGAAAACTTTTTCCAGAATCAAATTTCTCATGATGAGGTCCATTAGGTGGCCTATGAGATAACTATTTTTACTTTTATGAGATAACTATTTTTAGTTTATTTTGAACAAGACTAATGGAGTTCCATTAGGTGGCCTATGAGATAACAATTTTTACTTTATTTTGAACAAGTAATGGAGTCCCATTAGGTGGTCTATGAGATAACTATTTTTAGTTTATTTTGAACAAGACTAATGGAGTCCCATTAGGTGGTCTATGAGATAACTATTTTTACTTTAAATTGAACAAGACTAATGGAGTCCCATTAGGTGGCCTATGAGATAACAATTTTTACTTTATTTTGAACAAGACTAATGGAGTCCCATTAGGTGGCCTATGAGATAACTATTTTTAGTTTATTTTGAACAAGTAATGGAGTCCCATTAGGTGGTCTATGAGATAACTATTTTTAGTTTATTTTGAACAGGCTTGGAAGCAGATATTTTGCTATCGCATTGCCTGAAACCATGTGTTAATAACACATTTAAATGTGTTATTAACACATTTATAAGAATAAATGTGTTATTAACACATTTATAAGAAAGAAGAAAAAGAGGAAATAGCAATTATATGATAGTTTTGGACCACATTTCGTGATTTAAATTGGCACAAGGAAATGGTGGAATTCAGTTTTGGAGTGTGGTTGCAGCCTTGACCTACTATTTCATTCATTGGGCTGTTTAAAAAATATTTGAAAATAACTATCTCTTAAATTAAGGAATTCTCTCTATGATTTCAGTCAAACATCATGAACATTTTACACCTCTTATCACCTTGGGCTCGACACTGATTTTGAAAATTGAATGTTGTGTAAATATATTATGTTTTTTTCTTTATTTATCCATACGTAAAAGCTTATTATTATTATCCATATATTCGTTTACATAATTCAAATATACAATATTGAAAATAAAACAAAGAAATATTGTACCCCACTTGAAAACTCAATTACAGATATAAATGTGTTTGTGTTGTGTGGGGTTTTACCCTTTTAGAGAAGAAAAAAATATCATCACAGGACACCCGACACTGCCAGACCAGTTAGTCCAAAGAGGCATCACCTTGTGAGACCAGGTTTTGAATCAATCAAACAAGCAGTCACACAAGAAATCGACGAAATCAAAAGTCCCCAAGGTAAACCATTCTGCAACCGCTCATATTGTAAAAGAATAGTTGCCTGATATTAGGTAACGAAAAACAATAGATAAAGGGGAAGTGAAGGGACGGGGTATTCCTTCTTAGACTACAGCATAAGTTTGTCAACCCGTGGTGACAGATTAAACATGAGTCTCTTGATATCAATATTTTATCTGTTCCCATTCTAATGAAATTTCCGTTCCCCGTCTTTTGTTCCAGGTACGTTTCACATTCAATAATTAAATTTTGGGTGAATTCTAATCCTGTCCAGGTAAGTTAATTTTCTAAGAATCTAAAGTCATTCTGAAATTTTTATAGGCGATATGAAGGCGCAATGGGGAAGTATTGCTAAAGAGCCTATATAATTTTTCGCAAACAAATACCTCGATCCTTTGCTATGTGAAAGAATGACACACAAACACACTTTCTCAATGATAATTTTAGATTTGATAAATTTTAGATCTCAATTTACCTTTATGAGATATTCTAAATCTTTCGTGACCCACAAATTTATTCTTGATAATCCCGGACATTGTCATAATATAATATTTTAAAACAACAATCCGTCTCCAAAAACATTTCCCTCTTACTTATTTAAATATAGAGAAAATAGATTTATTCTTTCAAAAATAATTGGGGTGGGNGGGGGGGGGGAAGATCATTGGATAGATGGCTATTTTGAACCGTTGTCCCATAACCAAATTGATTATCATTTGATACTTTCATAAAATTTGTTAAGGATTAAAAATCTGAAAAAACTTGTAAGACATCTGAATAACGACCCGACCTGGGATTCACACCATCATATTTTCAGAAAATGTACATAGACTCGTAATAAAAAGAAATTGTCAGCAAAAATCTGGTTGTCATGTATAGAATTATTGAATTGAGGCAGCCACGATCTTCTAGGTCTAATTTTCACGCCACAAAGAAAAGAAAAACATATGGGACGAAAACCTGTCTGCGCGTGCTTCGCTAATACGGTTACGAAATTCAACAACAATTTCGAGATTGCGACATTCTGAAGTTTTGATTTTTGGTGGAACCAACTCCTCAGTGTGAGCACAGCTCCTATTTAGAAAATTCAATATTTAAGTCAGGGATATTACTTTTTGTACTGCGGAACAACAACATTCTGAAGTTTTGATTTTTGGTGGAACCGACTCCCCAGTGTGAGCACAGCTCCTATTTAGAAAATTCAATATTTAAGTCAAGGATATTACTTTTTGTACTGCGGAACAACAACATTCTGAAGTTTTGATTTTTGGTGGAACAGACTCCCCAGTGTGAGCACAGCTCCTATTTAGAAAATTCAATATTTAAGTCAAGGATATTACTTTTTGTACTGCGGAACAACAACATTCTGAAGTTTTGATTTTTGGTGGAACAGACTCCCCAGTGTGAGCACAGCTCCTATTTAGAAAATTCAATATTTAAGTCAAGGATATTACTTTTTGTACTGCGGAACAACAACATTCTGAAGTTTTGATTTTTGGTGGAACCGACTCCCCAGTGTGAGCACAGCTCCTATTTAGAAAATTCAATATTTAAGTCAAGGATATTACTTTTTGTACTGCGGAACAACAACATTCTGAAGTTTTGATTTTTGGTGGAACAGACTCCCCAGTGTGAGCACAGCTCCTATTTAGAAAAT
>CM022879.1:10436158-10482916 GCA_012654025.1 Pachypsylla venusta | reverse complement strand
TTTCGATTTTTAAATTGAAACCCCTATTTTTTATTTCATATTCAAATTTTACGTCAAATTCTACACACAATCGACTCCTCACTCGATACTTTGATCAAACGGATCTCTGATCAAATCCGCCCAATCATTGATTTTTCTTCGGCATAAAAGTGATAAAATCAAGAGTGTAATACATCAAATCAGTCAAGTTTTTCATGCTGAATTTCGTGGTACCATCGGTTTTTGATTTTTTTACATTTTTTATACCCAAAGAGGGTAAAATTTCATTTTTGAAATTTTCAACCAAAAATGAATTTCTACCCTCTTTGGGTATAAAAAGTGTAAAAAATGGAACAACCACGAGATTCAGCATAAAAAACTTGGCTGATTTCATGTATTACACTCTTGGTTTTATCTTTTATGCCGAAGAAAAATCAATGATTGGGCGGATTTGATCCGAGATCCGTTTGATGAAATATCGAGTGAAGAGTCGATTGTGTGTAGAATTTGACGTACAATTTGAATATGAAATAAAAAGTAGGGGTTTCAATTTAAAAATCGAAAGTTGGTGTCTGTTTACCTACTTTTAAGACACTCTGTAGAAATTTTAATTACGACAAGAAATAGATTAATTTGTGCTAAAACTGCGTATAAAATTTCAAGTCTCTATCTTTAGCCGTTAAAAATAAAAAAATCCGTTCCGGGACTTTTCGAACACTCTGTATACATACACACTTATACCTACACATATACCTACAAGTGCATTTCGAGAATACGAGAATGAGAGTCAAAAGTGGAGTTCACAATAATAAAATTCTTTTGATCTTCGAGGACTAACTAGATCCGAAATTTTAGTATGAAACCCTAATTATGTAACCGACATGCGACAGTGGAAAACATTTTCGTGGTTCCAAATTTTTTTTGTTCGTTTTTTGGTACTTTGAAACGTAAAATATCTAAATTTTTATAATTTTTACCATTAAAATAAATATACCCATTTGCTTAATTAGACAACTGTTTTTGCACTGGTCTAAGTGAGGGCTAAAGTTGCTTTAACATTTTTAAGTTATGCTACCCCAATGTTTAGAATCTTCTCGTTAGCAAACGATAATATTTCAATGGGGGTATACAACTATTTGTTTGTGCTAAATTAAAGCATGCAAATATAAAAATTTGCAAGATTGCAAAATAATGAGAGTTTAATATTTTCCTCGAGAAAGTAAATTGGACGCGTCATGCAATCCGAGAACCAGCAAGCACCTCCCTGCTTTTCTAGAGTTTGATTCATCCAAAGCTGTTTGTCTTCATTATTATTAAGGCCCCTTATCCGAAACGGAACCTCAATATAATTTGGAAATGAACATTTTTTTTTTTTTTGCTAACGTCTCGTAAACATCTATTATTCATTCGAGTTTTACCCTACATTTTCTGGAAACTTACAAACCAGTTATCCCCATTGAGCTCAAAAAGCCTGGGTTGGGGTACGACGCGCGAACCTACGTGGTAAACCACCAAAAAACCTCGCTAGTCGTTGTTTAACATTAGTAATCTAGCGAGACCTGGTGTTGTATTCAATAAGGGAAAAAAATATATCACCCCTCTCAAACTTGGACAATGGACATGCCCGAATTTCCTTAATTTTAGCGATAGCCTAAAATTTGTTGGTTTTTGGAAAAACAGGTCTCAATTTAATCAAGATAAGTTAGACAAAAGCAAGAGTTACTGAAAAACAATTCTTATGATATATTACAGTGTCCAGTATTGAAACCTGACGGTTTTTGAACGTGGGTAGTGGTGAATTGGGGGTGTATGGGGTTGCTCTCCTTCTCTGATCCTGAAGTGGCCGATTTCATCTGAAACCTCTGTCCTTTTGTGTGCTCGGAACAACATAGAGAATAGGGGAGTCTCAGAGCAATATAGGTTACCAACGAGTAGCTATATGTATTATGCTCAGGCTTCACAGATTTTCTCTCATCTTAAACTTTCAGTATTTTTTTTTTTAAATCAAATAACACAATGTGCACTGAATTTTTCCATTTCAAAAACCGTCAGTACTGCATTATATTAATGTAGTATGTTCACAGGTATGTTTATTTTTAATCAACTGTACGAATAATTACTTCAAAAACCAATTTCTTTGCAAGTGAATCATGTTTTGTATAATCGTGACAAATAATATTTCCGAGGGGAAGTAAAATGTAATGTAATCAGAGAGAGAAAATATAATGGTGCACAATACAGGGTGTCTCGTCTACATGAACAACACACAAACTATTATGTTTACCAAGAGATTTGTCTGAATTTTGGGAATGTATACAGTGTAAAATGCAATGTAATCAGAGAGAGAAAATATAATGGTGCACAATACAGGGTGTCTCGTCTACATGAACAACACACAAACTATTATGTTTACCAAGAGATTTGTCTGAATTTTGGGAATGTATACGGTGTAAAATGTAATGTAATCAGAGAGAGAAAATATAATGGTGCACAATACAGGGTGTCTCGTCTACATGAACAACACACAAACTATTATGTTTACCAAGAGATTTGTCTGAATTTTGGGAATGACCTTATTCATTAAGGCATTTTAATGAATAAGGTCGATTATCTTTTTGAGGTTAATTTTACAAAATATTATTTTATTTTTTGAGGAAAACCTTGAAATTGCTCTCACAGTGGTTACGTTCAGGGTCAACTTTTTTAATTAAAAATAACACTTTTAATTTTTCAAGTCAGATGATTTACAGATTTTGAGATAAACGCGGAAACCCCGAACAAAGAATAGTGTATCTAATGTATAATTCATTGCCGCAACAAAAAATATAGGATGTCCATTTAAAAATTGATTTGAAATAAACTTGACATCACCTTTATAAAAATTTAAAAGTCAGGATAATATTTCTCCCGATCATATTAATATTTTGTTTTTCACGTGCTTAATAATCCGTTTTCCGTTCCCTGCCGAAATAAACCTGATTTGGACATTAAATATGTTTACATAATTTTGGGCCCCATTGAGCCTCCTGCGCGGGGACTCATAAAAGAGATCTAATACACTACTGAGGTCTATGCTACTGAGACTCATAAATTGTACATTGCCAAAAATTATAAACCGTACGGATGGTTTATTTATGTATAAAGGTTCTCGCAGACAGCTTATTGCTTAGCACACATCTTTGCATATATTATGCATAGATGTATGCTATGCAATAAGATAAGTATGTGTCTGCGTACTTCTTAATAAGAAAATCAATAAGGGTCCGACAACAATTTTTAAATAAATATTTTTATAGGAGAATCGTAAGATAATAAATAAATTAAATAATTAGACGGTATGGATTCGGATTAATTATGAATGTGGCAAGCTTTCGATAGTACTCAGACTATCATCGTCAGGCCGATGTTGACTCTACGATATCCAGAGTGACGTCGTTGGACATGATAGTCTGATTACTATCGAAAGCTTATAATTAATCCGAATCCATACTAATTATTTAATTTAACAATTTTTAATTTGAAATCTTTTTGCAGAACCCGTATTAGGAAAGGGATATTCCCGTACAGCTTTGTTATAAATGACTCCTATCTCAAATAGGTATATATAAAAGACATGTTTCATGGAAGAAAAGGCCAGATTCTGTCGAAAATCTCTTTAAAATATTCCTCCAGCTACTGAATAATAGAAATATGTCTTCCACAATTAATTGTAATTGAAAACAGAATCATTTATCAAAATGTTAAAAAGCCTATACCAGCATATATAAAAGGCCAAACATGTGTGGGTGGGGAGAAGAGCTTTAAATAGAAATGGAATTACTCCTATATCTACCCTGAGGGTATGTTGGGGAAGAGGGGTGAATGCCTATGGCTTTGATATGTTCTTCCTCTAAAATCAATAGCTCAAGCCAATGTTCTAGTTTTAAGCTTACAGTTTGGCCTTAAACTTAGCCAAATGTTCCACACGCTCGTCGTCCCTTGTGTCGCTAATGTGGAGATTCTATAAGATGGCGCTCACCCTAAAGTGTAAACACGCATTGTGCCTTATATGTTTTTCCCGTATAGTGCTGGACGGTAACCCATTACATGCGGAAATGAATCCAACTTTTCCTGAGAACTACTCGAAATAATCCACTTTGCTCATCAAGAACATGAAGACCAGAGTGGTTACCAGATCCCATCTTTTTCTGGGCTCTAAGTTATAAGTATATTGTTCAGCTTCTGTTTCCTCATATTTCATCCTCGAGTTGGAAGATTCATGATAGCTGTGTGGTGCCCCCATTTCATCACACATCTGTCTCCCAGTCTCATATTGTTCAACTTCTGTTTCCTCATATTTCATCCTCGAGTTGGAAGATTCATGATAGCTGTTTGCTGCCCTCATTTCATCACACATCTGTCTACCAGTCTCATATATTTCAACTTCTGTTTCCTCATATTTCATTCTCGAGTTGGGAGATTCATGAAAGCTGTGTGCTGCCCTCATTTCATCACACATCTGTCTCCCAGTCTCATAATGTTCAACTTCAGTTTCCTCATATTTCATCCTCTAGTTGGGAGATTCATGAAAGCTGTGTGCTGCCCTCATTTCATCACACATCTATCTCCTAGTCTCCTATTGTTCAACTTCTGTTTCCTCATATTTCATCCTCGAGTTGGGAGATTCATGGAAGATGTGTGCTGCCCCTATTTCATAACACATCTAACATCCCGTCTCATATTGTTCTGTTTCCTCATATTTCAATGTTTATTACATTTTTTTCCAACTAATTCATCATAATTTCTCTTTACTGTCTCTTCCTCGCCATCTTTTTCTCTTTTTTCGTACTTCCCCTCCTTACGGCACCTTATCCTTGTATTTTTCTAACGTCTAACTAACGAATTCATATTGCTCACACAGTCTCTATTTTCATGCATAAATAATTTGTATCGAAATAAAGCACTCGACTCGGATATCCATGATGAAAATATAAAAAATGCACGACAATTGGGAACGTAGGAATTGATAAAGAGGAAGAGTTAAATTGTAGCAGCGCCTGGTGGATGTGGAAAGTGTAAAAATAAATAAACGAAAATTTAAAGAACATTTTTGGTGCTTCAATGACTACTGTCAGTCAGTCATTATTATTATAAAGGAGCAGGTCTTTTAGAGACTAATTGCAATTATCATTCCAGACATTGCGACCTTTTTTACTTTCTCTTCCTATAGAAGATAAAGTATTGTAATCGTGCAGAAAATTTGGATTTTTTTTTTTTTCGGCTTTAAGACACCTTAGAAGCACCTCGAAAATAATGTGGGATGGGCTATTTTTTTAATTCGACATCTCCGTGGCAGAGTGCGCATCACACTCGGCTTACACCAAGGAGCTGCCGGGTTCGATTCCTCGACGGTCGAAAATTTAAAAAAGGTTTTTTCGAATTTTCTACTTGATCTGGTTGTTTTGGTGGTAACTCAGCCTCCTGAGAACTATTGGGAAGCTATGGTAATAGCGCCAAGTGGTAGAATTATAAAGTAAAAATTGTTAAAGTGTAGCTTAGTCTTAGTGATATTGGAGTGAATGTTAAAAATACCTTGTAATGCTATATGATGGCCACAAACATTGTGACATAATAACACAAAGAAATATACATTTACATTTATTTTTTTAATTCGAAACATTTTCTCGATTAAGTCAATGAACATTTTTATATTTTTTATCCGAGGTGTTTTTATTTTTCATTAAATATGGCGAGTTATCTCCCAAAATGGTGTATTTTTAAAACTGGCTTAACGTCTCTTTAACATATGAGATCATTAAATGCGTGGGGTTTACATTCCATTCGCTATACACTTGGAAACCAGATATCCACACTGATCTCACCCATATGAGGTTGGGCTGGGAAAAACCAGCATTACAAGAGGTTGAGTCTATGTAATCACCCACCATCTCGCTAGATGTTGCTTAACTTCTGTGATGTTGCGGGAACTGGTTGTAATCAACGTGCCATTGACACTGTCTGGTTTTATTTTGATTTTATTGCTTTCGGAACCTGTTTCCATAGTTTCCAATACAATGTCGCGTGACTATTTTTTTTTTAACATAATGGAAAAAAAATAAGAAAAATGATTTTTTCATGTAAACAAAAATTTTAACTTTTAAATAAATAAAAACAAAACAATTACTTTTGGTAATTATAAACATTAGAAATGAATTATAATTATTTAAATAATTTACATTATTTAATTAGGTATATTTAATTAAAAAAAAATGTTTAAAATTATATTTAAACATTATATATATTTAAATAATTCTAAACACTGTTTATAATTATTTATGAAGAAACTAGTTTGGAATCATTCGACTCGACTAGACTNGGGTGTCCCAAGAGTCCGAGACCACCTGAATATCTTTTGAACGACTTTATGTAGAGTTTTAAAATTTTGCATGTTATTATATCCCATGCAAAATTGTATTTTATCTTGTTATTTTATTCATGGTATTATATCCTAAACCATCTGATGGTGTGACCAAATTTTCAGGGGCGGGTTCAATCTATGATACATTTTCAAAAATATAATAAAATTAGAAGTACTTTGCAAAAAAATTCACACGTCTAGCGTGTTTGGTTTCATAATGGCGGTCATTTGAAATTTCCAAGACATGATTTCCAAGAGTGTCTAAAACTAGGCGAATTATTTGGAATGGGATATTGAATAATTGCATAGGACACCAATGTCGAGGAACCTAAAAAAAACATGTCTAAAACATATATTTTTTTTCGGGGGCGGAATCTATGTGACCCCGAGGAGCCATGCACATCCCCGATAAAAGGTAGCGACCTTAATTAGAGAAATTTACCTAGTTATAAGTTATAACTCTTCTATCAATAATATCCTGATGGGGTGCGTTCAGTAACAAGTGGCTTGTTTACGGACGAATTTTGTATGGAATCATGGAATAATATTAGAACGGGAGTGGCCATGATTCTAATGTGCCAAGCAAAATAGGCGCAGAATGCTGGTCATCGAATAAATTATCAGAACTAAAAAAATGATACATTTTTTTCGAGTTAAAGATTTTTCGGTTTTTTTATTTTTAACCGTGGCGAAGCACGAAGCATAAATAATAATTAATATTAACAGTTACAGCATGTGCACAGTCGTCAGATTAAAATTTGTAGTGTGCTCTGTAGTTTCGAGATATATATACTAAAATATCAAAAAGGGGACCTTTATGGGTTGCCCCCACACTCCGCAGCGCCCGCAATCGATGGGATTTATTAGGCAATATTCAGGGAACCTACCCGTACACATTTATAAAAAAAATTGAACTACATGATTTAAAATTTTCTAATTTTCCTGGACTACTGCACTTAATTAAATCTATTGTTGTGGTTTAGTTGTACTCAAATACAACTGATATACCCATCCAGTAAAGAACTTTTCAATATTTCTTCTCCATACAATACGATTGATTTTCATATTAAAGTGAAAAAACATATAAAACGTATGTTAGAAGCTCACACACAATAAACTGTCAAACAAAATAATATTTATATAAAAAAAATTAGTAACTTTTCGTGTAATCATGAGTTTGAAAATAAAATAAAATTGTTGACTTTACTAGTTTCGTTCCTGTCTTTTTCCGTCACACACGATTGTCTGACACACAAAATAGAAGCACGAAACTTTGCATACATGCAACAGAATAAACAAAGTATTGTTAGAATGATAAGGCGTCGCGTCATTAGAAGCAAGTCTACACCTTAAGATAACTTTTAATACTGACTGTCAGTTTTTTAAAAGCTGAAAAAGTTATTTTTGTACAATATTAAAAAAATTTGGAAAAGACTTTTGTCAATTAGTCAATTCAACTTTTTGATTACAATTTCAAAAAAGTAGGTTTCTACATACATTTTTCACAAATTATCAAAAGTATTAACCATTATTCCATGGAGGAACAAGGAACCTTAGTCCACTATATCGGTTCTAAGTCCAGAACCGTAGGTCCGATTTTCGTGATTCATTGGAATCCTGATTAAAAATTACACCAAAAATCACTATTTTGTGACATACTGGGAGGATATGGCAACCATAATTCGAAATTTACGTGTAAAATCATATGGGTCAACTAGAAAATGCAAACCTTGTATATTGTTTGATTGCATTGAGTGTTCATATTTGGAAGAAGCTACAAAAGTTGTTGTACTTCTTCTTCTAGTCTCAATCTAGCATTAGAAGAAATAGAAAGATAATCAGTTAGGCTTGAAGAGACGCAAGCACCGTTCAAAGAGTTTTTGTTTTATAAATAATTCATTTTAGTTACCTTCTTCGTGAAAAGAAGGAACTCAAATTGATGACCATTCACATATGGAAAATGATGTTGATTTTATAAAGTAAGGACTGACCGCTCGGACAATAGAGAATTATTGTACGTCATTAAATAAATAGTTATTCCGTAGCTCAATGGTAGTCAATGTACAATAAAACAATAATTGTCATCACTCTTTGAATTGGACATTGATAATTGCCCTTTATAATGTCTACACCATTTGAAATGAATCACGAATTTTACCAGCGATCTCTTTACTGCAATCATTTTTATATGAAGCTGATGACAGACTTACTTGATTTATTCATTGATTTGGTGGAAAAGCCTGCTTCGCTAGGTACGTTAGAGGCATGACGATCTACTTCGGGTCTCTTTTAAATATAAAACTAACACCTCTTCCCACTTAAAAAAAGCAACGGAAAAAAAAAAATTACGTCAAAAAAAAAGCGTTCTGGTGGGAACGATGTGTAACTCAGTGCCAAAAAATCATGCTAGCAGATATGAAAAGAGGTCACTAGAACATCAAAAAGTGTACTTTTTTCTAGTGTAGAGTGTGACTGAATAAGTATATTGTGATTTTGGTCGGTTATNAAAAAAAAAAAAAAAAAAAAAAAAAAAAAAAAAAAAAAAAAAAAAAAAAAAAAAAAAAAAAACTATCCAATTTTTCTTTTTAAAAAGACGTATACACACAGAATACTTAGCAAAAGTAGTAAATTGTGTGTAGAGTAGTGATAGTGGATTTAATTTGAGGACTGAGAAATTATACCATTGTGCTTCGTAACTACGAAATCCAAGGAAATTTTGTATTTATACAAAAGTCCTCAAATTAAAACGTCTATATAATATTCACATTTTGAACTTTGAGTGTTTCCATTTTCTTGGTATTATAAAAATCTATTATAATGAAATATTTAACCAAACGAAATAAATCCTTTTTCTAACTCCACGACTTTTTTTAAACGTCTGTTTGACGATATTATCGAACGCTCCGATTTTGGCATTATCTGATTTTTAGGCCATAATGTTGGGCAACCGGGAGCATTTCACATGCAGAACTACTGCTGCTACTCCAAATATATTTCTATATCTACCGCACCAGTACCTGCAGTGTTTATTAAAAGGAAAGATTCAAGAATAGATTATTGGTTAGATGGTTAGAAGAAGAATGAAAGTTATGTTCGCAAAAAGTTGAAAAGTTGCGCAAAAAGTAGAAAATAGATAAAGCAAAAGGGATCAGAATTCAATTTGTATTCTCGGTCGTTGTTATCGAATGGAAACTTCCGTGGTGTGTTGCAGGTTGCAGTCTAATATAGGTTCCCACAACTTTTATGAGTTACATTTTATTTATTCATTTCCATTTAGAAAGGAAGACTTTTATTTTTAACATTTCAAATATTCTTTTAGTCGAAATATATATTTATGACGGAAAATTTGGTCAGAGAAGAAAAGGAGAAAATGTTTTAATGTATATTTACGTTTTATGAGCTTTAATTGTAATGCGTCAGAGACCTCTGAAACGCACTAAATAATGATGCAATTGCTAAATACAGATATAGGATGAATACGACGAACTGTACTACTGAGGCCGTTATTTTCCACAATCAAATTCCCAAACACGATCCCTCCGAACTGAAATCAAATCACCTTTCTCAGGAAACATATAAATTTCTCTTTACAATCTCTAGAAATCCGAACAGGTGTAACCCAGATATTCTTTTCCTTCTCTTACGAACTTTGGAAAATCTCCGCATAACTTTTTGCATAGTTTAAAGCTCTATTAGCTCCTTTGTTTTTCTATATCGTAATTCCGGCGAGCAGAACTTTCTCTCTGTTCTCCTTACAAAAACAACAACCGAACAGCATTTTGAAATTTATCGAGTGTAAAGTGCTGAAATTCAAAAACTTTGTAGACGGTGCAATAATGGTTTGAATTACATAGTTATTTTCTTATGTATACAGTATGTCCCAGAAGTCCTAGCGAGGACTTCTTCGGTTTCTCAAGAAATTTAAAGGAAATCATACCATTTTTTTTTTTTTTATGAGAATAAAACTTCAGACCCCTCTATCTCCGCCCCTGAACATGAAAGTTAGTCCTTATTTTTAGGACTGGCTTTCATGTTCAGGGGCGGAGATAGAGGGGTAGTTTTATTTTGTTACACCCTTTCTTGGCCCCCGGGCCCACGTTTCGAGCTTCGAAATAAAAGTTCAATTACTATGTCCCAGAAAATTTTACTCATCTACTGAAATCATCAAAAGTAAACATTTTTATCAGTGTTGTTGATAGACGAAGTCATATCTCAGGAGGTTACATCAGGTCGTTTTCGGGGAGAAAGTCTGAACTAAGGATGATATGATTTTGTACAAACTGTAGACAGTAACTTAAATATTAGCATAAAAGTCAATATACAAAGTACTTTCCATATTATTGATAAAATTGATGTCCATTCTTGAATTAAAATCAACCGTGTCCTCACAATCGACGGAGGCTGCGGTTATAAGTTTTATTTTTATGTTGTAATGGAAAAAAACAATTGTCTTCTTGTTACCTGTCGTAGGACAGATCTACATTAATAATAATAATGCCAGTTCATCAATCGAATAATCATATCCCCTTTTCTAGCCTTAGGATCAATCAGATTTCAAAAATTCCAAGCCATTTAAAAGTTACAGGGTCTCCGCTAGGACATTGGTGCACACTGTATAAGTATTAATTTAGTATTACCATTGATTTTTATGTTAGCAGTGCAATTGTTTTACCGAATACCACGTAGATGTATTAAACGTAGAGCACAGCAAACAACTAGATTTAATCCTAATTGTCCCCCGTCTTGAATGACCAATAGCTGTTAAAGAGCCAAATTAAAAAAAAAAAATCCCAATTGTGAGAATATTATGGCTATTAGCCATTCTGAATTGTCAAACTTAAAATAAAAGAATTTCTTTAACACAAAGTACTTTAAATCTTTGTAGGTATAACATGTTAATTTATAAGTGATAAAAAATATTAAATTTTAAATAAATTAAATTAAAACAAAACACAAAAACACAAAACACTAAGTTTTAGAAATAGACTATAGATATAGTAATAATAATAATTATTTTTATTACTTCGACTCGACTGATGATGAATCGAATGATTCGAAACTAGTTTCTTCATAAATTATAATAAATAGTGTTTTTGGTAAGTGTTTTGTTTTATTTTAATTTATATAAATGTTAATATACAAAGTAGTTAAAATTGATGCTAAAATTGATGTCCATTCTTGAATTAAAATCAACCGTATCCACACAATCGACGGAGGCTGCGGTTAGAAGTTTTGTTAACTGTACACCTCACTCAATTAGCGGGCCAAGAACTAATGCGACAAAACACTAATCAGCCAATGTTATGAACGTATTAAATGTCAATACCGAGTTTCATGAAAATCACGCGGTGTGAAGTAAAATCATAGAGATAAAACTAGACCTCAATTCGAAATTGAAATCTATCTATGAAATCTTTGAAATTTATTTTTTGTTAAACTAATGCTGATCACAGACTTATCCATACTTCACGTTATTGATAAATTTCATTTCCATACTTAGATTCGAACCTACAATTCCACGCTAGAATGTCGTGATTTTAACAACTGAGCTAACAAAGGACATCTTCGTAGCAGTGTGTGTGTATTTCATACGGCTTTCACCAGGAAAGTATCTACCATCAGGTCAAAATTTGATAAAACTTTTTTCGAGTTTTCTACTCGGACTGATTGCATAATGGTTGTAAGTGAACATGCCCTATATGTACCAACTAATCCGTCACTATCATCTGAGTTTGTGATAGACAAGAGCAGAATTAGAGAAACCGTACACATCACTTTATTAGGGTCCAAGGACTAATCAGCCAATTCCTTGAATGTAGTATTAGTAATACATACATAATTTTGTTCAATTATTTTAATTCATGTTACGATAAATATTGCGAGTATTGGTACTGTATAACCGTTCAATTTGAATAATTACCATGCAACTCTATGATGTACATTACATCATCATACATAGCAATATGCATACATAAATACAAACCTCCTCTCTTTTCATGCCCCCAAGATACACATATTAGCCCTTTAAAAGTCACCCTTGGAAAACATTGGATTTTTCAAAGTTATAGATTTTTGAGTCCTGAATGATTAAATGAGGTTCTGTTCTTCCCCCATTTTGGATAGAGGAATGAAAAAGAGTGTCAATCACTCATATACTCTTATTTATACGAGTGTATATAAATATGTAAATCATAATAAATAAATAGAAAGTGTGATTGTAGACATAGGGTTCGAGGATTAAGTAGTCGTTGATGAAAAACGCGTGAACTAACTTAAAAAAAGAAAAGAAAAAAAAAATAGAAAAGAAACTTAAAACACTTTATTAAAGAAAACACAATTAAAAGATAACAAAAATTCGTACACTGTTTAATTTCAAAAATACCGTATACAAAACACGCGAGAAAACTACGTAATTCACATACTGAATTACGTAGTTCCCTTTTTGTTCATTTTAACCAAAATTCTAGAAGATTCCAGAAGTCATGAGGTACCCTATAACCTTCTGCATCATTCTCGGAAGGGGAAGTAAAAACGCAGCTCTCATTCCAGAAATTTCAGAATAGTCAATTATAAAGGAGAGGTGTCGCTATCTATTGGATTTCTTGGGAATTAATTTCATCAGAATATTAGCACTTCAGTATGGAAACTCATTCTGTTACTTGTGGACAGCCGGTAGAGTTCCTCACATCACAGAAGGAGAGATTAGAGACTGTGCAGTGTGCACACTAATCAACAACAATTATTTCTACCCATGTTAATATTATAGTAACGAATAACGATTTCTACCCATGTTTATATTATATTAACCAACTAGCTGTTTCGCCCGTGCTTCGCTACTTGGCGCCTTGGAGGCATAGCCGTTCCCGTGCTAATAGTATTCTATGATTTCCCTTTCAAAAATCGGAAGCTAATATTATTCTATGATTCCCCTTCCAAAAATCGGAAAAACGTCCATAACTCAAAAACGGTTGGACCGTTTTTTGCAAACTAGGTTCCAAATAAAGGCTTAAAAGGCCACCTAAAACTTTCTCGCTTTGAGTTGATAGGCTGTCGCGACAAAATTTAAGATATCGGACCATGGCTGGCTAAATTCGGTCAAAAATCGATAAAAAGGCCGTAACTCGAAAACGGTTCCACATTTTTTAATTTTGATATTTTTTCTGGTGTTTAGGCCTAGGGTTCTGTGGAGGTCCATTCTCATCTATTTTGCGATATCTCTTACCGTTTTGGCTAAACAATTAGTGATACATACACACACACATTTATCGTTACATTGAGTTTTATTATTATAGGCTCTATCCTTATCGTTCACGTGGTGTGTAATAGTACAATTTTCATACTCAATCAACTGATATGCCGAGGAATTCTCCCCAATACACTAGTGCTATAGTTTCAGCATCTATTGTGTTAAATTAAGCAAGTTTGCTCACTTTCGGTTACGAGATGAACTTAGCGACTCTTTTTATTACGCGGCAATTTTTTGTTAACAAAATTACCTGATGAAGGCATTTTGTTATAATTGGAATCTATTGATAACTTAACAATCTAATGAAATTATTCTAACTTAAAATATAAAAAACAAAATAAATGTTAAATAATATGGCGATATATCTTCCCATGGAGCGATAAATGAAACAATATTTTCGCCCGCATCCGTCGAAATATTCCATAGATGAGAAAAAAGATTCTGATCCTCTTTACTCCTCGATTTTCTTCATGTATTCATATTATGAATACCTACCGAGTTCCATAGGCTGCTCGACATGTCAGTTGGAATTAGTACTTCATTTTGTTTTTATTAAAATTCTAATCTATTTCAAAAACAAAAGTTATATCTTTTATTTTTATTTTCTCGGAAGACAACATAACAAAGGCAACCCAAGAAGCTTATATAGACTCTGAAAACTTATGTTTTCATTTTTTTAAAGAAAACTTTGGGACAAGTTTAATCTCTGGCAGTAACACTTTTCCCATTTAATGTTTTTTTTTAAATATAATTTCCTTGACTTTTCCAGCAAGATTCAGAAAGAGCAAGGAACATAAAATGTTGCAATCTTATATCATTTAGGGTATTTGAAAAGATTGATAGACCACCATGATGAAAAATGAGAGTACGTACCTTTCGTTTTTACTAATGTTCGATATGTGTGTCAAGCTTTTACTGCTGTAAACATGTATAAGGACTGTCCCAAGTTTTACTGATGTAAACATATTCGAGATGTGGAGATGGTATTATAGGATGTTTGCAGTCATTATGAAATATAAAAAAATAAATTTCAAAGTAGAAAAAAGTTGTATCAACTGCAAATGAATTGTTGAGTCACGAGTGCTTTCGTCAGTTACATTATCAAGACTTGATAATGTCGTAACTGACGAAAGCGCTCGTGACTCAACAATTCATTTGCAGTTGATACAACTCTTTTCTATTTTGAAATTTATATTTTACTCGCAGGATACGTCCGCTTCGCTTGGCGCCTTATAGGCATGGCCGTTTATCTACATGCTTGTCTTGATCGACATCGTATTCTATTGCGAATTTATTCTCCAAAGCGAATCCCATTTGCTTCAAAAATCTTTCAAACTCTTTCTAGACTTGACAACTTCAAATGACGAAACAAATGTGTTACGTCACCAAATATCCAGCAATGCACTTTTAATTGAAAATTTCTTTTGGTGCACCCTGCATGACATTAGGAATTAAGATTTAACTTTTTTGAATCTGTTCCATGCACTTTCCATTCCAATAAGCAAAGACATTTTGAAATGCTAATGTTTTCCAAAAGGCTTAATAAAGTGAATATTCAGAATTTAACGTCAAGAAAAAGAAAATATCAAGGTCTGAAGCCTATTTCACAATAAACAACAAATATTACAAGTTTTGTATGCACTTGTAATTTGTATGCAACTATGCAGAGTCAACGTACAAGACTAGTCATATTAAATTGTAGTCCTCCTTTCTAGTAGGCATCACACTAGCATTGCACTTGGGGGACCCGGGTTCAATCCCCGGCGGGGTTAGAACATATTGGACTTTGTGTGATTTACGGGGGGGGGGGGGNGGGGGGGGGGGGGGGTCTGCAAAAGGTGAACGTTAAGTAGAGAAACCTTCTCTACTTAACGTAATGAAATTGCTTGACTGTTCTCCTCAGCGGCAAGGAAGTGAAAGTGCTCACAAGAGTTTTATATATTAGTTTTTCCTCCTAGTCCAAAAATGTATCGCGAACACAAGAAAATTAAAATATATAACGCTATAATACATCCAGTAGTGCTATATGCTGCGGAAACATGGCCGATGAAACAAAATATCATTCAGAGAAATGAAGCCTTTGAAATAAAGTACTCCGAAAAATATATGGACCAATATTTGATAGGGAATTGAATATGTTGAGGAATAAAAGACCCACCATCACAAAAATCCTTCACTCCAGAATACTCCAGTGGGCAGAACATTGGCTATGACCGAAGACACGTTCAACATAAAAAAATCTCTTTCCATTCAAGAACGGAGCCTGTGGGACGCCCTAGAATCAGGTGGCAAGATGGAGAAATAGTCCAACATTTTAGGGGACGAAATGTTGAAAATTGGCAGAACATGGCTCAAGATAGAATTGGTTCTGTGAATGTTGTTTAGTAAGTGAGTATAAACTTTGTTTTGGGGATGGAATCAGCCTCGTAAGGATGATTGAGTAGCGACCAGTGGAGCCATTACTAGAGAGTAAAAAGATTAGAATATTGAAGAGATTACCCACAAAAATTGTGAAAAGGCCGTTAGGCCTTACCACAAAGATTTTTTAATAAAAAAAATAATGATATTAACTTGTAGTTCATTGTGAAATAGGCCCCTGAAATTTTATTTCCAACAGGTTACACCAAAACCTGATTAAACCAAAGTTAGCCTGATTAAATCAAAGTTAGCAAAACCTGATTAAATCAAAGTTACTGGAGAGTTATCTCTGTTTTGGTTTAACCAAGCTAATTTGATTCATAAGATAATCGGTCAACTTCGATGTATTGGTAAAACACACTTAGTAAAGAGCTCTACGAAATTTACTAATTCGATAAGTTATATGTTGAGAATTACGAGTATTAATGATAGAAGGAAGAGGCACCACGATTTTTCTGTAAATGTCTGTTTATTCCACGGTATCTTTTGAACCCCCTGTCCGATTTAGATGAAGTTTCGGATGGACATTACGTCTGAACCTCAGTACCAATTATTTAAAAATTCATATAGCAAATGTGAAACCCGGATTAAGATCATATATCCAATGAAATCCTCTCCGAGAAATTTCAGTTCGTATCACCAAATTTCATTCTCATATTTTCATTCATCAGGGGCTACAACATTGCCTTCTGGGAACCTTCTCATCAATTAGAGGAAATATTCATCCTCAAAAAAGAACCCATTCGCCTTGTCTATGTTCTTGAGGTGATAGTATTCGCGGTCGTTGTTATCGAATAGAATTCATGGAATTAGCTGATTAGGGCATCATGGTAGCCATTTTAACTGAGTGAGATCCGCAGTTCACAGAACTGCTAGTTATTCAAGTTAGTATCAACTGATATAAGGAAGCCTTCTAAAATGCCTTTTTTGAATTGTGGATATATTCCAAGGACCTATCTACTTTTTTGAATTAGAAAGGAGAAGTCCTTAAAGGAAAACATCCAGCTAATAATGTTGAACGCGAAGGAATTCCTTTTTATGTTTTGTTGTTTTGAATGAGCGGTAGGCAGGAGACACTTCATTCCAGTGTTGTCAACCTCGGCTTCTCTTGTTAAGTCCTATTTTAACTGTATCCTTTGATGTTATAACAGATTTCATTTTATAATATTGGACCTAAATTTAAGCGCACAAAAAAAAAANAAAAAAAAAAAAAAAAAAAAAAAAAAAAAAAAAAAAAAAATATCAGTATTTTTACCAAATAATCAATCATCGTTTCCGATGGTAACTAGAAAAAAAAAATCAATAAGTTGTTGTTTGCAACAACTGATTTTATATCATCACAGTATGAACCCCCAAAATGCCACTTTGCGGTAAACATTCCTTGCCAATTCATTAGTCACAAAAAGCACTGAAATCAAAACAGTGCCCGCCTCAATTGTATATCTTTTTTCTCCCTTTTTAAACCTTCCTTATTTACATTAATTTCACTAATTTTTAAAATCTCTCCTTTACTTTTCATACTTTGGAAACTCACTTTCACACCTTTTGCGGTTTGCCTTCTTAACAACACTAACCCTTTAAGTAGACACACCGCCAAAAGGCACACCCTTCCAAAAGATAAAACCAAATGAGACATCTCTGATTAAAATAAGTTCTGTAGATTTGGCTGTAGCCTCGTCAGCGTTCGGGACGATGATGATGTCTCCTTGAATCAGACAGTGTAAAATAGGTGTGAACCTTTTGCGGTTTGCCTTGTTAACAACTCTAACCCATTAAGTAGACACACCCAAATGAGACATTTCCGATTAAAATAAGTTCGGTAGATTTGGCTTTAGCCTCGTCAACGTTCGGCACGATGATGATGATGATGATGTCTCCTCGACTCAGACAGTGTAAGAATGACACTTTTCAAATGTTTTTCCCACTGATCACATAACTTTTTTTTTCAAATTTATCTCATCATCTACCCACCCTATTATGAAATATCACTCCAAATACTTTTGCCGTGTCTGTAGAGGGACCTGAATTGCAATTTGTGACGTGAAGTTATTGTAAAACGCTCATTGTATTTGACTTGGTAGGCGGAGCGCTGCTCAGTGTTGATTACACAGTGTTTCTCTGTGTTTACATCGTACGAAAGCTGAGGATCTAAATTATTTTTCTACATCTGTAGTCCCCGAGTTGTTGCTGATAGTTCGAAGAGCAGGATGAGATTAAAGCCAATGTCGTAGCACTTTTGTTCCAATTAATAAAAACGATTCAATTCAAACTTGAATCCCTGCCAAGGAGTTGAGACGTTTTTCACCCAAATTCGCACGGACTACAACAACTACGCCGTCGTGAATCGAGTTAAAGCTCCCAGCGCGGGCTCATCTTGAGGCACGTCCTACTTCAAATGTTTTTCTGCACTTCATAAGCATTTGAACACTTATTATACGAACATTTTGAGACCTTCCCTAACTTTTTCTCTTTTTGTCTTAACCGTCTATCTGACATCCCCAACGGGATTCTCTTACAAGATCATTGGAAAACTTAGTTTTAGAATGAACCTCGTATTTAGTAACGCTTTACTATAAGTCCAATGAGAAGTTGAACTTAAAAAAATATTAAAGAAAAATAATTATTATTATTACGTTTGTTTTAGTAATTTTATTACTTTTGTGTTTTGAGCACTTTTTTCAATTTTCTTTTCCTTCTCAGAGGAGGCCCCATTGACTCGGTATTACAATGGAGAGAGAAATATGCCTCCATGATGAGGAGGAGGGGAACATTCCTCCATGATGAGGAGGGAAACATGCCTCCGTGATGAGAAAGAGACTTAAACATTAATTACTTTCTTTATATTTTGTGTAAAAAGAAAAATAATTACTTGTTTCACAACAAGGGAATGTACCCGACGATGTCATCAAGCTGGCCTGTTTCATCTATCTTTATTTTCCTTTGAAACTTCCAGCCTTCTGATGAGCAAAGAGTGGAAGTTTATTTTTTGTCCTCCAGGGGTCCAGAGAAGAGTTCCTGAAGAACGTTAAATTAATACAATAGGTACTGCAAGTTTTGAAGAAATTTATAAAAATAAGATTTTTGATGTTTTCGCAAACAATGACTTCTTGTTGTTGTTTTTGTTGACAAAAAATATTCATATAGAACGTTCTATGAAGGGCTTAGCAATAGGGTTCTGTTGAACGAAACTCTTATTAATGAGGAGCTTGTGAGTGCTTTCACGAGAACTAATCCCTTTGTGTATCAAAAAATAATTTTATTACGCCTTACCAGTTTGAGCTATTGGAACGGGAAAAATCCATTCCCAATATAAGATGTCAGCTTTCCTCTGATATGGAAATCATGTCCATTAAACGTTCAGGGGCGGCCACTGCAGGGTTTACTGAAAGAAAGTAGACCATACCTCATTGATGGTTGACCAAATTTGAATTTCATTTTCGCCTAGGTATTATGAACAAAATAGGTGTGAACAATATTTTTCTCAAACCAACGAAAGTGCTTGAAATTTCAAAAGTAAGATTTTGGGTAAGGAACTAATATTACCCTTTCAATATGAAACTGATGCAACGTGCATTCTAAGTATTAGAGGGATGTACTGAAACCAGACATGGCCATATCGAACATTTGTCGTAAAATACTCAGTAGGTAGGTCTCTTTTTATCCTTTTGTATTTTTTGTAGAAGACATTAAAAAACACCGAGCTATTCGTGAAGTTCGACAAACACTTTTTTTTACATTGTTTTGGGTAGGTACAATATAGGGTACATAGGTACAATCTTAATAAACATATGTACTTTTTATTTATCTCCATTGTGTGGTTGTTATACTGAATGGGATGTTGATTTGGAAACCGTTTGGTTATGATGAGCCTTTGCGTCCACAGTAAGGGCCCCGGTTCATAAAAAGGTTTACGATGTGCAAAATGAAAAAATCCTCTAGTTTTCTAACTCTTATATAAAGAAACGAGTAACTTTAATTAAATGACAAAATTAGCATAACCTCCCAAATTTGTTATTATTAATTTTTTAAAAAAATGAAGCAAGTACTATGTTGAATCATCTTTTAGCCAGCGTCTATGGCACGTTGAATACACCAGTACCCGATAGATCACTGAAGTTAAGCAACGTCCTGCGAGGTTTTGCCATGTGGATGTCCACGTGGGTTCGCGCCCTTGTGATGCTGGCTATTGATGCCTCACCCAACCCAGACTGGATGAAGTCAATGTGGGTAGCTGGTTTACAAGTGTTCAGCGAATGGAGGGCGAAACCCCCGTCTTGAATGACCAATAGATGTTAAAGAAACGTTAAGCCAAATTAAAATAAAATATCATAAGCCTCTCTGGCCTAGTGGGTATAATAAAATTGGAGTGGCTTAAGTATGTGAATTGTGAAAAGCGGAACCCTGATGCTCTATCCTAAATTTTTGATTCGATTATTCCCTCTGTAGCCGTTAAAAAATATTTAATCGTTTCGAATTTATGCCTTGCCCTGTAGAAGTATATACCACTTTCGGGAACACAAATGAAAAAAAAAAAAAAAATCCTTGGTTAAGGGAGATATTGTACAGATGTTTTTATAAATTCGAGAATCAAGGATCTTGTTTATTACGCCAAAGGTTTACCTTATAAGTTGGATTGAACAATCTACTTTCGAGGTATATTGTTTAAAGTATACTTATACTATACTACTCGTAGTGTCCAACCTGTGTATACCGGTATACGTTACCCTCACATATCATCATCAATGTCAAGCCTGATCTACTGTAATATAATAATATCGTATCCACATCAAAACAATATGAATAATACAATACAAACATGACGAGCAAGAGATGTGAAGAAAACCAATTTATATTGACGATGAGATATTGTTGGCAGATGTCACCACAGCATATTACAAAACAATGCAGAAATACGGAACTCTAATACAGGAAGTGATCATGGAAGAAATTGGAAATACCAGAAAGGAAACATAGGAATTGGGAAAACAAAAATTGTGTTTGATGGATTAGTATTGGGCACTGAACATTTTCATCATAAATAAGTATTTCGGGCAGACGTCTCAAATTATTCAATTTTTTTAATTTTTCATTTAGCAAATGCACCTTCTGGATTTTGGAAACATAGAGAAATCATCAACAAAACTGAGACTCAGTTGGAAGGACTAAATTGTCAGATAGATATAAAGTTCAGTCATATGCTGCTTGTAGATGTCATGGAAGGTATTGTGGATCTACTAAGAACAAATTGCCAACCTAAAACGTCACAGGTTATGCAAAAATCAAATCCGCTGCTCAATACCAGTTGCTTTACATAGCGGTATTTCATGAGAATTCGATAATACTGGCATGAACGAATCGACAACAATGTTGCTACATGTTGCATAGCTTATACCATCAATATAATATTCGCATACAGACATTCACCAAAACTCACTGAGAAGAGTTTTTTGAACAAAAGAAAGGAATTTCCATTTCCTTCCACAATTTAGATTGAGAGCAAGAAAATAGAGTTCCCAATTTATTTATTTTTTTTTAAAAAAAAAAAAAAAAATCAATTTTTTTTTATTTTTCATAAAAAAAGATCTAGTAAGGAATTACACTGGCATTGCACTCAGTGGACCCGGGTCAACTTCTTGGCGGGGTCAGAAGAATTTCGACTTGTTGCTTGTGATTTTAGGTTGCGCGACCAATCGCGGCATTACCAGCGTAAAAAAAAAGTTTAGTAAGAGTTTGAAGAGATTATTATTTAAATGAGGCTCTTAGTAATTATCTGAAGCACACAAAATAATGTGTACAGACCGTTTTCGCCTTACCACAAAGAAACTCTTTACAGGGTGTCCCGAGACCGTCTAAATATTTTGAACAGCTTTATGTGGAGTTTTGAAATTTTGCATAGTATTATAGCCCAAATTAAAAATTTCAAATGGACGCCATTTTGAATCCAAACACGCTACACGTGTAAATTTTTTGCAAAGTACTTCTAATTCTAATGTCTTTCTGAAAATGTATCACAAGATGGGGGTTCGTATTTAAAAAACAAAAGTTGGACCCCCTGGGGCCACATGGGACCCGCCCCTGAAAAATTGGTCATACCATCAGGTGGTTTAATTTAGGATATAATACCATGCAAAATTTCAAAACTCCACATAAAGCCGTTCAAAAGATATTCAGGCGGTCTCGGACTTATGGGACACCCTGTATAAATGCATTTTACATCCGTTCTTGTTTATTTCGAGCAAGGGAATGGATTTGCTGTTTCCTTCCAGAATCTGGATATTATTATAATATGTTTGAGGTGATGATAAATTTGCTAGTGTTCTACAAGATGTATGGGAAAAATATTACAATGTAAAAACTGGGATACCTACCCCAACAACATCAATTTTGCAAAAGTCAAAAAATTCTCAATTTTTCATAACTTCATTTATTTTGTTTTATCTTCAATATAAAAAAACTCTTTTTTTAATATTTTCCACATGAACAAAAATGGGGGCACCATAATACATAATGGTGTTGTTGTTTTTCTATTTCAATATTGTTGAGCTACATCAAGGCGTCATGGATGTAAACATTGTAGCTTCGGTCCAGAATGTATGATTTAAAATAATTCATGTTTCAGATTAATCAAATCCATAGTTCTAACAATTAATCGATACCAATACGTTGACTTTATGTTTTTTGTGGAAAGATTCAAAGATATATATATATATATTTAAATTACTACATTATTATTTAAAAACTTTCCCTAAAATACTAATATTATCAAGAGAGAAAAAATGTATTTCCCGCTGGGCCAAATTTAATTATTTTTCACCTATCAAAAGCTACAATATCAAAGAGAGTAACTTGTGCCATATCTTATTGTTAAACCTCACTAAATTACACTTGACTTCACTTTTAAAGAACTTTTAATAACAAAGGTGATTGTTTTATTGCTGGGTATTGAATGTAAGATATTGTAAACATAATGTAACTAGTAGTTCCTTGAACTGTATTAGACCTCACTCGCTAAAATGGGCACAATTTGATCCCGGATAGCCTAATAGGGACCAATTCAGCTAAATCTACAGGGTGTTTTATCATTCTACCCAATACAAACATTAAATTAAGTTAAAGAAAAATATTAAAATTAGTTATCTTTTGAGAGCCCATAACTCCGGCCCTGTTTAACAGAGAAATCTGAAATTTATTGTAATGAACTAAGAATTTAATGGATTTTCAAAAATTCGTCACAATATGGGTGGTTTCAAAATTGACCTCCCTGGGGCGGCCCCTGATATTGTCAAATAATCTAGACCACCTAAAAAAGGTTCCCTCTAAAATTAAAAATCTACTTGTTTTTCCGTTTTCTTGAATTTCAAACGGTTCTCGAGTTTATAGGGGTGAAACGTTTTTGTTAAACAACCTGTGTAATAAGCAATTGATATTTTTTCTCTAACTTAAAATATCTCGGAATCTACTTTATATAAAGATGGAGTAGTTCGATTATGGGACAACTACTCTGGATAAAAAAAAAATTGGTCAACGCAATGGATTCTACGTATACTTTGAAAAGTAAAATATGAAATTTTGAGGCTTTTTTGGTGACGATTATTGATTTTCTTTTATTATTTCTCTTCTTCAATTTTCGTTTGAAGTAACCTTGAAATATATATTAGACTGGAGAAAATACCAAAAATGTTTGTAACAAAATAAAATAGACTAACTTCACGCCTCGACGCTGACGTTTCTATCTGTAAAATGTGTATCTGTTTAACATTCAGGGAACATCTTACCAGAACATGTAATAAAAACAAATAGCATTTCCGACAAAATACTTTCACCAGAATGTTACCTACCAATTTCTTCTCAGAACAATCTGAAGAAAATGAACGGCAAAATGGCCCATTGTTTGTCGTTCATAATAATTTATTAATGGAAGTATACAAAAAAGTAGATATAACCCTTAAATAATTCATCACCATGAGGACTTGGTTTACTTCAGAGGACCCCAGGGTTATGTATTCAAATTTGGAGAGTTATGGTGGAAAGCAAAGACAGATATACAGACGTTTTAATCTAAAGATTTTTGGTTCTTATATTGAGTAGGTATACCAACATTACTAGAAGTTCTGTGCACTGTAGATGCAGACTTCTGTCAGGATGTATTAATAGGACTGAAAAATCAGCAAATTCTATGAACAAAATAATAATATTAATTTCAATACAACCGAATTGAGGTTTAGTTTAAACTCCACGATTTTTCTTCAAATGGTGTGTTTGTTCTTATGACAATAGTTATCGAATGATTTGCCCGTTTTTGATGAAACATGGTATGGACATATAATTTGTTCTTAGATTTTGCTGGTTAATTTTTGGCACTTATTATTTGAGTGACTAGTAGTTGTCAGAACTACTAGTATTATGTGGAATAATTAAGAAAATTATAATATAATTAGAAGCACTATTTTTACAACTAGCTTAACTAAGGTCTAATATTGCATCGGAAATTGAGTCCGGATCTGCTGGGTGCATTTCCAGTGTGATGGCCACGAGATTTTTTTTTATTTGGTTAAGGATTATTTTTTTCTCTGCAATTCATCATTTGTCTTTACTTTTTTCATTTTTTTTCTCTAAAGAACACTACTTGTAATAAAAACATGGAGTGAAATGCAATCGAATATACATTGCTTTCGATCTGCATAATATTATGCTAAAATAAAAATGGGGAAACTTCATTTTCAATAAAAAATATTCTTCGTGGTTGTAATGCAATTTGTTAGTGCTTTACTGAGAAAAGATACTGCTGAATGAATGGAGATAAATGTATGTGGGGGAACTTTTTACACTGGATAAGTATAGTCACTGATCTTATTGCATACATCTCTGAAAATATATGCAAGAAAAAACAAATCCAAGTGTTCTTATTAGAGTATCCATGCAGATTGTTTGATAGTATCAGATTGTCAGCGAACACTCTAGCGAATTTTGATTGGAGAAAATATTATTAGTAATAAAGATACAGATACCTGATGAGTGAATCTATCTTCTAGAGCCAAACTGGACAACCCAGTTTGGTTCTAGGTTCTAGTACTTGGGAACGCGTAGCTGGAAAAGGGCAATTTTTACTGCATCTGAAATTATTCAGATCTAGAAAATCGAAGTAACTAGGACTGTTTACACAGGCCTTTGAAAACATGTTTTTTTTCTTCTTTACTTAACAACCTATCTCGATCTCAAATATTTTTCAATTTGTTGAGCTCATTTTTTATTATACAATTGAAGTTTTTTATATGAATTTATTCAATCGAAACGTGAACATCTATTACCAAATTGATTTTCACGTTTGGTAACAGAAACCAAATTTTTTTGATAACAGTTTTAATCACCCCATGATAACCACACAAAAAGGATAAAGTAAAAAAACTGCCGGTCAAGACCTAAATGAATCTTTAGTTTTTTTGACAATAAATAGAGGATTATGGGTAATCTATAGGTCCTAAAATTTAAATGCGAAGGTCATTTTGACGTGTTTGATATCAATGACACACCTGAACTATTGCCTGCAAATTCAAGACAGGGGTTTCATACTTCATTCGCTGAGAAATTTCAAACCAGTGACCCTCAATAACCTCGCCCAGCTTGGGTTGAGTCGTGAATAGCATCACGAGGCCGCCAGCCTATACGTAGTCCACCTCCTAGTAGTCCTATTAAATCATCACTGGACGTCGCATTATTCCAGTTATTTTATTAGGTGAACCAATTCATGCAATATTCCATTTATATGGCTCATTAGTTTTTGTTTTTGGTATCCATAAACTCGTCAAGCCAAAAACAACTAAAGATTCATCAACTATCTTCAGAACGGAAACATCCCACTCCAACTTTTGGCACTCATGCTTTTATGTCGTGTGTTTTTTTACAATTTTTTCTCTTCTCTGTGTGTATTATTCAAATTATAAACTAACTTTAGCCAGTACTGTAAATCAAGTCCTATCCTTCCTTCAGCCGCCCTTCCTCCATTTTTTTTAAAAATATTAATTGTAAAGGGTGCTTCATCAACCTAATATAATATTTACACTTGTATACGAAAGCGTTTAAAACTAGACATCACTTTAAAACTAGTTTAAAACTAGACATCACTTCGTTCTTCCATTTATTGTCATCTTTGTGAGAACCTTAATTTGTTCCCAAAAAGATGACCATTAAAAATTATTGATGGCTGACAAAAAAAAAAAAAAATAAGCAGTTAAGACGACCTTGAATGAACTTTTTAGGCTGTATTATCACCGTCGGCATCGCATAAGTTCGGCACTGAATCGGAAATCGATTGTAAACAAAACATTGATATAAGAAAATGACTGAGGTTCCAAATCGGCTCCAACCTTGACAATAGTTGGTATTGCTCTATGGATAACACTTCCCCTTCTTTATTAATTTTTTTCTGCTTTTTTGAAGTTATGTCTGAAATAAAATGATTGATAAAATTGTGATTCTTGAAAATAGAGTAAAATCCGAAATACGCGTATTACCTTTTTAAAATTGTGGAACATTAAGTCAATTGGTTTTCATTATTTATTTTTTTATTATTATTTCATATTTCTACAAAGTGTCTTAAAGGTTTTCTTTATTTCCGAATTCTCCTGTAAAGGGTTTACAATACTTGACTCACCCTATCCTCTCATTTAATTGCAAAGGCTTTTCATTTTAAATATAGGGGAAAAAATTATGCCATGCAAATACCTGTAGTAGTAAATTTGATAAAATGAGTAAATACCTACTGCCTAGCAGTTTTTAGAAACCCTTTCCTCTCGTGTCACCAAAATGACGACACCAGCTCTCCCAACTGTAAATCGTCATTTTATTATTTTATACTGTACCACTGCGTGTTAATGTACTTTGTGATGATGGAGTCGCTTGTCTGCTTTTTGGAATAAAATTATACCTCATATTTATTTTATGGATATTTTGCACTGTTGTGTATTGTCTGTTTCTCCCTTCTCCTTTTCTCTCCCTCTCCTACACATTTAATCAGGACCTAAGGTTGCCTCTCCTAATGGCATATCATGTTCCTCAACTGAGCAGCACTCCAGCTCAGTCTTGCAACCTCGATTTCAGGCCGCACATCCACATTTGAATCCACACTATTTTGTGATGTTGATGAACTTGTTCAGTCAACACAATTCTCCATCTTGAGTCTCCCTATCACCTATTACAAACATACACACTAATATAATTGTATATGACCTGTCCGCGTCTATATCACGTTGAATACACCAATTCCCGTTAGATCACTGAAGTTAAGCAACGTCCAGCAAGATTTTACCATGTGGGTGTCCACGTGGGTTCGAACCCTTGTGATGCTGGCTATTTTTCCGGCCCAGGCTGGTTTAGGTCAATGTGGGTAGATGGTTTGCAATTTTCCAGCGAATGGAGAGTGAAATCCCCGTCTTGAATGACCGATAGATGTTAAAGAGACGTGAAATCAAATTAAAAAATATATATCTTCTTAAATTTTGCATGGTATTATACCCCAAATTAAACCACCTGATGGTGTGACCAATTTTTCAGGGGCTGGTCCCATGTAGACCCCAGGGGGTCCAACTTTTGTTTTTTAAATACGAACCCCCATCTGGCGATACATTTTCAGAAAGACAATAGAATTAGAAGTACTTTGTAAAAAAAAAAAAAATAACGTCTAGCGTATTTGGTTTCCAAATTGCGGCCATTTGAAATTCCCAAGATAGTACTTCCAAGAGTGTCTAAAACTATGCAAATTATTTCTAAAAGCAGGCGAAGTGTATAAAACTAGGTGAATTATGTCTAAAAAGCAGGTTCCTCAACATAGGTGTCCAATGCAATCATTCAATATCCCATTGCAAAAAAATCGGACTTTTGAAATGGCGCGCCAATGGAGCATTGTAAAGCAGTAGTGATGGACGCGAGACGAGAAATTTCTCTTCTCGTCTCGAAACTTTCGAGACGAGACAAGGCCCTGTGTCGTCTCGTCTCGTGAAAATACGAGAAATTTCTTGTCTCGTCAAAAAATAAGACTTCGCATGCTATTTTCCCCTCATTATCATAATTGTACATAAGTATCTACGTGTTACATTTCCTCAACATAAAATATCTGCAAACGGACCCAACGGACATGAACGGTAAAATCAGCTTTTGGTGGAAATCGATTATACCGTTGGCGGTTTTATGTCGCTTTTTAGCGGTTTTCGCATATCCTGCTTAATCATTTTAAGAAGGGTAATAGCTAGAACTTTAAACTTGGTGCCTATTCATATCAATTTCATACAAGAAATTGAAGAATACAACTTAGTTTGAAGGTAATATATTGTTGGCCGCTAATTAGCGGTTAAAGACCGCTTTTTCGCGGTTCCACCTAAAACCAGAATGGAAAGAGGTAGAACTTGAAATTTGGTGCCCAATTCATATCAATTTCATACAAGAAATTGAAGAATACAACTTAGGTTGAAGTGTAAAATATTTTTCCCGTTAATTAGCGGTTGAAGGCCGCTTTTTGGCGGATCCACCTAAAACCAGAATGGAAAGAGGTAGAACTTGAAATTTTGCGCCTATTCATATCAATTTCATACAAGAAATTGAAGAATACAACTTAGGTTCAAGTGTAAAATATTTTTGGCCGCTAATTAGCGGTTGGAAGCAGTTTTTTGCGGTTCTGCGTAAAAACAGAATGGAAAGAGCTATTAGAACTTGAAATTTGGTGCCAATCCATATCAATTTCATACAAGAAATTGAAGAATACAACTTAGGTTCAAGTGTAAAATATTGTTGACCGCTAATTAGCGCTTGGAGGCAGTTTTTTGCGGTTCTGCCTAAAAACAGAATGGAAAGAGCAATTAGAACATGAAATTTGGTGCCAATCCACATATAAATTTCATACAAGAAATTGAAGAATACAACTTAGGGTCAAGTGTAAAATATTGTTGGCCGCTAATTAGCGGTTGGTGGCAGTTTTTGCGGTTCTGCCTAAAAACAGAATGGAAAGAGCTATTAGAAGTATTAGAACATGAAATTTGGTGCCAATCCACATATAAATTTCATACAAGAAATTGAAGAATACAACTTAGGTTCAAGTGTAAAATATTGTTGGCCGCTAATTAGCGGTTGGTGGCAGTTTTTTGCGGTTCTGCTTAAAAACAGAATGGAAAGAGCTATTAGAACTTGAAATTTTGTGCCAATAAATATCAATTTCATATAAGAAATTGAAAAATACAACTTCGTTTGAAGTGTAATATATTGTTGGCCGCTAATTAGCGGTTGCGGCCTTCTTTTTGGCGGTTTTACCTAAAACCAGAATGGAAAGAGGTAGAACTTGAAATTTGGTGCCTATACATATCAATTTCGTACAAGATATTGCAAAATATAACTTAGGTTGAAGTGTAAAATATTGTTTGCCGCTAATTAGCGGTCGTGTCCGTAGAATTAATGTTATTTTAATTTCACGGTGGTGAAGGGATTGGCAGGGTTGCAAGTTGATAACCCCTGGATACCCAGAAATGGGCTTCCTTCGTGTTGGAACTTGTCGCCAAATTATTAGTGACAGAATTTTTTAGTGGGATAGTGATTATGATTATGATCTGTTTTTAGGCAGAACCGCATAACCGGACTTGGATTTTTTGGGTTATTTACCGAACCCCACCTGCTCCCCCGAAGATCTCAAAGACCGTATCAAGAAGGGCTGTGTGGACATCACCCCTGGTTACATTTGAAAAAGTGGGGCGTGAGTTCGAGGCCCGCCTATATCATTGTATGGGAGTCAATGGGCAGCGGTTTTAGCAGCTTACCTACCATTTAGGTGCGGCCGCAAAGGGTCCATTTTCACATGTACCACCCTGTAATTCGTGAATCCTAGAGAGCTCTGATGTTCTGTAATGAACTCGTATTAACGAGACCTTTAAAACAAGGTGTCACTTGATATATCTTCCCATTTAAGATTTTTAATCCAGCCGGTGCCCAGCCTAAACGGCCGGACGAGACCAAAAATTTTTTAGTCTAAAACTAATCCCCCTTAAATCTAAGGGATACGTGGTTTTGTGTTTTTTTTATATTTTCAGCCATTCTCGAAATACATAACTATCATGTATCATAATACATATTATGTATCTACACTAATTGAGGAGCGCGGCAGCGCTCCGCCCGCCAAGTCAAATACAATGAGCGTTGCACAAGAGATATATTACTTCACGTCACAAAGTGCACTTTTCAGGTCTCTCCACAGCCACGAGAAAAATATGTGGAGTGATTATTTTTGAATATTTGATAATCGGGTTGGTAGATGATAAGATAAAATCAACAATTCGAAAAAAAAAGTTACGGGAACACTGAGAAAAAAACATTTCAAAATGGTCATTTTTACTGTCTTATCCTCCTTCTTCATCTTCTTCTTCTTCTTGAATGTTGACGGGGCTACAGCCAAATCTAGCGAACCGATTTTGATCGGAGATGTCTCATTTGGTTGCATCTTGTGGAAGGGTGTGCCTTTTGATATTTTTATGATAAAAAAATACCCCCCCACTACCGCAATTTTTCAAAAAGCTGGTTTTGAGCACTTATTTAAAATTTAAAAATCGAATAGGTTTTCATCTAAAATACGAATTTTGACGGAAAAAGCTTGATATGTTTCATTATTACCCAAAATAAAGCAGAAAAGTTTGAATATGGTGGGGGATAGGAGGTATTTGGGAGGGGGAAATAAAAATGAAATGGTGGATCAATGTAGTTTATACAAACTGTATAAGTGTAAACACTAGTGTTGAGGGATCAGAAACTGAATCTATACGTAGTCTAGGTAAAGAAGACTTATTTGCTTATGGAGCCAGTTTGGGGAATGGGGGAAGCGAAAACCAAATTTAATGTTGACAAAAAATTTTAGATCGTGTAAATTGTTTTAAAAAAATTATTGTAAGAGAGTGATGAATGCCAAGAAAGATGGATAATCCCAAGAAAGATTGTTAAAAAAGACAGTGCGATAAAAAAAAGAAGGCAAGAGAAAGGAAGGTGGGGGTTTGGTACCATCTTTTTTTCAAAATTATTGATTCGGTGCAAAAATTGATAAAAATGGCGTGTCTCATTTTGTTAAATATCGTCCAATGGATGTGTCATATGTTAACTACATGCCCCCCCCCCTCCCCCCCATAACACACTTTCTCTATAAAAATTGTGTTTGGAGACCTAATTGAAATTATAAAAAGGTTCTCAACTGAAAGATTTAATAAAAAAAAGCTGACAAAAAAGGTGAGGTAAGCCCAAACTAAATTCACGTAAATAAAGAAATAAAGAAAAACGTGTAACTCAAAATTATCACAGAACCCTCGAACTATAGACCTCATTCATTTAAAGTGCCAACAGCTTTATGTACTATTAGTGGTTTAGTGAACTACAGACCTCATTCATTTAAATGGCCAACAGCTTTATATACTATTAGTGGTTTAGTGAACTATAGACCTTATTCATTTCAATGGCTAACAGCTTTATGTACTATTAGAGGTTTAGTGAACTATAGACCTCATTCATTTAAATGGCCAACAGCTTTATGTACTATTGTGATTTAGTGAACTATAGGCCTCATTTATTTAAAGAGCCAACAGCTTTATGTACTACCAGTGGTTTAGAGAACTATAGACCTCATTCATTTAAATGGCCAACAGCTTTATGTACTACTAGTGGTTTAGTGAACTATAGAACTCATTCATTTAAGGGGCCAACAGATTTATGTACTACCAGTGGTTCAGTGATCTATAGACCTCATTTATTTAAATGGACAACAGCTTTATGTACTACTAGTGGCTTTGTGAACTATAGATCTCATACATTTAAATGGCCAACAGCTTTAAGTACTACTAGTTGCTTTGTGAACTATAGATCTCATTCATTTAACTGGCCAATAGTTTTATGTACTACTAGTGGTTCAGTGAACTATAGACCTCATTCATTTTAATGACCAACAGCCATACTACTAGTGTTTTAGTGAGCTATAGACCTCATTAATTTAAATGGCCAACAGCTTTATGTACTACCAGTGGCTTAGTGAACTGTAGACCTCATTCATTTAAATGGCCAACAGCTTTATGTACTACTTGTAGTTCAGTGAGCTATGGACCTCATTCATTTAAATAGCCAACAGCTTTTTGTACTATTGTGGTTTAGTAAACTATAGACCTGATTAATTTAAAGGGCCATTAGCTTTATGTACTACCAGTGGTTTAGTGAACTATAGTCCTCATTCATTTAAATGGCCAACAGCTTTATGTACTACTAGTGGTTTAGTGAACTATAGAACTCATTCATTTAAGGGGCCAACAGCTTTATGTACTACCAGTGGTTCAGTGATCTATAGACCTCATTTATTTAAATGGACTACAGCTTTATGTGCTATTAGTGGCTCAGTGAACTATAGAACTCATTCTTTTAAATGGTCAATAGCTTTATGTGCTACTAGTGGCTAAGTGAACTATAGACTTCACTCATTTAAATGGCCAACAACTTTATGTACTACTAGTGGTTCAGTGATCTATAGACCTCATTCATTTCAATGGCCACCAGCTTTATGTGCTACTAGTGGCTCAGTGAAGTATAGACCTCATTCATTTAAATGGTCAACAGCTTTATGTGCTACTAGTGGCTCAGTGAACTATAGATCTCATTCATTTAAATGGACAACAGCTTTAAGTACTACTAGTCGCTTTGTGAACTATAGATCTCATTCATTTAAATGGCCAATAGCTTTATGTACTACCAGTGGCTTAGTGAACTATAAGCCTCATTCATTTAAATGGCCAACAGCTTTATGTACTACTAGTGGTTTAGTGAACTATAGAACTCATTCATTTAAGGGGCCAACAACTTTATGTACTACCAGTGGTTCAGTGATCTATAGACCTCATTTATTTAAATGGACAACAGCTTTATGTACTACTAGTGGCTTTGTGAACTATAGACCTCACACATTTAAATGGCCAACAACTTTATGTACTACTAGTGGCTCAGTGAACTATAGACCTCGTTTATTTAAAGGGTCAGCAGCTTTATGTGCTACTAGTGGCTCAGTGAACTATAGACCTCATTCATTTAAATTGCCAACAGCTTTATGTACCATTGTGGTTTTTTGAACTATAGAACTCATTCATTTAATGTGCCCACAGCTTTATGTACTACCAGTGGTTCAGTGATCTATAGACCTCATTCATTTAAATGGCCAAAAGCTTTATGTGCTACTAGTGGTTCACTAAAATTAACACTATTTATTTATTTTTTTAAAAAAAGAAATATAACTTCCCACGCGCGTTAACAAGTACACACACCCAATTTTTCTACAGATGTTGCATTTGAATATTAGGAAATAAGATAACATTTTAGGCCTAGTAAAATAAAAGGGACCAAATATGTATTTAAAATTTTAAAAAAGAATGAAAAATTCTCCACCAAAGTTGAGAATCTTCCAAATAGAGTCTTAATATTGAGGAGCGCGGCAGCGCTCAGAACGCCAAGTTAAATACAATAAGCGTTGCACAGGTGATATATTACTTCACATCACAAAGTGCCCTTTTAAGGTCTCTCTGGAGCCTCTCTGAAAATATGAGGAGTAACTTTTGTTGAATATTGGAAAAAAAAGTTAAGGAAACACGGAGAAAAAAAAACATTTGAAAATGTCATTCATTTTAAAACTGTCTCCTTCATGATCATCATGATCTTCTTCTTGAACGTTGACGAGGCTACAGCCAAATCTACCAACCGATTTTGATCGAAGATGTCTCATTTGGTTGCATCGTAAAAAAGTACTCCCCACTACCAATATTTTCCCAAAAACCGGTTTTTAATAAGCATCTAATTTTTTTAAATTGCATAGAATCTCGTTTAAAATATAGAATGAGATAAACAATGCTTGCGAAAAATAAATGGAGGGATTATTTAAAAAATGAAGAATCATTTAAGTTTTAAATTTTTAAAAAATAAGGAATCATTTAAGTTAATTCTAACTGTATAATTATACTACTGAGAGTACTGATGTGTGTTCAAATAATACCCCTGAGTAATGCATAATCTTTTGTCGATAGTAGCTGTGTCCAACCTAGAGTTTGGAAAAGCACATCGGGATAAGGTAGGAAGATGAAATTTGAAATAAAGATGTTCCGCAGTACAATAATAATATCCTTGATTTACATCTCGTTACCTATATCACACAAAATCTAATTTTATCACAATTTGTTTGAAGTNATACATATTACTCGTATGTATCTACACTAATACATATATTGCATTATATTGCTAATATAATTTATGCTATAATATACAAATAATATATTGTTAGAATCTCCAGGAAAAGGTCTATCCAGGAAAAGGTCTAGTATAGGTACCTATTTTTCACGAGACGAGGCACGGCCTGTCTCGTCTCGTCTCGTCTCGCGTTCATCACTATAGAGCAGTGTGGTTGGGAGTGTTCTTTAGATTTTGGATTTGTTTAAAACTTTTACCAAAACTTTTCAAAGTGGTACAAAAGGTTTAAAGAAGGCCGGACATCGTGTGAAGATGATCCTCGTTCTGGGCGTACATCAACTCGACTGATGACAATGCGCCTGGTTCATTCTACACTGCTCATTCGTGACTACTGCACCAAAAACGGAATGACGGTCACCCTCCAGCCTCCATATTCACCAGACCTTGCCCCTGCGAACTTTCGTGTTTCCAAAACTCAAGAGAACCATGAAAGGAAATCGCCGAACACAAAATCGCCGAATACAAAACACTTATTTTACGAAAACAGCTGTAACTTTGCGATAGAGAACGTTATCAAAAATCTGAAAAAAGAGATGTGCTCAGTAAGAGTCATGCTAAACAATACTGCCAACCACACTGCTCTACAACGCTCCATTGGCGCGCAATTTCAAAAGTTCTATTTGATCACCGTAGTAATTAATTTTGTTAGAATTAAACAAATTATCTGACATTATATATGTTGTTATTGCGTTCTGTATTTTACAATTTAGTTCTGTTTATGATGAAAATTCATTTGTAAAGTAAAAACCACATACTGGACAGAGAGAGATTTGCATGCGTTGTGGAATTGGAATCCTCTTATGAGATTATGTGGAGACTGTGGTCTTGTGTACAATGATGCACTGTTTGATAAACATATAAAAAATAAATCTAATAGTTTGGAACCCCTAAATAATAAACAAAAACATATTCTGTAGAGAACTAACAAATTAATTGAAATAATAAATGTGTTCTGCAGATATTATTTGGAGGGAAAATTAATAAATTTGCCCCTTGGGGGAAACAAGTTTTCCATTTTTTTTGTCCTCTTAAAAAAGCGATTTATTTTTGACATTGCTTTTTCGGTTACTAGTTGGTGAAAATTATTTTGGAATCCAATATTTTTTGTAAAAATAATTCTGTGAATAATAAATAGCTTACACAATGCTTAACCCTTCTTGGGGTATTGTTTTTATTCATCCCAATTTTCAAAAATCGTTTTAATAATATTAATATGAAGATCAGTGTGTTGAATTGTACTTTGTCACGCAGCAATGGGGCTACAGATAGACGTTAAAAGTTCATCTCACGTTGGAAGTTCATATTTCGAAGGTGTCACCTTTTGTGAAAAAAATGCCAGACATAGATATAGTCTGCTTTTTATGACACACAGAAAAATGATTGCTTTGGATAAGGGCTAATATGCTTTGAAAAAACGTTAATCAGTAAAAAGTTTCCAACAGCCATCTTATCACACTCCTAACACCAAAGAATGTAGCAAATATACTGAACATGGTGCGTTTCGCAAAGGATGGAGAAGTTAAGGGACTTTTGACAGGGTACTGTTTTTGGTTAATTTTGAACGTTAGTGAACTCCACTTTTGACCCCGGTATACATTCCGAAATGCACTTGTATATGTGTATGTATATTTGTTTGTTACGCGATATAAGCTACAATTTTCATCCGATTTTGACGAAATTTTGTATACAAATTTAGGACATGAAGGAATTTGCTGTCTGAGCCCCCCGTGGGGGGCCCAATATTGTTTTTTAAAATGATTTTTAAAAAAACGTAAAATTCTGATATGTTGTGGTTGGTGTTAAGGGCTTTTCGCGATTTTGAAATTTTTGAATACCCAGGGGGCCCAATATTTTTTTTTTGAAAATATTTTTTAAAAATTTGATCAAAATATTTTTTTCCATAAATGATTACAACACTAACGTGAATACCTGCTCATCTTGATCCACTGGTTATGTTAACTGTTCACAATATTCGTGCTCATTTTAAATGGACGGATAGCTCATTTTAAAAAATGACTTTTGTCAAGATTTTGTTTTTTTTACAAGATATTTGTTCGTAATTGTGATTCCACTTTTTGTCATCAGTAAATTCACATTCCCTTACTGTTTTACCGTCCCGTCCCGTACCCTCCCTTCCACTTACCTTCTTCCAAATCTATTATATATAATTTGACGTTTTGTCAAATATACTTTACTTGTGACTTCAGATTTTTGTGTCATTCTTCCCTTACCTCTATCCACCCTGAGAACATTCTCCTAAAGACATCGTGCCAAATTGAAAACTTTAATCCTTGAAAACTTCTCTCTGATGAATTTTGGTTGGTTTCTTAAATTTCTATGATTACTTTACAGTTCATAAAGTTGTCGGAAATTCGAAAGCTGTACTTACAGCAGAGCAGGAAATAGAAATGTTTTATTAGTATGTCAAATTGAGAGGGTATTTTATCTCTTCAGACTGACTGTTTCTATTGAATGAACCATAATAATTTGGATTATTTTTCCTCTACACGGATTTTTACTCAACTTCAAATCTATACTTATACTCATTGTTGTACCTAAAGCCCAATTACCATTGTCTATACTTTTTACTCAACTTCTCCTTAATAGTGTGTGTATCACTCTCGGCTTGCACCAGGAAGGTACTGGGTTCGAATCCGGTTAAAAAATACCTTGTAATGCTATGATACCCACATAACTGTCATATAATAACATAAAGAAACATACATATACATTTCACTTTTTCCTCAAGATTCAAAGGTAATATAAAAATCATTAACACACAATATTTACGGACGTAACCGAACACTAATTCGGTCAAGGCGTTCGAGAGTTAACCTGGAACGAACAGAAAAACTGTAGATATGCCTGATCAATCTTAAACAAATAATAAATAGTTAATTATGGTTTCTTTTGACTAAATATTTTTATTGGATAATTTTACAATTAGTTTCCAATTGTACATTTTATGCAGATGATAAATAATAAATAGTAAAAATGAAGGCAAAAGCCAGCTGGTGTCCTTTTTTCCTTTTTTATCTCTGGCATTTGGTAAAAAAAAAAATACAAATGAAGACATTTTACGACAAATATTGCGACTCTACGACTCTACGGTCTATCAGTTTACTATTACAGATAAAACGTTTGTTCCTGTAGCTAAAAAAACTTAGTCACTAGAAAATACTACCCAAAGCAAACTTCAATTGAAATAAACTGCTACTAAAAGAGTACCTATCCTTTTGCTGGTATATTAATGGATCTCAGGATTAGACAGGAAGGTCTATGTAACGAAAGCTTTGCACATTATTTTGTACACACTAATTTAACATTTTTAAAGCCCATTACATTATCATATGAAAAAAAAACAGCTAAAAAATGAGTAGTCTAGCTGGCTTCTCCCCACATTACCTTTTTTTTATACAAGGTAGCCATAGTGCTATGAATCGTAGTCACCACTCTGTTAAAATGGTATAATTTTTTTTTCAGTTAGGAACCTTTGGGTCCTGTTGATCAGTACATACCAAGTTTCTTCATAATAGAGTTGAACAGTTTTCGTTTAACGAACAGAAAGAAATTAATAAAAATCGGTGAAATAAAAGCTAGAATTCTCTAAATCAATAAGTATGACGATAGTCTAACTGCTATTTCTAGGGAATTATAATTTCATTGGAATTTGGGACCAAAAAGTTAGGAATCTTTTATTTTCCTTTGGAAAATGAACTCCATTTTTTTTTTTTTTTCAAGATTCTCAACCCTTGTTTTAGGAATGATGGAACACGATCATGACATCCCAAATTATAATTACCCTCAAGTTCCCTGCAAGTTTTAATTAGACTTTGTGATAACTGCGCGTTGTGAACCGACCCACACGATTACCAACTGGCAGTTACCTGAGAACTTTCCTTGTACTGCCCTGTATATGTACAAATATGTAGAAAATATGACTGATTTTTTATCGAGTGAACACATAAAGTTTTATGTGTTGGAGTGCTTATTATGATATGTTTGTGTTTTCCTAAAAAACAACAAGGTGTTGCGTGTGTGTTATCTCTTTTTGTTTGTTTTTTTAGGTCAGCGTGATAATAGTCTGATATAAAATATGGAGTTCAAGCTTTTGATGCACAAATAATGATAATTATTATGCTGATGTGAGAGTTCGGCACAGGAGGGTATAGGGCGCTACAAACTGCTACAAATGGATTTGATGAACTTGTATGATGTAGGGTATTCGATCCGCTTGGTCGACGGGAATAGACATTTTCTCAACGATTTTTTCATTTTCATTTTGAAAATAGAATTCAAATATAATCACGCAATAGAAATAGAAAATCGTGATAGCCTAATATCCATCGTAAAGCTAATCTAAATTGTGTGCCACAGCAGTCATGTTCTGATTTTTTCTCATTGTCACAACGTCACATAAATGTGAAGTGCAAAAATTATCGTTTTTCTGTTGACCCATTTATTCTTGTGACAACTTCCCTCCTATAATACCACCTATTATTGATGATGGATATAATTTTGGTGCTGACTGTTGACCCATTTATTCTTGACAACTTCCCTCCTATAATACCACCTATTGGTGATGATAGTTATAATTTTGGTGCTGACTGTTGACCCATTCATTCTTGACAACTTCCCTTCTATAATACCACCTATTGGTGATGATAGATATAATTTTGGTGCTGACTGTTGACCCATTTAATTTCTTTCTAAAATAATAACAAAGCGAGAATAACAAATCATGGAGCACGGAGCAGTATCCGCATATCGCTTCAAGACCTTTGTAATTTATCAATCATTTATTATTAGAAACTCACAATTAATTAATAAAAATAATCTTAACATATATTTGTGATGTGAGCAAAAATGTGTATGAGATATAAATCACTAGCTGAGTACCCGAACTTCGTTTCGAGAAGATGAGAGAAATATGATAATAAATCTGACTCCCACATTAATAATCATATCACCGAGGTGCAACCTTTTAAACGCGATCAGAGCATACACATAGATTACATATTACCTACACGTTTGTTAACCTAGGAAGAACATGGGGAGTAGTAACCGGTTGTTAAGCTGCGTAGAACGTGTTGGGAGTAGTATTGGGTTAGGTTCCAAAAAAAATAAAATGCGTGTTGAAGTCTGCGCAAGGTTAGGCTGGGTCGCAGACCCAGCCTAAACTCAGCAGACTTCAACACGCATTTTATTTTTTTTGGAACCTAACCCAATACTACTCCCAACACGTTCTACCCAACAAACTTGGTGTTCAATTCTATTAAATTATATCGGCATTGCACTAACCGCTTTTGTACATAATTTTATTTAAATCAAACAAAAATTTTAATTTCCATACAAAAATTGGAAAATCGGCCGTAACTCGAAAACGGTTGGAGGGCTTTCAACTCTGATATTTTTTCTGGGCTCCCAGTCTTTGTTTTTTTTTGGGGGGGGGGCCATTCCTATCAAATGTTCTATATCTATTACCGTTTCTTATAGTATTCTATGATTTCCCATACAAAAATCGGAAAATCGGCCGTAACTCGAAAACGGTTGCATATTTTTGAACTGTGATCATTTTTCTGGGGTCTCAGGCTATGGTTTTGGGGGGGTTCATTCCCATCAATTTTTCTATATCTCTTACCGTTTTGGCTAAACAATGAGTATTGTCAAAATTTTATTGTGCCCGATCCCGGATTCGAACTTGTAACCCTCGAATGGCTAGTCACAATTTTGCAAAATATGTCCTAAATGAAGGATAAAGATGTTACCTAAAACTTTCTCGCTTTGAGTTGATATGTTGTCGCGACAAATCTTAAGATATTGGCCAAAATTCGGAAAATTTTGAGGAAGAAATTGGAAAATCGGCCGTAAAATCGGCCGTAACTAAAATGGCCGGACAATACCGTGCCTATAACCTTCCCCGGGTAAAAACAAATAAGTGTGCAAAGTTTCGTGCAATTCCGAGCTGTAGTTCGTAAGTTATAAGCGAACAAACAAACAAACAGGCATTCACTTTTATATATATAGATATAGATAAAGCCTAGTACACACCGGCAACAATCCACAACAGTCCAATACTGTTTCGATACAAAGTTTCAAGTGTTCATCAACTTATTCAAAATGCATTTTTTCCGTCCACACCAAATTGGATTCCAACTGTGACCAATGTGTTTTTTTATTTAGTTCATTTTAAAAATTATTGTTTTGATATCATCAAAATGTCGAGTTTCGAGTTCTGAGGTTGTGCGTGGAATCGGTGCAATAAACTTAGTTTTACTTTTGATAAAAAGAAAACAGAATAAAAAGAAAAATCGACGATTCTGGGTGAGAAAAGTTCTATCTGTAGGCACAAACTATGGAAACAATCTCTTGGCTGACTCGGAATTGGGATTTTAACCCATGTATTTTTTTCTCCATCTCTTGGGAAGACATTGTGTACTTGTCTGCCAATCTTTGAACCGCGTCGTTTTTTTTATTTCTGAGTTTGTACTGTGGTGAGTCAACTTCCCAGAGACAACGTTCGCAATGGAGATCTTCGATCAATTCCAAAGTTTGTTGTTGTGGCAAAACCATTTTTTTAAATACACACAATTAAGTCAATACACAATTAATTCAATCAACAATAAAATTATCTTTATCTATGTAAACAAAAACTGAAAGCAAAACATAAAAATCCAATAAAATGTTTCAGTGTTTTCCATTTCGGCGGGAAACAAAATATACAGAAAAAAATGTTTTGGAAACCAGTCCGGCGAGAATAAAAGTTGCTGGATTGTTCAGAAACATTTCTGGATTTTTGAGAAACAGTCTTGGATTGTTCAGAAACAGTGTTTCTGATACAAATGTTGTCGGTGTGTACTAGGCTTAAGATACAGAGGGGTTCAGAATGCTACACAGACCTGAAATGATAATTGAAAAACAGTATAACTTTTTCCCTTCTTTTTACCTGGGTTATCATCATTTAGAATAATTTCATTAAATGGACTATTAAAAATTTTATTCTGAACTAACTCTCCAGGTTTGGGAAAAATAGACTATTCATTACGAATTTATAATTGTATTGAGAAAAATACGATTGCAAGCAAATGCGAAAGAAAATTTGATGAAATTAATATGAAATCACCTGGGGATATACCTTGAAAATCCCAGAAAAATCGAGCGTTCATCTGAGTTATGGTAAATAAAGCCGCTAAGTGGAACGTATTTGAAGACATATATATGTTTAAGAACAATTGTGTATTAGTTTTAACTCAAGAATGACTAGTTTTTGTTGCATGCGATCAGAAGGGGAATAAATTTGACACCCTGTCAAATTTATTCCCCTTCTGACTTCTGTAATCTCTCAATAAATGGCGCTATGACATCATGCTGAAGTTTCATTATCTCTTATTTTGTTTCAGGAATGTTTTCGTCTGCTACCAGTCATTCACCTGGTTCCTGACTGTCATAATGTTCATATTTGAAAGGTAAGACATCGCCAATTAGTGTTGAGTTCCGATCTTTATTGAAGGGCGTGGCAGGGCACCGTGACGCTAATTCAAATAAAATGATCGTTACCTCTCGTCACAAAGTGCACTTTTCAATTCCACAGCTACAGGAACCCTTAATATCATATCCGAGATTCAACCCTTAATTTCTACTTCTGGTTGTTTTCCTCTAAACTGAAGCTTTCACAGTTGTTCAAATGTTAACTGTACATCTCACTCAAATAATAGGCCGTTGTTTTCCCCAGGTGGCCAATTAGGGCCCTAAAACGAATCAAATCATTTCATAGCCGTAATGAATGTCTACACACAGATCGAGGGTTATCCTGGAACAGACACACGTTTAAAGAAAAATCGGGGTCTTAAAACTTTATTAGTTCTGTCATTGAGACTTTTGCTAGGGTTTCTGAGACATGCTGAATTGATGAAGGCGAATCATTTTTTTTAGAATGTTGAATAATTAAAAAGGGCCTGAGGCACAAGGGGTGTCGTTATCAAATCATCAACCATGCCTATAAAAATATTTAAAAAATTTCGCAACGATCTGTTTCATAATTAAGGCATACAATTAGAAAGTCTCAATTAGGTTTAAAAAGTTTCAAAAGTCAATTTCCCGTGGGGCGATCAGGAAAATTGTTTTTTTTTTAAAAAAAAAAANCACTAAAAAGCGGCTTTCTACCTCTAATTAGCGGCCAACAATATATTATACTTCAACCTACGTTGTATTCTTCAATTTCTTGTATGAAATTGATATCAATTGTCACCAAATTTCAAGTTCTAGCTCTTTCCATTCTCGTTTTAGGCAGAATCACTAAAAAGCAGCCTTCAGACTCTAATTAGCGGCCAACAATATATTACACTTCAACCTAAGTTGTATTTTTCAATTTCTTCTATGATATTGATATGAAGGTACCAAGTTTAAAGTTGTAGCTATTACCCTTCTCATTTTAAGCAGAATATGCGAAAACCGCTAAAAAGCGGTATAAAACCACCAACGGTATATTCGATTTCCACCAAAAGCTTATTTTGCCGTTAATTGCATAAAACTGACATACATACCAAATTCTCTAGCACTTGCCGTTCTTGAGATAACTTGTTCACAGACAGACAGACACACACACACGGACCAATGGCTGAAACTTGAGATTTGGGCTCTGAGACCCCAAAACGAGTTTTGGCATTGAAAAATGGACACGGACCAATGGCTGAAACTCGAGATTTGGGCTCTGAGAACCCCAAAACCTGTTTTGGCATAGAAAAATGGAAAATTTCAGCCTATTACAATACTTTCCTTTTTATATGATAAGGAAAGTAAAAATACAATTCCTCTTGTAAAAATACTAGTATACTAGTAGTGTGAAATTTTCTTGAAATATTTCTCTCGTGTTTTTTTTACATATTTTAGAGTGTGTAGCTATGTGGTCTGCAGCCAGGGCCGGCTCAAGAGAATTTGCCGCCCGCTGAATATAATATTTAATTTGTTCGTTAATTAATATAAATAGTAAAAGTACTCCTATTCATATTTTTAATGATAATACTGAATAGTTATCCCTCCTAGTAGTGAAATTCATGATTTTTGAACAAATTTCAATCAAAATCTGGCCATGAATTTTCCTCTCGTTAATATTGAACAATTCAGAGTCATATATATTTACAACACAAATAATGGACACTAAACCTTTTTGTTAAATCCACACAATTTTAATTCGAATTTTTCAAGTGTATATGTGTGTTGTAGCCTTTAAGCAACGACAGATTTAGCCGGAGTGTCATACCCCTGGTTTTACTATTGGTTTTTATGATTGATAATTCTTGTTATGAACTATCAATCATATTCACAAAAATGCACGTCTATATATGTATACATTTTTTTTTTCATATCTCGCTGAAAATAAAATTCCCTTTTGATTTTGCCGCCCTAGGCGGTTGCCTAGTTCGCCTATATGGTAGAGCCGGCCCTATCTGCAGCCCCATCGACACCATCTTCATTGATAATGATAACTAATTCATTTCCAGTTCAATAATTTATTCGGTTAATATTAAAATATACAAATTATTATAATAAATAATTATATTTCAGAACAATTGAACATTTTTTCCTTCTACTTTGTTTTAATTTTCTAATCTTCACATTCTTCTTCTTTTTCTTCAACAACAATAATTATTTTCTTTTGTTCTGTCTTCCTTGTTTTCAAGATCTTCTTCTTCTTTAAATTTCAATTTATTTTTTTCTTTTATTTATTTTTCTTGTAGAATTATTTATTTAAACAAACTTTTGAGTGCTATACATTCTGTTCTTATTGAATTGCGAGAACTCTTCTTGTTTTTTTTTCTTTCATTGCTGAGATGTGTAAATATATCTTTCTTTCGATTTTTACTGACCCGAATTCAATCGTTTTATTTGAATTTATTGTGTGCTAACTGATTTGGATTTTTTTTTTAGGAAATTTAGGTAATTCAGTAAAAGCACTCTGCTTTAATTTATTATTTTCAAAAACGAAACTTTGAAATCTCAAAAAAACAAATAGCCCACTCAAAAATTGTTCATTATTTAACGTTTTATGGTCTGTATGTATCTACGTAAAATTCTAGAAATGCCAACAATATACCAGTTCCCGTCAGATTACTAAAATTAAGCAACGTCGAGCCTGGTCAGAACTTGGATGGGTGACCGCTTGGGAACACCACGTATCGTTGGCTAATTTTTCTGTCCCAACCCAGGTTGGGTGAGGTCAATGTGGGTAGCTGTTTTGCAGCGAATGGAGGGTAAAACCCCCGTCTTGAATGATCAATAGATGTTAAAAGACGTTAAACCAAATTGAAAAAAAAAAAAAAGATGGGATTTATAACTTTAGGGCACTTCCGCAAAAGGTAGAAACCTGGAATTTGGTACGGAGGGGTATTTTGACTGAAAAAAATCAGGAAAAAAATTCTAGAATTGAATAAAAAATTTGTCTCCCTTGTAGAGTGTGCATCACACCAAGTAGGTACCGAGTTCGAATTATTTGCTTGGTCTGGTTGTGTTTGGTGGTAAGTCAGCCTCCTGAGGACAATTGAGTGATAAGTAGTAACATAAGGTAATTGTTAAAGTGTATTTTTATATCGTCGAATACTCAAATTAACCCTAGGATTGCCAAGCTCTATTGAATTACGTGCATTGCCAAGGTGAGGGGGGGTAAAAAGTACCCGCCAACAAAATAAAAGAAAAAATGATTTTTTTTTATGTAAATGAAAATAAAAAAAAACGCTAGACCCTAGGAAATCTATTCTGAACCAGAACTTTGTCCTTCCTGACATCCCACACAGACAAATGTCTTTTGACAGTGTTTACACACAGTCACACACTTATTTCTTGCATGTGGTACATATTAGACATTTTAGACACTTTAGACAATTTATGGTAGCTTTTAATGGTAGCTTTAGACAATCAATAAATTGGTACCATGCATTGTATAAAGTACCCGCGCCCAAAGTTTGGCTTCAATATCATCCCTTAGAAAGCTTAGAACATACATATTTTTATATATAATATGATGGAAAATATTGTTTGTGACAATTATTAAAGGTCTCATTAAAATAAGTATTATAAATTGATTACTATAAGCTTTTTGCTAAAACGCGGGTACTTTGTATCCCCCCCTCCCCCCCTTGGCAATGCTTGGGTTAAATTTCAAATTATAAAACAACTCCGAATTGAATTTTGAGCTATGGTGAGTAGAGCTGAAATGTCTTCGGCATAATGAGGGGACTTATTTTCAAATGCATTTTTTAGAACCATCGAAAAGGTGCGAAAGATTCCTTCAAATTATCGAGATTTTCATGATTTCCAATTGGCGGAACATCACTAATGTATTAGGCTATGTACAGATGATCGCGCGGTACCTCGCGGGAGAAGCATTCACATTCTGGCGTCAAAATATATTCTTGTCTACATTATTTCGCCTCAAACCGGAAACCGGACGCATTAACAGAACAAGTCAATATAAATTTGTAGAACTAGATAGTACCTTAGCCAGCGTCTATCGCACGTTGAATACACCAGTTCCCGTTAGATCTCTACAGTTAAGCAACGTCCAGCGAGGTTGTACCATGTGGGTGTCTGCGTGGGTTCGCGCTCTCGTGATGCTGGTTTTTTTCCGGGCCAACCCAGGCTGGGTGAGGTCAATGTGGGTAGCTGTTTTGCAAGTTTCCAGCGAATGGAGAGTAAAACCCCCGTCTTGAATGACCAATAGATGTTAAAGAGACGTTAAGCCAAATTTAAAAAAAAAACTAGTACCGCGCAGTCATGAAGACAATATGCATTATTGAGATAGATTTTGTGCCGCGCGGTTCGTCGTACCGCGCAACCAGGTTCGTCGTACCGCGCAACCATCTGAACATAGCCTAAGTTTATCTGTTTATTTTAAAAATTATGTGAAATAAATTGTTGTACACCATTTTTATATTAACGTACCCTTTTTGGCTCCTCCGAAAATCAGACTCTGTTTAATCACACCTAGAGAAATATCTAATTTATTTATTATTTATAAAAATAACTAGCTGTTTTCCCGTGCTTCGCTACGGTTACAAAATTCAATAACTCAAGTTTAGATTTTTGGTGGAACTGACCCCCAGAGTGAACATGGCTCCTATTTAGAAAATTTAATATTTTACTCAAAGATATTGCTTTTCGCACTGCAGATAACCTTCGTATAAAATTTCAGCTTTCTCGCTTATCCCGAAGTGATACTTCTTAACTATGGGTTTTTGGTGGAACCGACCCCAAGAGTGAGCACCGTCATAAAATTCAATATTTTATTCAAAGATGTGACTTTTGTATTTCGGAACACCTTTGCATCAAATTTCAGCTTTCTCGCTCATCCCGAAGTGGTACTTCTCAATTCCGATTTTTTGGTGGTGAAAACCGTCCATAAATCGGATAGAAACCGGAAAATTTCAAATTTTATATT
>CM022879.1:10394410-10423073 GCA_012654025.1 Pachypsylla venusta | reverse complement strand
GTTAGTTCATGTACTCCTCTAGACTGTAGGGAGCGGTTTCTATAAGATGATTTTTTAGGTGTAACTTAAAATCTTTGAAGTTCATATTTTTGGTTACACTATTTTCTTTGTTATAAATTTTTATACCCTTATCCAAAAATGATTCCCCGAATATCGATAGCCTGGAATGTATTAGATCTTTGGCATTTCTCGTATTGTACGAGTGTGCCATTGTCGGTAAAAGATGTTTATTTTTATGAATTAATAGGCACATATCTAATATTACCTGACCATAAAGTGTTAATATCCTCTTTTCAATGAAATATTCTTTACAATGAGCTATGTCCTCAAGATCATAGACAACGCGAAGAGCTCTTTTTTGAAGAATGAATGGAATGAATGAATGCTCATGATGGAATGAAAATATGAGAAGTAAGTGATACGAGCTGAATTTTCTCCGAGATGGCTTCTAATGGATTTTATTGCAAATATAGAAGATCCTAATCGATGTTTCAGATTTTCTATATGTGTTTTCCATTTTAGATTATTGCTGAGGCGGAGGCCTAGAAATTTCACTGATGATGCTGGTACAATCTGGGAGTTTTGAATGGTATGTGGGGAAGTTGGGATATGGAACAGTTATTGAAGTATAGATAAGATGTTTTCGTGGTGTTTAAACAGAGCTTGTTAGAAACGAACCACGAATTAAGAGAGTTCAAAAATTCTTGTTGCATTTTCAAACAGGTCCTCTTTGGTTTTGCCAATAATGAGGATGCTGACGTCATCACAATAAAGGGCAAATTCCGCGCTAGGGGCATAATTTTCAATGTCACTGATATCTATAGAAAATAAGGGAGGCCCTAGTATTGAACCCTGAGGGACACCCTCTTGAATTTCCAGAAAGGGAGATAATGTTTGAGAAAGCACATTATTCCCTTCGTTTAAAACTTTGACAGACTGAAATCTAAGTCAGAGAAAGGATTTGAACCATTCATGAGCTGAATTAGTGATACCATAGTGGTTCAATTTTGTTAACAAAATAGAATGATCTACACAGTGGAAAGCTTTTGTGAGCTCGCAGAATACATCAATATACCGAGGACATGATGATTTGTGTCTAGAGCCTTTTGAAGATTAAAAGTGAAATGTGATATGGCATCAGAGGTGGAACAGTTTGGTCTAAAACCAAATTGTTTCTCTGAGAATATTTGGTTCGATTCCAAATAGCAGATGAGTCTATTGTAGACCAGTTTCTCTAATATTTTAGAGAAACAGTTTAACAATGATATTGGACGGTAGTTGTTCACGTCAGCGTGAACACCTTTTTTATATACGGGCACAATTATGGATCTTTTGAAGTAATCTGGGAAAATTCCCTCAGATAATGACTGGTTGAAAATATCACACAACACTTGGGATAATAAGTGAATATTTTCTTTGACAATGGTTATAGGAATGCCGTCAATACCAGTAGATGGCTTGCTGACCATCCTATGTTCGACTTGAATTAGCTTCGTTTCATCTCTGAGGGGGAGTTCATTCAGACACGTACGATGACTTATGCTACGAAGGAAGGAGGTGGGATCAATGTTAGAGTTCATACTCGAACTGGAGGTAGACGATGATATGGTAGACATAGCTTTCGAACGCTGCTGAAAATTTATATCGTCATACATATGATGTTGTTCATAGTATTTGCTGATTAGTTTTTGAGCCCTATTAGTTTATTAGGGCCATCGCGATTATCATTTTAACTAATTGATGTATGCAGTGCACAGATTACTAAGATTTGAATAAACATTTACCATAAAGCAAGCAGACGGTACAATAGTTTATTATCCAATGAACATATATGGTGCAAATGTCCAATTTAATTGACCAAACAAACAAGGTATCAAGATATGAAAACATTGTGTTCATAGAATGGATCAGAATGCTTTCCGGAATTAGCCCTATTGGACCAGCCGGGGCCTCAAGTTGTCCTTTCCAATTGATTGAGATGAAAAATTGAACAGTTCACAGGACTATTAGGATTGTGGTGATACGATGCTCTTATCTTCTGCGATTCCATTGAAAATATGTTCTTACGTTCTAAACATCAAAGAAGCTGTACGTGCCCAACATAAAATATAAATAAATCCCCTCAGAATCCCAAAATTATTCTGAGAAAAAGGGTTCTGGTGTGATTACTTTTTGATAATAAATATCCTCCCTCCAGTTGGACCACGGGTTGACCCTATCTAATCTCTTAAAATTTCATAGTGTTCTCCTCAGAAGATAAAATATTACTGACCGCCATTATTTTTTTCTTAAACTCTCCTCTTCATGTCCTCTACTCCAACAAATAAAAAGTTTGGAGTTGAAATAAGGAAAGGAACTTTTCAAATTTCTTGATATTTGGAATATTTTTTTAGGAAAAAGGGTAAAATCATGTCGCCACATCAAAGGTCACATTAAACCCGATTTCTGGTGTATTATTTTCAGTAATGAACGTTTTAAATTGACCACAAAAAAATTCCATCTTTCCTGTTCAATCTAGCCAAAATTCTTGTGTAAAAATTAAGATAAAAAATATTGAGAATCCTAGTTAGTTTCTTATGTGGTGTATAATAATCCAAATTAGTGGACGGCGTGGGAATTCGCCCCAGATTGGTCGCCATAAATAAATTATAACATCTTCTTATTTAGCAGATGCTTCGAGCCGATGGCTATCTGATGAATGATATTTACTTACGTACTTTCCGTGTCCATCACTGAAAGTGATGGTGGTGGAAGAGTTGCATATTACGAGTATGCCACTCTGAGGACATCCGGACTAGATATTGATAATCCCGTCCCCTTCCATCTACTGGAATAGTGGTAATTTAATTATCTCAAATTTATAAGGATGAAATTCCATGTGCTGGCTGGGTTTCTAACTGAGACAGCAACATAATTAACATTATATTCGCATATTTATGCAAGGAAAAACAAATTCACAAACATGTTCATAGATCAATGATTCTGCTTTCTCCTTCTTTTGCTTGTAAAATGTATATGTTATGCTCAAACCTTGAAATCACTTATTGAGCGAAAAAAACTCCAGGTTGAATTTAAATAGAAATTTTACCTCTAGGTGAGGTCTTTTTGGGTTATGCATGGCCGTAAAACTTTTCGTAATCTCTCTAGTCCCAACTAGAGAGATTAGGAAACGTTTTTAAGGCCATGCCTCTCCCAAAAAGACCTTACCTACAGATAAAGGGGAAATTTCTATTTAAATTCAATTTTATCCCCAGAAAGAAGATTATTTTTAAAATAAAAACATTTTTCAATTGCCAAATTTCGGGGAGCGATTTCGAGGTTTGAGCTAACGTTAGCATTGATGTCTTACAGCTATACAATAAGTTAAGTAAGTCGGCGGTTGTCTGTGATCAGCGACACCCTTGGCGCATGTACGATGTAGTGATGGTTGTTTCTCTTGTATTGTTATCTAAAGCTACTCCTAAATTATTTTCTATCTTGCAACACCCAAGTCTTTCAATTTTATTTTTTCCAAACATTACCCTCGTTATCAAAGCTTTTGATTCTTTTAAATTTTATCAACTGTATACTAGTTAGCAAAACACACAAAAGGTGAAGAAACAAACAATCTTTATTTAATGTTTTCCCCTCGAACAAAAATATCCCCCAAATATTTTTACGTTGTTATACAATTTTATTTTCCCACCATTTAATTAATTCTTGTAAAAAGTTTTACGTGAGGAAGTAATTAAAAGTGTAAAGTTTATTTTTAAAATTTCCAAAAATATACTTTAGTATCATAAAGGGACGAAAAAAGAAAAGTATTAAAAGGTGTATGTAACATATTGTGTAAATTTTTCATCATGAGGTGAGTAGCATTTCTTTGGAAGTGGGGGCCTCACTTCCAAGGGATCCCTCCACTTCCGAAGAGGAAAGAGCATGGAGTAAACAAAAATGTTCTACTTTTTGTGACAGAAAATTTTGAAACTAATAATTAGAAGTAAGTAGATTAAAAAAAAAAGTTTTTCCCCTTTTTCGTAAGATTTACAGAAACTAAGCGCACTTCTGTCACAGAATCTTCCTGCACGTCTTTTTGGAAAAGTCATTCCTTATTCTTTTATTTTTTTGGAAAGAGAGTGTTCGATTTTATTTTTGCATAGGATTCCTCGATAGAGACTAAAAGGTAGGTAATTGTAATTTTCAAATTACATCTAAATATGGATTTTATTTACATTATATACAAGCTGTCGTCATATACAAGCTGTCGTTAGTGAGCCAAACAAGAACTGAAGGTTTAGGGGATAATTTTCTTTTAAATTCCTTAAAAAGTCCGGTCATATACTTTTATGTTAGAATTTCAGGATTATCTGTTAAAGGGTTAATCCTTTCCCGCACCTGGTTACAAGTCAAACTCAGATAATGATATTTCTTTAGCCAAGATTGTATTATTGGGACATTTTTTTTTTTTTTTTTATATAAATTTAGCTTAACGTCTCTTTAATATCTATTGGTCATTCAAGGTGGGGTTTCACTCTCCATTCGCTGGAAACTTGCAAACCAGCTACCCAAATTGACCTCACCCAGGCTGGGTTGTGCCGGAAAAATTGCCAGCATCACGAGGGCGCAACCCCACGTGGACACCCACATGGTACAACCTCTGTTGGGAACTGGTGTATTCAACGTGCCATAGACCCAGCGTCTATGGCACGTTGAATACACATGGGACAAATTAATATGTGAGTAAAGTCCAAGTGACTTTTTCCTTCCTTTCAGCAAATACACGTTACTGTGAGCGACTGATCCACTTTAATGTAGGTTGATGGAACCTCGACTACTGTATGCATCCAAAAAATGAGGCCCTAGCCCTAGAGGTATAGACTACAGGCAGTGATGTTTGATGTTAGTGCAGAACCCCAACATTGAACAAAAAACATCACCAGACACGAAGAACCCGAAAGCTCCTAATCTTACTATTGAATTCTAGTTTTGTTTCATCCTCACAATCTGCCATCTAAAAATCTGTAAATTTTCCCTTAAAAAATAAATCTCACCAAAAAGATTTGACCTTTTGGTTTCAAAACTTTTCTTGCTTCAAAAACTTTCGAAAAAAACTTTTTCTCAAAAAATGCTTCGAAAAACAAAGTCATTTGATGTGGTTTTCCATCTCTATTCAAAGACTTTTACGACAAAAATACACTTGGAAATTATTCTTTAAATACCAAATTTAAATTCAAATTCCTTCTTTAAATACCAAAAAAATATAAATTTACAAAACATATCTTTGTAAATAGGGGTACCCTAGGAATAGTGGCCCAAATCAATTGAATCAAACTTGCCTTGTCCGATATGTTTGGGGTTCTCTTTGCATTTTAATGCAATCGGCCACAAAAAAAAAGCAGACACACAAAACTTTTTGCTTAACGTTGCGCACCTTTTTCACTCTTTGGGTTTTGTTTAATTCAGCAATTGTGAGACAAAATGCATTAGCTATAGCAATTGTGCGATTTCACGAATTTTGAAACATTTTTTTCACTAAACTTTAACAGATAATCCTGAAATACTAACATAAATGTACATGACCGAACTTTAAAGAATTTAAAATAGAATTATCGCATAAACCTTCAGTTCTTGTTTCTTTCCTAAGAAACGTTCTTGTTCGTATTCTAAGTTAAGATCGATTTTCTAATTTATATTTTATCTTCCATTATGTGCATTATGTGCTAGGCCTTCCATGTCAATGATTGCTATGGTTTATAATTTTAAGAAGCAGATAGCAATATATTCGTAAATATGCATCCCATGGAAAGTATTGATGCCTCTCTACTCTTTATATTATGTAATCTATTATTTTATGTAATATGCTTGAAAATACCATATTTCTTCAAATATAATGTTAAAGATCAGACAATATCCCAATCTTCTGCTTGAAAATACCATATTTCTTCAAATATAATGTTAAAGGTCTGACAATATCCCAATCTTCTGCTTGAAAATACCATATTTCTTCAAATATAATGTTAAAGGTCTGACAATATCCCAATCTTCTGCTTGAAATAACATATTTCTTCAAATATAATGTTAAAGGTCAGACAATATCCCAATCTTCTGCTTGAAAATACTATATTTCTTCTAATATAATGTTAAAAGTCAGACAATATCCCAATCTTCTGCTTGAAAATACTATATTTCTTCAAATATAATGTTAAAGGTCAGACAATATCCCAATCTTCTGCTTGAAAATAGTATATTTCTTCAAATATAATGTTAAAGGTCAGACAATATCCCAATCTTCTGCTTGAAATACCATATTTCTTCAAATATAATGTTAAAGGTCAGACAATATCCCAATCTTCTGCTTGAAAATACTATATTTCTTCAAATATAATGTTAAAGGTCAGACAATATCCCAATATTCTGCTTGAAATACCATATTTCTTCAAATATAATGTTAAAGGTCAGACAATATCCCAATCTTCTGCTTGAAAATACTATATTTCTTCAAGTATAATGTTAAAGGTCAGGCAATATCCCAATCTTCTGCTTGAAAATACCTTTTGTTCTATCTCATGTTTCTTCTCCTGATCCATACTTTACCTGTCTGATGTCTACTGTCTATAAATTGACTGCCTATAGTGTTGCCTTTTCAATAATAAACCTTTGGAATCGTCACGAAAAAAATACCCCCCCTCAAAAATGTCCAACTGTACTGAGTTTTTTTCTGTAAAAAGGCAGTCTGACGCTTACCCTCAAGTCAGACCAAGCAAATTGATTCCAGGTCCAACATTTCATTGATTGGGAAAAGATCGTTTGTTAATTGTGACTTTTGTAATTAAATAAATTCAAAAATAAATGATGATGCCATCAAGGGTTAAAGAAAGCGATTAATCCTCATTTATTGGACGGGAAACTGTAAGGTATAGTGTCAGGTTTATTTATTTGCCTCCCAAAGAGTAAAAGGAGAGAAGAAGAGTCAGAGCTACCAATAATTATATTTTTTGATACATATTTTTTCTATCGTTTTCATTTGGAAAGTGCCCAAACGTTCAAAATTGCTGCTCACATTTTTCTGTTTTGCTTTCGTCGAATAAAGAATAAGGTGAAAGGAAAAGAAAAGTGTTTTCCTTTTCTTGAAAAAGAAAATTAATGATTTTGGTTCGCTTTCTAACACTTCTAGGTGTTATTTTAGGGAAAGAAAATTTACTGAAACATTATCTTTTTTTCGCTTTGTAGTTTAGAAATTAATGCATAGACCTTTGAAATATAATGTAACCCGTAGATTCGTTTCATACACACCCATTTGCGAGGAAAGTGATTCTGAAAATCTAAATTCCCAGAAGCTATTTTGGTTGCATTGGTAGAATTAAAACAAGCGCAATCAAATAGACCCTTGGCGGATTTTGCCGCTTTTTAGCGGTTTTCAGTATTGCTGTCTAAAGAATAATAGTTTTGCAGCGATAGTTTGGCGATAGTTTTAATAGAAAGACATCTGAGACTCAAACAAAGGCGGATTTAACGGGGCCTTCAGTTACACGATAGTTTTGCAACGCTAAGATAAAATACTACCCCTATCTTTTTTTACACTTCTAGAACAAATTCAAATTTTTTACAGTTCATGAACTATTTTTTTATCGCACGAGGTGAGGTCTAGTTTTAACACCACTATTTTGTATATTTGTTTGTCCTTATTGTACCACAGTTATTCTTGAACGACTCATGCGATTTTGATGAAATTTGGTAGTGATATTCAGTATATTTCTAGAAGCTCAAGGATGGTCATATGGCCATTCTAATTGAGCCCGGTCTACAGGGTGTTTCAAAAGGTTATGCAAAAAAGAAACCACGTATAGAAGAGCTCAAATAAAGGCCACTTTGCTTAATAGACCTCTATACGGAAATGAACCCCAAGGTAGCTAGGGCCACCCAAAGTTGGCACTTAAAAATCGAATTTTTTTGCAATGGACTTCATTTTTTGAATGACGTCTCCGATTGTTATCATGCTTGTTTGGTGGGTATTTAGCACTTTTTTCCCGATAAGGGGCAGAGTTTTCGGGGGAGATCATGAAATGAAAATGCCTAAACTTTTTGATGCGTATTTTTTTGGTGTTTTAAGTTATGACATGTCTTCTAAAACTTGTTTTGCTACAAAAAAGACCGGAATATCTCTTGTCTAAAACTAACCATTGAACTTTTAAAATCAAAAAAATTGAGCGTAGGACAATTCTAAATATGAAGTATTAATCCTGACGTTAGTTCATTGCAAATGAAGATTCCAAAAAAATTGCCCTATCTGGGTCTCGAACCTCGGGTTTGATGGATATCCTGGAGATGCAAGCTTCAACACGTGTTTTCAGGTTTTTCAATTCGTAAATCATTTTCCTTTATCTCCCCTTTATCATTTTATCATTTTCCTTTATCACAAAAATACGATTTATGTGATTTTTTCAGACCCTGTGATATTTTAACTTTATAAAGGTACCATATTGAGATGAATAAAAATCAAACGAAGCAAATAAGATAAACACGAATAAAAGAGAAAGGAGTACAAAAGAGGGAAGACCTGTATCTTCTCAGGAGCCGTATCTCTTTCTTACCTTATAAAAAGAAATGGCCCGAAGATAGGTATGTTTGATTTGATTTTTATTTTTCGATTGACCTGCTTTTTAATGTTTTTTGATGCATGCAGCAATGTGCTGTAGACTGTAGACAAAAGTTAACCCAAGAATGTGTTCAGTCGTAGACGGAACAAAATAAAGAATGATGAATACTAAGCTAATGTTTCCTATTATACTCTGACATATATTTCTCTGGGGCATCTGTGTAATTTAGTAATGAGAATTTATTCATTTTTTCAATTGACCTCTTTTTAATATATTAATAACAATCGACCTTCCACCAGTTTCTGAGGGGTAGTTAGAGGTATGGCCGTTTGCCGTCGCCCATTTGACGGCACGCCATATACTTAAATTATATTATCTTACTCTTACCACAAACTCAAGCGCTCGTCTGGTAAACCGGAGGTCGCGGGTTCAATCGCTAGCTGAAACTCATTCGATCTCAAAGTTCTACGCGGACACTTAAAGGTCCATCTAGATAGACACTCAAAGGTCTATCTAGATATATTTCGTCGGAAACGTTGATACCACTTAATGCTATGTGTTTTTTTAAAACAGTCTATTTTAGCTTTTTTTCTTTACATTATTAAGATTTCCTAAAATTTCGTTATAACAACTATTATNAAAGTTCTACGCGGACACTTAAAGGTCCATCTAGATAGACACTCAAAGGTCTATCTAGATATATTTCGTCGGAAACTTAATGCTTTGTGTTTTTCTAAAACAGTCTATTTTAGCTTTTTTTCTTTCGAAAAGTTTTACATTATTAAGCTTTCCTAAAATTTCGTTATAACAACTATTATTCCTGTCAAATAAAAGGTCTCTTTTTTCCTTTATTTCGGCTAAAGTTATATATCTTTTATAATGCCTAATAGAAGATCTATTTAACTGTAAAATTATTATTTTTCAATTTAATATTTTCTTTCTAGAAATGTTTTTTTTATAATAAAATAAATCTGATGAAATACCAAGAGTTTATGAAAATAAATAGTCCCTTAATACAAAAGAAAGTAAGAGTCTGTTAATATACAAAAGAAAATAAGTACTCCGTAAAGTAAAAACTGAAAAGGAGATGGGAAGAGAGAAAGTAATGGAAAAAGAGGAAAAAACGAATAAATTTTAAGAATTCAAGAAGTAACAAAAAACAGAAAAATGCTTGAAAACATCAGGGGTTAGAATTTTGAGTTTTTTTTTGAAAATTGTTTCTTTATTTGTCTGGGATAATTTTCATGATTCCTAGAAATGAAAATTCTATTGAGAATGCATGTAAAGAGTTACAGGAGTCTGTTTATAAATTATAATGTTTAAACTATATTGTTTCTTGAAGAAAAGATTTTTATAGAGCAGTATGGATTGACAAACATGTTCCAAAGAATTTTTGAGCCCTTTCTAATTTGTTTCAAGAAACAAAATATAAATTTTTCAAAGACAGTCATGTAAATACAGCACAGCAGTTGAACTATGTGAGAACTTTTTTAATTTGTGAAGATGAAAATGTTAGCTACTTTTATTTACATCGTCAAATCAATAATGATGATGAGTAAGAATGGACGCGCATGATGCGCAACCCAACATCATCAACGCAATAGAATAATAGAATCTATTCAATAGATTAAATTCAGAATTACTCACTCACTGAACAAAGTAATCGGAAGTACCAATATCTCAATCATACAGACCTCGTTTCGTTAGTAATTTAAATTTATTCAAGAAAATGGTTGCAACCCTGATGCAAAACCTGTTTCTGGACANAATTCAAAGAGTATAACACTAATACAATTGAATATTATAAAATTATTATTATTACAATAAAATCTTAATATTATAAAAATCTTGGAACTGATATGAAAAAATAACCCTCATAAAATAAAATGGCTATTATTCCAAATCGGGTCCGACCTAACAGTAAAGGTTGATATCAAAGGTTCTTAATTGAAAATAGATAATAAACCAAAATTCTATTGTAATTTCTATACACAGGGAAAACAACAAAGTATCAAGAATAAAATACTGCGTTGGGCGGAACAAGTTCGCAGAGCGGGACATAAAAAAACTAATTAATAAAAATGGCACCTCATATTTATACAACAACCACAAAAGTGGAAGACCATAAAATGCATGGAAGGATTACGAGTATGTTTAGAAATTGTCCAGAGGTTTCAAATTCACCTGTTATCTGTTATGCTTGAAAACGAGAACTATTGACTAGAATGGGGTAGTATGGAGCGACAAACATATTTAAAAGAGTTTTTGTGCCCTCACAGTCTGTTGAAGTAGTAAGGAAATGGCACTTTAAAGGTATAACAACTGACAAAGCCTTAATTAGAGGTGTAGTTTCATACGAGGATCGGTCGTAAATTAAGGTATCCAACAAGCTTCTCCCACCACTGTTCTGAACAATCCTCACCTCGATGCGACGAAGCTCAGTATTGGCTTAACAGCCTTTAATGATGGATGGGAAAATCGACTCTCTCGCTTAGTGTGTATTGCGTTCTGTGGTTAGATTTCTATAGTTTAAGAGTTCACCACCTATTGAATTCAATCACAAATTGACCGATTAGTATGGAGAAAAGTATATGGACATAAAACATGTGCAAAAGTATCAGAGTTCTTAGAAGACCATACAATCATGCACGATAAGGACATCCATTCCTTGAGTACGGAGCAGTGTCGAAAGTTGAAGAACAATTCATACAATTTATAAAATCCTCCGATTATGCCACCCGATGAAGGTGAGAATATTTTATTTCCTCAAATACTGAATATAATCCTTTTATAGAAACTGTTGACACCCCTGCAAATAAAAAGAAAATGTTATAAAAATACAAAGAATATTATAAAAGAAACACCATCTGCTTTAAGCACCTCTGAAACAAGTTGTTTTGTTTGTTTGTGAAAGTTGAATTTGTGTTTCTTCTTGTGTATAGAAAGTCAATATTTATTACTTTCAAAGAGGATGGACTGAATGGCGTTCATAACTCATCACCTTTCAACTCAAGGAGACTAACCTTTGTTACTGACAAGGATTCACGAGAAATTTTTTGCGGTGAAATGAGAAAATAATTTTGGTCCTTCGTCGCTGATATCCCCGAAGTGCCTTACTCTTTTGGACTCTCTTCGAGCATTTCCGGACATCTCAGACATTGTGGGGAATCTTCAATAATTTCGATCATGAGACCACTTTCGCCGAAGGATCTTGATCTTTCGAACTCTCTGAAGCTTTCTAATATTAAGAGAGAATTCCTGAAGCTGCTAAATGTTGATGATAAATGAATTGTAACCGCCCATGATAAATGAATTGTAAACCGCCCCAGCAGACGTAAGGCTGTAATGGATATTTCTAAAATCAATAGTCATCGGAAAAACAACTTTGGACTCGACCCTATAAAAATATGCGAAGGTCCAAATTGATTCTAACTCTCGTCTTAGAAAATGGAAGGTATACTGAAATTAAAGAATTAAATTAATATTTTCTTGATCAGATAAAATTATTGATCCAACACCACCGCTTTTCTTTAAGGTATGTCTGTCTGTTTCGTGGCTCTTTGATCTTCAATAACTTTCAAACAGCTTGTCCTATTTTCATGATATTATGGCCATTTATTATATTCAGTTAATTGGATCATGTATGTTTTTTTTATACTTTTGGATCAACTGGAACCTCATTTTTTACAGTTTACAGTACTACTAGCTCAGTTGGTAGAGGCAGTAGATTCATAACCAGGAGGCTGTTGTTCGAATCCATTCATGAACATAAGATTTCACAATAACAGGGGGAACCATATTGTGACAAGTATATTAGCTTAAAACAATAAATTCTCTTTTTTCTAGTTATGAATGTAAATGTGAATGAATTTCTTTGTGGTAAGGACAAACGGCCTCTTCACAATTATTATAGATGTCACAGCATTACGAAGAGCCTCATGTACTACAATAAGAAACTCTAATCTGCTGTTAAACTAAATCTCTTTACTCTGGTAATGCCGCCATTGATTTGAGTTTTCACGGGACTGAGTGCACCCTGAAATCAAAAGCACTAAGTCGAAAAATTTCCGACCTCGCTGGGCATTAAACCCGATTTCCCTGAGTGCAATGCCAAATATCCACTATACTAGTAGCACTGCTACTATTGTATATACCGACACCTCTCTGGTGACAGAATCGACATAAGTTTCAAACAAACACATGCGACTACTTCTCTACAGCAAATACTAATTTCTATTTGCATTTTATCAGGAAGTCTTTTGCTATTTTTGATGTGAATAATTCCGCTCATTTACAATTCCATTACTTAACTTGGAGATGAAGATACACACACGAAAGCATTATGCACAAGTATAATGCGAATATGTGAGAAAAAAAGAAATTGGAGCGAGAGACGGTACGAGAGANAATGCGAATATGTGAGAAAAAAAAGAAATTGGAGCGAGAGACGGTACGAGAGAAAAAGAAAGAAAGAGAGGATTGCTCGTGGGAAATCTGCAACAAACAAAACAGATTTTTTTAAATGAAATTACTCATAATATGCATAAAGTTTTTTTATTTCCAAGAAAACGGTAAAGTTTTTCCATTTCAGAATATTTTTTACAATAATATTTTACATAACTGCAGTTTATACTCCTTCTAGGGAACAACATATCTCTGAATAGAATTTATTATAACATTGCTCATATATGTTGATAAAATTATGGGCCATATTTACACAATAGATTTTTGAGATGGGTTGAACTGTGGCATGGGCTCTTAGAGGAGGCATGTTAAAATTCTTGTTTTCAATTTTCCCCTGAAACAAGTTTGACAAATGATTTATTTAATACTCTGCCCATGGAATTCTGTTTCCTTTTTTCAAACTTAGAGTGCTCTCAGACAGCCGCATACTCACTTATCTTGTGGCATAGCGCACATCTTTGATTATAAGCAAGGAATGACAAATACACATGCCCTTACGGGAGTCCGCAGATCCAGCAATACTTACTTGGGATATAAAACATGTTAGTTATCACATTTTTCTACTGTTTTTTTGCTGACTTTTTTTATTAAAAAACAATATTTATTACTTACTTACTGCCGTGGCCATCTATACCCGGTTGGTATTTAGCCTCATTTACTACTTGCCTCAATTTGAATCTCTCTTGTGTTTTTTCTCGTATTTCTAATCTTCTAAAATCTTGTTTTATTCTGTCTCTCCATCTTGATTTAGGTCTCCCTCTTGGTTTCTGACCATTTGGTTAATTCATCCATACTTGACTATGGTTTATTTTATCTCTCCATCTTGACTTAGGTCTCCCTCTTGCTTTTTGACCATCTGGTTAATTTATCCATACTTGACTATGGTTTATTTTATCCCTCCATCTTGATTTATGTCTCACTCTTGGTTTCTGACCATCTGGTTGATTCATACATACTTGACTAGTTGTGCTGTCTTCATCCTTTCTGAGTATATGGTCAATCCATCGCAGTCTTCCACTAATAATTTCGCTCACAATATCAGGTTCTTTGTACAGGTCTCTAATTTCGTTATTTTGTTCCATCCTCCAGTCTCCGCTTTCAAAAATATTTATTATTGGGAAAAAATAAAAGAAAGGGAAAATCTATTTTTTTAAAAAAAAAAATAATTAAAAGTTGGCGATCACTTCTTCCGGTGAAAATATAATATGGCGAAATTTGAATAAATAATACGTCGTAATTATTAATATGTTTCGTTTTGAGATGTGATCATCCTGGATTATACCCAGCAGCAATGTAGTCGAGGTGAAGCATATAAAAGTATGTACTGATAGGAATCAAATATTAAGTCAGTCTGAGGCTGTCTGAGAGTACCCTTATAGATGTTGTGTGATCACTGATCATGTATGCAACAGTAACAGAAATCAGATATTAAGTCAGTCTGAGGCTGTCTGAGAGTAACCTTATAGATGTTGTGTGATCACTGATCATGCATGCAACAGTAACAAAAATCAGATATTAAGTCAGTCTGAGGCTGTCTGAGAGTAACCTTATAGATGTTGTGTGATCACTGATCATGCATGCAACAATAACAGAAATCAGATATTAAGTCAGTCTGAGGCTGTCTGAGAGTAACCTTATAGATGTTGTGTGATCACTGATCATGCATGCAACAATAACAGAAATCGCCTTCGGTACCACGAACAAGGTTGTCGCTATGTGTCACACATTGCCAAAACAATTCTCTCCTACTTAAAAAAAGGCATTTCCACATTCATTTGAATAAAACCCTGTTTTATTCCTTTTTTAGAGAATGATTTTTTTAATCTTATTTTAAAAATCTCAGCACTTTTGCCTTAGAAAGTTTTCTTGGAAAATTTATCTTTTTAAAAATACTTGTTTATGTAATTTTAACAAATTTTTTAATCAAATATTCAATAAAAATTTGATTTTAATGTGCTAAATGGTATGAAAAAAATAATTTAATATTCGTCTCAGCGATGTTTTTTTATTTATCTTCAGTTTTCAATTATTATTTGGCCCAGGTAAAGAATAAATAGAGACTATTCTTATTCTTCTGCGCATTCAGTCTCTTCGGAGGAAGAATCCTTTGATAACAACATGACCCAATAACTCCAATAGGAAGAAGATACTCTTGATCTACCGTGGCAAAACACGCAAACGGTAGATTCGATTTCATTTAGGCACTTAATTTTAATCTCTACATCTTACCGTCCTATTTTTAGAGATGATTTTTAAAAAAACAGGATTTCAAGCAAAAGGTTAGTGGTTCGTCAGTTGCAATAATAATACATTCCAAATTGTTTGTCTGTAGCACTTACCAACGTTGTCCGAAGACAGACAGACATCAGACGGTGCAATTAGCCAAGACATATGTATTCTGTCTGTACCCGACAGTATTGTTGTTTTTAATTTTATTATTTATAAATGGTGAGGTCTTTATTGTACTCGTGCCATTATATCAATTATTTACATTTTAATTCAATGAAATTGTAAAGAAAATATTTGTTTTGTTAATTGTTGTAAGAATTTATTTCAGTAATAGCTAATTCCATTTATATAATATTGGCTCGCCTCCACGTGTTGTACCTTGGTAATGAACTAGCACATCAAGCGACCATACAATTTGAAAAAAATCAAAAGTTCCTATCAGATGTAAGCCATGCTCAAAAACACACATAAAGAGGAAACAAATTAAGTAAGCGGAACAGCGGAGAAGTTTATTGATTTACTGGGTCTGTTGTGAAAAAATCTGTTTTGTTCTCAAAAGAAAATCGCCTCTTGACCTCCGGGCCACTCTGCATTATCCTCATTTCAATTTATATTATTATTTAATATGAAAAGTCATACGATAAATAAACAAGGAATATAACTATCATCGCATTAGATGTTACGAGAATCAGCTCTCAAATAGATGTTACCTTCTCCTAAACTTTTAGTACCACGATATTGTAACATTCTGATGAAACTTGGTATATGAACAATAATTTGTTAGTTTCATAGAATTAGTTGATTGTCTTAACCGGGGCCTCATGGTGGCCATTTTACGTAAGAGAAGTCTGCTTTTCAAAGAACTTCCGTTATTTCCCTTTTTCGGTTATTATTTTCCAACAATAAATCTTTACAATCGATATCTAGAAAAAATAGGTATCTTTATACTTTACGGTACAACGTACGCACAATTTATCTAATAAAGAAATATCTTTTTTGTCATAAATAACACTTTTTATACTAAATCCTATACTAAAGAAATTTCGTTCGTTGTCTAGGTGGTCCCCAAATCTTTCTTTGCGTTACTGTTCCTCACATACTGGGAGATTCGTACCAAAAAATTCTAAACACATGAGCATGTCAATTTGGCAGAGTTTTCAAATAGAAATACATACAGCATATACAAGCCAGGTTCCAAAAGGTCGTGGCCCGATCTACAAAGGGTTTACATATTGAAGTTTTAACAATGTTTTGGCATATCTTTCACAGTCTTATGCAAATACAAGGTAAAATATCCAATTATTCAAGTATATTTTTACGATGTATTCAGCTACAAAAGCCCTGTGGACACCGTCGTCATTGCAAAGACTGCTGTGACTTCATTTGAGATAGCCTACTCCCCTTCTGTCCAGACCTGGCCCCCAGGGACTATTATTTATTTTCAAAACTGAAATCTGAGCTGTCAGAAAAAAAAATGGGAGTGATAAAGAGATCAAGTCGACTGTATTTTCCTTCTCCATCTAGGTTAGGCATCTAACTTGTAGAATTATAAGAAGCAATGAATCATCCTTAGCAGAGATTTTCGTATAATATAACTGTAATAGCGTAAACGAAAGAAAAAGAGAAGGAACGAAATTAAAAATTTAATTTCTAATTTCATCGGGAAAGAAAAAAGGGCATATTATTATTACCTTTTGATGCCCTTTGCCCCTTCCGTCTTCCGTAAAAGAGAGGAAACCTTATTCTAAGCTGACACTGTAAAGAATGAGAGAAGATTTTCTTACAATATTTATGCCGACATAACACCTGTGCACATCATACCTACCTTCAAATCTCCAGATTTCATATCTGTCCCGTTATTTTGGGGGGTTTCAATATTTATTATTATTTTTAGTAGAAAGTATAAAAAAAGATATCATTTTTGAGAGAAGCCTTGGGCCTTTAATTTAACTAAATTTAGAGGGTTTATGTATTGAAGATATGTATCTTTCAAAACGGGACACTATTTCACAGCTCACACTATTTATATGTCATTTCACATTGCAAACTAGTTTTCGTTTGACGAAAAACTTTAAACGTCTAACGACTCGCTTCTAGTAACATTGTTCCAAAACCTCTGGTACATCCAGTAGTTCCTCTAAAACGCCACATTGAAGCAGTGTTTCTATAAAACACAATATCTCTGGGAAGTAGATAAGTAGACATACGAGCAGTACTCAGGCGAGAGGTAGTGACATTAAGAGATTCAGAGCAGAACTTGCGTATCGCTTCTGGTAACATTGTTCCAAAACTTCTGGTACATTCAGTAGTTCCTCTTGAAAGCCGCTTTGAAGCAGTATTTCTAGAACACACAATATCTCTGGGAAGTAGATAAGTAGACAAAATATAAAATATTATATTTTAGCAAAAATAAAATTTTTGAAAAAGCAAAAAAAAAAAAAAAAAAATTTTAGCAAAGTAGTTGATTAACTGACAAATATTAAAAAAAAAAAAAATTGTTAAAACTAATATTAATATTATTCATTTTTTTATATAAATACACTATTATATAATACTGAGAGTCTCCGCCCGTTTCGCTTGGTTCCTTAGAGGCATGGCTCTTCCCTAATAGACGTAAAAACTATCCTAGGTTCTTCTTCGGTATATGCCCACAATCATATTATAAAGAAGGTTTGGTACCAATTGATAAGGTTTTTTTCTGTTACTGTGTGCAAGCAAAAACAAGCTATTTTATTATTATAGATGGAATGGGGCAGTCCCAAAAAAATTTTTTTTCTCCCTTCTAAGGGTAGAAAATGCCTCTCAAATGTCGTCTAAAAAATAACGCAATCTGATTGGTTGTTTACCGTACACGTCATCCACACATAAACAAAGATTTTGAAATTTTTTGATGCAACATTCCTGGCCTGTATTGTGAATCGAGTAGTACTTGTTATTTGTAATTTTGATTTTTAAAATATTATTTTATTTTATAAAATTATAATTTTTATAATTTTATAAAAATTTTAATTTAAAATGTCGAACATATCACTAGATGATGGTTTCGTAAAGGCAGATATCAGAAATCTGCCAGTGGTAAAGACCTTTACAGTGGCAATTTTTTTTTAAGTCCGCAAACTTTTACATTGTGTAGAAAACCAAAACACAGCTTTTTAAACACCAAATAATTTGATTTTCTTTTCTGAATTGCAATATGTTTTAACATCACCAACGCCTATACCATGTTGGGTTTTGAGTACATCAGTTCCCAGCCGATCACTGAAGTTGAGCAACGGAGGGTATGGTCAGTGTTCGATGAGTGACCGCATGTTCACACCCCAACATCTTGGACTGAATACGTAGTACGGTACTACTACAGTGTTGGTTTCTTCAAGTTTCGTGGTGCATATTCAGCTTCTGTGAGGTCCGAATGAGTAGCTATGATGCGCGTCACAAAGAACACTTTATTATTAATTTGGCTTAACGTCTCTTTAAAACATCTATTGGTCATTCAAGACGGGGTTTTACCCTCTATTCGCTGGAAACCAGCTACCCACATTGACCTCACCCAGTCTTGGTTGGGCCAGAAAAAAGAGCCAACGATACGTGGTGTTCCCAAGCGGTCACCCATCCAAGTACTGACCACGCCCGACGTTGCTTACTTCAGTGATCTGACGGGAACTGGTGTATTCAACGTGGTATGATCGTTGGCTACAAAGAACACTTGAAGTGGGTAAATATGTATTTTAGGGTAACTTTTCAAAAATGGTCGAAAAAAAGGGAGGCATGGCCGTAAAAACTTTTCCTAACCTCTCAATTTTTTAAGCCAAGGTCTGTTACGGCTCCCTTAACCCAATTAGAGAGGTTAGGAAACGTTTTTACGGCCATGCCTCTCTTTTTTTCGACCATTTATGAAAAGTTACCCTAAAATACATATTTACCCTTGAAGTGAATCATACTCATGATCTTTGATCATACCTTGGCGTATGACCAAATGTCTAACTATATTTTGATAGCTTGGATCAAAACAAATAAATCTTTATTCCATATTTTAGAATTAGCAAAATTTCAGTATGAAACTCGCTATTGCTTTTGGGTCGATAACACGACCCAGAGTCGGAAGGTTGGTATTCTGGACATTTTCTAAAACCTACCAGAGCACTTTCAGGAAATCTACTCATTTTCAAAAGCTGACTTGAGTCAAAATGTTCTCCTCCACCCGTATTTAACTAACACTGAAATTCTGATTTTAAAAAAAACTGCCTCCCAGATGCTTCGCGATATTTTGATATAGGAATCAGTAAATTTAAAAAAAAGAAGAAGAAGAAAAAAAAACAGTCCTACTGGACCCTTTTGATATATGAAAGAATAATTTTCTTGTTGTTTTTATAGAAGTTTTGGTGCATTTCGGCACAAAACAATTTTTATAATAGTCAGACATACTTAGTTTAGAATCACTTGTAACTGATATTATGAGTAATAATAAATAATTATTGACTAAATAATTATTATTTCTTATTATAAGACTTTTGATAAATCTGAAAATGTTTTGTTTATGTGTTGATGACGTCACTCCGATAAAAAATGGCGACCCGCGAATATTACGCCGTTTCAAATTTTCTAATTTTCAAATGAAAATTTCTCTGTGATTTCGGTTCTAAAATTAAAATCTGAGAGCAAAATCGTAATCAGTGAGTTCTAAAACATTTAAATAAAGTGTTTTTGAAAAAAGTGGGACTGCCCTATTCAAAGATAACATAATTACGTTTCCCTGTGGAGTGCTCAGAACAGTGAAGGTACGGAGGGAAATTGTGCCGCTTTTCTTCTAAAATTATATGGTTCTAGTTTACGTCTTTTGTACCAGCCTTGTTTATTTACTACCCTGGGGATATAAAATCAAAGCCTCTTTCGATTTTATTTTATTTTTAAGGGTTACGCTTCTTCTTCGATATTATCCATTTCTTTTTAATGACCGGACCTTCCGATTTTTGAAAAAAGCCAACAGACAATTTTATTAATTCTTGGACGCATTATGACGTCCACACCGATATTAATTTTAATATTAAAATAATATTTATTAAAATAATAAAACTTTGGATTTGAGGACATAAAAATAAACCGACGACAAAGTAAACACAAAAATCAATTAAAAATTGACATTTTCCCATCAATTTATAATTATTCAATACCGAATTTCTTAAAAATCGGTCAATATTAATTCAGCACGGATTGTTCTATTCTATTTTTGGATTCTAATGAAAAATTCGAAAATTAATATATGTTTGCCAGCAATCGCTTTAATACAAAGAACACGGATTTTTTTAGCCAGCGTCTATGGCACGTTGAATACACCAGTTCCCGTTCGATCACTGAAGTTAAGCAACGTCCAGCGAGGTTGATCCATGTGGGTGTCCACGTGGGTTCGAACCTTCGTGATACTGGCTATTTTTCCCGGCCAAACCCATGCTGGGTGAGGTCAATGTGGGTAGCTGATTTGCAAGTTTCCAGCGAATGGAGGCTGAAACCCCCGTCTTGAATGGTCCAATAGATGTTAAAGAGACGTCAAACAAAATTAAAAAAAAAAATGTTGAGAATGTTATAATGGACGAAAGCACTCCGTACCTCTACAAAATTATTAAAGTTGATACACAAATTATTTTGAAACATTAACTCATTATGACTGCTCATTGAAGCAAGCACAGGCCTATTTTCGATTTAAATATGGAAACAAATGTCTCCTGTTGGTACCCCATTCCTCCAAATTATGTAATTTAATTATAATTCAAAAAATAAATTAAAATAAATGTACCCAAAAATTGTGTTTCCCATTTCAAATAGGAACAACAATTATTGAAGAAAATAAATCAGTCAGTTTGGATACCTTTAAAAGCTATAAAGAAAAATAATAAAATTAAATAACAACCGCCTCTTCGTGTTAATCTCGAGAGCAACCAAATAATGAAGGGGGGGGGAGATGAAATGAAATTATACATTATGTGGGTACCTGAGCTGAAATTGTAAGTGCACACCAAAAAAAATTGGAGAAATGAGAGAATTAAATTAAAAAGAAATCTTGAAAAATTGCTTTCTAAGCGGCTGTGGTGAACTTTGTTGGGAGACATCAGGAGAGTTGAGGGATGGAGGAGAAGCTTTTTCAGAAAGGACTGGAATAATAGCAGGTACATTATATTTTAAATTATTATTTTAGGAGGGGAAGAAAATGGCATTTATACATAAAAACAGAAAAATCTGAAAATGTCCGTTGAGGTAATAAAACAGTAGATGGAAATGAGAGCCCTTACGCGCAATGGTAAAACAGCGTGCGGAGTTGCTAATTGTAAACGTTACTGAACTCCACTTTTGATCCGTTATACATCCCGAAATGCACATGTATGTGTGTATGTATATGTGTATGTTTGTTTGTTACGCGATACAAGCCAGAATTTAAATTCGATTTTGACGAAATCTGTTATACATGTTTAAAACAAAATTTCCAATATTGTTTTTTTGAAAATGATTTTTATCTTTTTAACGGTTTGTTGTAGAAACGTAAGTATGTTATAGAAACGTAAATATTTATATGTTATGGCTGGTGTTAAGGACTTTTCGATTTCCAAAAGTCCTTAACACCAGAGGGGCCAGTATTTTGTCTTTTGAAAATATTTTTTTTTTAACTTGATTAAGATATTTTTTTAAAAATCATCTTGATCCACTAGTGTTTTCTTCCAAATGAATGAGATATTCATTCCAATCCAAACCGCAAGCCCGATTTTGATGAAATTTAAAACAGACACTCTTTGGTCTTATGAGACTATCTTCATCTGGGTGTAGTTTAGGGCACCAAACCTGAAATTCGGGTCAATTCACTAAAAGCGGAAATATCACTCCAATTTTGCCAAATATATTTCAAACATCGCTTTTTAAAATAACCATAGTAAGCATTTATTTTACTTTTTCTAATCTGTGCTCACAGTTTTATGATCTTGGTGATGTTAAATTTTGAGTTTTTGATGATATTTGTAATTTTTTTTGTTTTTCCAAAATAATTAACCTTTTAAAAACACAAGAAAAGACATCAAAATTATGAGCCCCCAGTCCCATCGTCTTCATATATCTTCATTTCTATGTGCCTTTCTAATCAACTAGAAAAAACCCGTGTGGGATATGCTGTGAGATGGAAATAAGTCCCACAGGTGGCATCAATTCTTTCTGAAGATTTCAATTGATGTCATCAAAGATTTATTCTTTTTGATTGTCTATTTTAAAAGTAATTTTGTTGAATTAGAATAGTAGGTACTCGTATGTCAAGTAAAACCATAATAACACAGATAAAATACTATATCTTCACTTGACGATAAAAACTTTTATTTTATCTGCCTTATTACTTTAAAAGTTTTATTAGTCAACGATTTACCACGTAAATTGAAGTTAGGCAACGTTGGAGACGTTGTTGGGAGGTAGTTGTAAATGTTGTTAACCTAAGTTGTGAAAAGAGATGCCTTCCCACACAGATGCTTTAAAAATCAATCAAAATTTTTATTTTCTTGAAAGTAGTTTGTTCCATAAAGAACGAGTAGTTAATATTTACTTCCGAACGATTACAGAGCGGGGAGTCAAACCCCCTGTAAGAACTGCCTCTTATCATTTCTAAGATAGATCCCGTGAAAAAGGGATAGACATCGTTAGGCCTAGTCGTTCTGTAAACTGTAGAACTCACACAATTAAATGGCCGTTATTTGACCCCAGGGCACCAAAACGAATTATCTTATTCCATATGAATGTATTGAATGTTCATACCATTTCATCAGTAATACATTTTGTGCAACGCTTATTGAATTTGACTTGGAGGGCTGAGCGCTGCCGCGCTCCTCAATATTATGTTCAAGAGTTATCGTGGACAAACGGACATTCAAAAGAAATTTTGTTGTGGCAAACAAGTCCTAACTTTGTTTGGTCAAATAATTAACCCTTCGGATTCAGAATAATAAAAATCTATCTTCCGTTTGTCGATTTTTCGTAAAAAGGAAGAAATTTGAAAACCCTCTCTGAATAAGTTTGTAGTTGTCTGACAAGGGACAGGTGGAGTAATGAGCACTGTTGTCATTTTGTTCTGATCTTAATTAATGACTAAGATTTAAAAGATCCCATTTTTATTTTATATTTAATGTAATGTCGGATCATTAGGCCAGATTAATTCTGAGACAAATAATATGAAATTTGTTTCAAAATTTCACCTTCTAATATCTTTTTTGTATTAATCTTTTTTACCTCGCCCTCCGCCCCCCACCACTCCGGGTCGTCTGTCCCGCATTTTTCGTAATATTTCTCTGCTTGTCATGTTTTCTTTGGTCTTCATACTTTTCCTTTATGCTTTGCGCTTCAACATTTTTGGGATTTTCACTTTGTTTGCTTTGTACCATGATGATGGTTTGCACATTCTTCTTATTCAAAAGTGTTCATATTGTTTTTAGAGACAGAAACTAAAACATAGTAGAAATTAATTATTTTTACAGTAAATAAATATTTTATTTTTTTTATAATAAAAAAATGCCTCTTGATCTCCTGGTTTCATTATATTTTAATCATTGCATTATATTTTTCAGTATTTTTAATTTCACTGATGTATAGAAAAAAACCGCACGACAAATAAAATGAATAAATGCATGAGGGAAATTTCTGTCATTAATTTTGAAAACAAATTCTAGATGTTTTTATAGCTGAGAACTATTTTTAGCCCGCACAACATTTCTTAATTTCTGTATTCTGACGGAAATTGGTGTGACCAACGTGGTCAATAGAAAGAAAATTTATGATTTTTTGTAATAATATATATGGACTTATAGCTTGCGATAGACACTTTGAAATGAATGCATCTCCTTTTACCATTTGTTCTGTCACCTGTGTCATCATTTACATTCTTCTCTGGTCCTTATGCATGTATATTATATATTGTGGTAGTGAATAGTAGACTTCATGTAATTAACCACACGAAAAGCATATTCTTTGAACAAAATAAATGTCCATTTGTCCATGCCTAGTTTCATCAAAACCGGATAACCCTAAAACGATTTAAGTGGAACAAAGAGACGTTTAAAAAAATTGTGGTGTAAAAACTTTTGATAATCACAATTCATTTTGATTATCAAAAGATTATTTTAGTTTCATTATTCGAACGGGAACTCGAGAATCTAACGTCGTGGTCCATCATTGGTTGTCATTGAATTCATTTTTATGAATATTATTAAAGCGGAAAATACCTATTCCCCGTTCAATAAAAAAAAATCGAATTTTCGTTTTTCCAAATATTGAAAATTTCAAATTTCGGGAAAATTTTGTGCCATATTTTTGGATTATCCGAAAAAATTGGATATAAAATAGTTATAAATAAATTTATTAGGTGAGAAAGAGATGAATATGAATTTTACCATAGAAACTTGAGTTAAATATGAAAATACTTGTATACATACGTTCGATGTAATGCTATCAACTTTATAAATACCAAACTCGTGAAACATGACCCTGTGTACACTGAACAAACTTTTATCTAGAAGGGCTTTCCTCATTTTACAAATTAAATTCATTTCAGGGGTTTTAAAAACATGACCCTGTGTACACTGAACAAACATTTATCTAGAAGGGCTTTCCTCATTATACAAACTAAATTCATTTCAGAGGTTTTAAAAACATGACCCTGTGTACACTGAACAAACTTTTATCTAGAAGGGATTTCCTCATTTTACAATTTAAATTCATTTCAGGGGTTTTAAAAACATGACCCTGTGTACAATGAACAAACTTTTATCTAGAAGGGCTTTCCTCATTTTACAAACTAAATTTATTTCAGGGGTTTTAAAAACATGACCCTGTGTACACTGAACAAACTTTTATCTATAAGGGCTTTCCTCATTTTACAATTTAAATTCATTTCAGGGGTTTTAAAAACATGACCCTGTGTACAATGAACAAACTTTTATCTAGAAGGGCTTTCCCCATTTTACAAACTAAATTCATTTCAGGGGTTTTAAAAACACGACGCTGTGTACACTGAACAAACTTTTATCTAGAAGGGCTTTCCTCATTTTACAAACTAAATTCATTTCAGGGGTTTTAAAAACAGGTGATTTTTTCTAGAAAAAAAAACAAGATATCCATGCAGTTGTTTTTTTTACGTTGCTTGGTTACACATCAGTATTAACTAGTAGCTCTGTCGAATGTAGACCTCACTCAAATATGTTGCCCTGGGAGGCCATATTGTGTCTAGAAAATATTGTAATTCTTTAAATTTAAATAACCTTATGTTATTTAAATTTAAACCAACAGGTTCGGCCCACTTTGGTTGGCCACGTACAGTCATAGCATTTCCCCTGCTGCTGTCTTGCTCGCAATCATTTAAATGATTATTTATTAATCAACTAATCGGAATAAAAAGTATGCTATATCCTTCTTTGTTTTGCCCAAATCATGTTAAAAGACTCGCTGTGGATCAATAAGGTTGATACTTTATTATTTCTTCTACTTCAATTATTCCTTATTAAGGGGCCCCTTCAAGGTTTGACAAATGACAATTAAAAACTTTTAACAGCATACAAAAACTCATTTAGAGCTGCGATATTGCTACTTTTGATTGACTGACTTTAAAATAGATTCATTTGACACTTTCTCTGCGAGGAACACAAATGCGAGGATTTGTGTTCCTGGACATAATAGAAATCCTCAATGCCCCTGACTAAACAGAATCCATTGCCCATGTCCATTTTATGCATTCCTGAATAAACACAAATGAAAAATCTAAATTGTTGTTGGGATAAGATAAAAGTGTTTTTGCTGTTATTTAGGAGATTTGCTTGTATTTTGATTAACTGAAAAAAAAACTGCTCGGGGGGAAATTTTACATTGTTGATAACATTTTATGTCAATGTGTTTTTTGTGTAAGCTACTTCCGTCCGTCCTGCATAAAAAAAAATCAAAGCTTTTTGTTTGACCTTTTTTCGGATTTTATTTTATACATCTGGGATTTATAAATTGATACTTTTTTAGGTACTCAACCACAGACAAATGGGTGCTAAATGAATCGGTACTTGACTTTTCTGTTATCCTTTCACAGTTCTGCTATCCTTTCACAGGTTTTTATTGTTTTGAAATTCTTAAAGCTCAACACTGAACTCAAACTTTGGACCTAACCTCCGACGCCCTACTTTTAAATTTGTTCACTAGAAACTATATATTTGTCACAGATTGTACCTCAATTCACCTCAGTAGGCGCATCATACGCCTCAATTACCGTTTCGTTTCTTTTATCAGGTTACACACTAAAATAATATGTACTTTTTTTTTTTTTTAGCGCCCCCTTCTTCCTTTTATATTCTATTTCCAATCTTCTGTCGAAGGGGTGGGATGGAGTTGGATGCGAACCAACAGTCTATTGGTTACGAATCCACCGCCCCAACCAACTGAGCTACTGAGGCTGTTTTTATTATCATCAATAAATTTTCTGTTCTCGCAAGCTAGAATATTTGGAAGCACGTCCCAATTCTGGATCGATGCAAAGGGTTGACAAAAGGTCTTTCATTGTCCGATCACAGAAAACTCTTATCGAAACCAGGTAAATAATGGTCAAAGAAATGCTATTTAGGACGTCAAAGAAAACTCTTATCGAAAGCAGGTAAATTATGGTCAAACAAATGCTATTTAGGGCATCACAGAAAACTCTTATCGAAACTAGGTAAATAATGGTCAAACAAATGCTATTTAGGACATCTCCATGGATGTACAGATTACCTTGTCATACTTCCGTGACAAATGGCTATTAGGTCAAACAAGCCTCATTAAAAAGCTTGGTCCAAATAAGATAATAAATTAGTACTCTGAAAAACATTGACTGAGAATAAAGAAGGTTGATTGGTAACTTCGAATAGTCATGAGCAGGAAAAACTAAGTATTATAGGATACATCAGCGCTGGAAAAGGTTGAATAAGTTTCATCATCTACATTTTAAAAGACTAAAGAGCTGAATAATTCTTCAACTATTTGGCAACACTGAACGGACGCGACATCAACATCATGTACCCCAATCTTACGAGAAAGTCGCATCTTTCTAACCGTCTTGCCTTAAGTAAAAGACGCGTCAGCAAATTGTGAGTTAAGTACATGCATAAAAAGATTTTTAGTAAATCCATGGGATACGCTTTCAAACGAGGTTTTTATATCAAAATCCTTTTAAGCTTTTATACATTCAAAACCCTACGTGAGGTCCTGTTTCATTAGAAACAAAACGGTTGATCTCGACTTGAACTGTCACTAAAGTTAGAGTAATTTTTTGTCCCCGTGGAGGTTACTCATTTTATTCTTCTTTCGTATTTAATTTTAACTTTTCCACCACCAAGAACTGTGAAATGATGGCTAATTAAATTTACGATCTAGTTTCTTTAATTATTCGTAAACTTAGGGAATAATGCAACATGGGGCGTGAAGGGTAAGTGAGTCTTATTTTATATTATCACAACCAGTCCGGCAAAGAAAACTGAAGTTAAGTTTAGTTAGTTTATCAAAAGTTACGTAGCCTTTGTTATCCTCCATAAAGTAGCAACGTTTACGAGCACATAGATGAAAAAAAAAAAAACTTTCATTTCTCTTGCATGTCATTTGCTAACTTTTTTCAAAATTTATAAGTTGTAGATCCGATTATGCGGGAAATGCCCAAACTTTTTGATGATGAGTGAATCAATGGTTGAATGGAAGATTATTCCTCTGCCCTTTGATTAAAATATATCTTTTTTTTTCTCCTTTTCGCTCCTCGCTCCAAATAATAAAGTTGTTCACTAAAGTAATACAGGGTGTGCCAAAAGTCCGAGACCACCTGAATATAAAGTGGACATAAAGTGGAATTTTGAAATTTTGTATGCTATATTATATCTCAAATTAAACCACCCGATGGTGTGACCAATTTTTCAGGGGCGGTCCCATGTGGCCCCCAGGGGGCCCAACTTTGTTTTTTTAAATACGAACTCAGATCTTGTGATACATTTTCAAAAAGACGATAAAATTAGAAGTAATTTGCAAAAAAATCACACGTTTAGCGTGTTTTTTTTTCAAAATGGCGGCCATTTGAAATTTCCAAGATATGACTTCCAAGAGTGTCTAAAACTAAGCGAATTATTTCTAAAAGTAGGCGAAGTGTCTAAAACTAGACGAATTATGTCTAAAAAACAGGTTCTTTGACATTGTTGTCCTATGCGATCATTCAATATCCCATTGCAAATAATTCGCCTAGTTTTAGACAATCTTGGAAGTCATATTTTGGAAATTTCAAATGGCCGCCATTTTGAAACCAAACACGCTAGACGTGTCATTTTGCAAAGCACTTCTAATTCTATTGTCTTTCTGAAAATGTATCACAAGATGGGGGTTCGTATTTA
>CM022879.1:10378449-10391879 GCA_012654025.1 Pachypsylla venusta | reverse complement strand
AGAAGGAGGACTTTCTATAATGGCATCAGTAGTATTTTCTATTCCTACTCTACTCCAACTTGCTGATAAATGGGAAAATATTCAGTCAATGTTCTGGAGAAGGAGGACTTTCTATAATGGCATCAGTAGTATTTTCTATTCCTACTCTACTCCAACTTGCTGATAAATGGGAAAATATTCAGTCAATGTTCTGGAGAAGGAGGACTTTCTGTAGTGGCATCAGTAGTATTTTCTATTCCTACTGCACTCCAACTTGCTGATAAATGGGAAAATATTCAGTCAATGTTCTGGAGAAGGAGGACTTTCTACAATGGCATCAGTAGTATTTTCTATTCCTACTCTACTCCAACTTGCTGATAAATGGGAAATTATTCAGTCAATGTTCTGGAGAAGGAGGACTTTCTATAATGTTCTATTCCTACTGTATTCCAACTTGCTGATAAATGGGAAAATATTCGGTCAATGTTCTGGAGAGGGGAACTTTCTATAGTGGCATCAGTAGTATTTTCTATTCCTACTGCACTCCAACTTGCTGATAAATGGGAAAATAGTCAGTCAATGTTCTGGAGAATTTCTATTCCTACTGTACTCCAACTTGCTAATAAATGGGAAAATGTTCAGTCAATGTTCTGGAGAAGGAGGACTTTCTATAGTGGCATCAGTAGTATTTTCTATTCCTACTGTACTTCAACGTGCTGATAAATGGGAAAATATTCAGTCAATGTTCTGGAGAAGGAGGACTTTCTATAGTGGCATCAGTAGTATTTTCTATTCCTACTGTACTTCAACTTGCTGATAAATGGAAAATATTCAGTCAAAGTTCTGGAGAAGGAGGACTTTCTACAGGGTGTTTGGCTATAAATGGGACCCCTGCATATGGTAGGTAGCTGAGATCAAATGAATATTTTTTCCAAAATTCTTTAGTGACGAAGCATAGCCGAGTTACAGGGTGGAAATGGTCATTTTTGGACAACTTTCGACGTCGTTTGGTGGTTTCTGTGTGACCGATCAAAAAAGATGGACCCTAAATCATAGTTGTTGATGGCGGTGATTGCAAATATGCCATCGAAATTTTAAAAAACAAAAGCAAAGTGTTCTCAAAAATGATTCGACTTGTGAAAATAGAATATCTTTCCAAGAATTTTTGTGTAAAAAAAAATTGAAAAACCGAACAAAAAAATTAATTCCCATGTTAAGAGAGAACCAAGAAAATGGTCCGATTTCCATAAAATTTTAGAAATAAGCTCCAATTAAGGTCCTGGACGCAACTGTCAAATTAGAATTTCGAAAAAAGAGCGTGAACCAAAATGGCAGCCTTCCAAACTCCAAAGAATGTTCTATTCAATACATTTGCCTTTATTTTTTCCCGGTTTGAAAACACATTTAAATTGATTTCAAGAGTACCTGAGCATGGAAAATGTAATCTGAACTCAGATTAAGAAAGAAAAAAAAAATCGGAAAAAATGTCTTCTAAACTAGCACATCTTAACATTCATCAGAAAATATTCTAGGAAATATGAAAATTCACAATTGTTTTTTTTTCTTTTTTTTTATGATATCCTTTTAAAAAATCTGAACTCATAATTCCATTTGTTATACTCGGGTACTGTCATATCAAAAGACAAAAAAACTAACGAGAAAAAAAGAAAAAAAATACTTTTAATCGAACATGTTTTGGATTTTGGAAGGCTGCCATTTTGATTCACGCCCTTTTTTCGAAAATCTATTTTGTTCGGTCACACAGAAGCCACTAAGGGACGAAAGTTGTTCAAAAATGACCTTCTCCACCCTGTAACTCGGCTACGTTTCGTCTGGCTCACTAACGATTTTCTTAAAAAATGTTCCATTTGATCTCAGCTACCCATCATATGCAGGGCATCAGTAGTATTTTCTTAATTTTGCGAGTAGCGAGTCTATTTTTGTGGTACGAGTAAGTGATGACCTAGGTATGCAATGTTATGGACTCGACCAGAAACGCTTTATGTTCTTTCTGAGCATTGTGGTGAAGATCCTACCGCCATAATGTGCCATGGTTTTCGCCAGAATGTGCTACTGAGATGAGGATCAAATCAAATGAAATATCTTAATTTTGGATCTCACGTTGTTCCTACCGCCATAATTTGCCACTGCTATGAAGATAAAATCAAATTAAATATCTTAATTTTAGAACTTTGTTCTTTCCGCCATAATTTGCCATGATAAGTCAATTTATTTTCTAGCCTTGCCGTCTCCTTTGATGAGGTTTTTTAAAAGAATAAAAAAGAAACTAGAAAAAAATTGCTTTTCCGTTTTTAATTTTAATAAAATTTACAAGTATGTCCTTCGGGGATGTATTAAATTCTAGATAATTATGTTAAAAAAGAATGCTTCTCTTTTTGTTAATATTTTCCACAACATTCTTGATTACCCTTCCTCCTATTTTGTTATAAAAAAAATCTTCGTCAACTCATAACTAAAAAATAAAATATGCCCCACATCCAAAGGGATATATTGTAATTTTAATTTTTTTACCCTATTTTCAGTACAGATCTCAAATAAATCTTAACGTATTACTTTTTTTATTTCCCCTCCCCCAATCTCCGCAATGTCAATCCATTCGGATACGCCAGACTAATCGATACAACCTCGCCAGGGAGGACTTCTAGCCCCTTTCATTTCGTTCGTTGGATGTACCAGGATCCCAGGGTTTCCTATCTATACCAAAGGTAGTCCTATTTAAGATTTCGAAGACGAACACACTGTCATCTCCCCTGAAAGAGTTCCAAATTCGAAAACCACCAGAAAAACTTTCAACTTTTAAATATTTAGGCCAGCGTCTATGGGACGTTGAATACACCAGTTCCCGGTGGATCACTGAAGTTTTGTAACGTCCAGCGAGGTTGTACCATGTGATTGTCTACGTGGGTTCGCACCCTCGTGATGCTGGCTATTTTTCTGGCCCAACCCAGGCTGGGTGAGGTCAATGTGGGTAACTGGTTTGCAAGTTTCCAGCGAATGGAGGGTAAAATCCCCGTCTCTAATGAGCAATAAATGTTAAAGCCAAATTAAAANAAAAAAAAAAAAAAAAAAAAAAAAAAAAAAAAAAAAAAAAAAAAAATGCGGGTTTCAGCGTTTTGGAAAATGCAAAACGTCCTGAAGATATTGACCTCCGCTGCTTTTTTTAGACACCCTATGAAAGGTGTCCGCAGCCTGGCTTCAATTCGCGTACGCCACGTAACTTAACTTCTGGGATGTGTTCGAAACTGGTATATCCAACGTGGTACATCGTTCGCCAATGTTTTTGATAATGGAGCATATTAAGTTCCGCCCTTTCTACTTGATCCAATGCTGTCATCAGACACTGTTGAATTCTATGTTTATTGACATTATTAACTACTAATGTAACTGAATTCCTGTTTCCGTCTGTTGTTCTAGGTAAGTTTCACGTTCATTCAACTACATTCTACTCGCATACATTTTGGGCCAATTCTATTTCTGCAGCCGTAAGTGATGTTTTCTTTGTTAAAAAACAATCTTAGACATGATGGTTACAGGTTATAAGTCTCTATTAAAAAATCTTGTAATTTAAATTGATACAAAAGAAATGGCGGAACTCAAGTGTAAACAACAACACAGCTACAAGAATAAGACATGTTTCAAATTTTGAAAAATATTAGGTAATGCTATATGATCGATCTGTCCTTATTCCCTTATGTCGGCGGATGTAATATTTAGCAACTGTGTGATTTTACGGCGCAACACTCGCTTGTCCCTAATGTACCCCAACGCCCATTCGGCTGCCCCGCGTCAGACGTTTCCCATCATAACAGGCTGCCGTTTACTTCTTGATGTCACATTCAATAGTAACCTTAGCAATTTGAATGACAAATAAAGGTTCTATTTTTATCAGACCTCGTTAAGTCTTTTCCTTTCTAAACTAAAGTTTGCCTTAATCTGAAAGTTGTATCCCTATGTCAGATACAGCTAAATAATGTAAAGGAAAATATGCTAAAAAGTTTTTTTAAAAAAATCCGGCGACCTTTTGATTTCCCATTTAACTTGAAATTCATTTTTATTTTCCTTTTTTTGTATTGCTTTTTTAAAACTTTTTTTTTAAGTATACAGGGTTGGTCTGATAGTTCGTCTAAATTATACAGAATTTAGCAGGCTCAGCCAGGCGCTCATGAATGAATGAATTTTTTCAAGGCCCGTGTATTCGACCGTTCGATAAAAACTGGAAGTAAAGTGTATAATGTATACAATATGCTCCCAGCTTGACATTCCTGATGGGGTACCAGGCATGTCAAACTGGGCCCACTGCAACAAATGTTNAACTTGAAATTCATTTTTATTTTCCTTTTTTTGTATTACTTGTTTAAAACTTTTTTTTTTAAGTATACAGGGTTGGTCTGATGGTTCGTCTAAATTATACAGAATTTAGCAGGCTCAGCCAGGCGCTCATGAATGAATGAAGTTTCTCAAGGCCCGTAAATTCGACCGTTCGATAAAAACTGGAAGTAAAGTGTATAATGTATACAATATGCTTCCAGCTTGACATTCCTGATGGGGTACCAGGCATGTCAAACTGGGCCCACTGCAACAAATGTTACGAACCTATGACCTTTTAACTTACAAGACTCTATTTCTATGTCTCCATATTAGAATAACTTTCCATGGAGATCTTGTCAGCTATTTTTCAATTATAAGTAGATTTATCTTTTGGATTTATCTACGGCCCGTCATTGATAATCACTTTGTAATAATGGCACTATGCTGTGTGACCCTGGTCGTCCTGTGGAATTGACTTCGCGCGATTACAATTTTTCTGATATTAGATTTATTTAATTAAAATAAATGGTACGGAAAACAGTACTAAACTTTATCTTCCTTTATACTATGAATTAAGCAGGCTTCGGTCGCAGGTATTTGATGGAAATATTAAATCAATTATATCAGCGGCAGTCTTCGTCTGTTGTCGCAGCTCTCCGGTAAAAACATTTTTGGAAATGGATCTACAGCCTTTGGCTGCTGTCACAGGTCACTAGTAAAAATATCATATGAATTAAATTTGACCTTTTTCTCATTCCCCTGGCCCGCTGTGAAAAATTGAGAAGTTGCTATCCCTAAAGCTTTTGAAATCCAAAAATTGCAAGCCGTTCTAAAGTTAAGGGTGGGTGACCGGTCATTTTAGGACTCGCTGTATACGAAGATATGTGCTATGCAATAAGCTCAGTAAGTATACGTCTGTTTTCGAGCACCCTAAGAAAGTATGAAATTAGAAAAATGTTTTATCAATCACGTTCTCTTTCTTGATGAATTTCGTCTCTGAGTTGTTTTAAGAGTTCCAGAAAGCTGATTTCATTATAAATCATGAACGCCAAATATTTGAAACTTTTTGTTACTTCGGAATGATCCAGGCTAAGACCCTTGACACTTATAGTCTGTTCAAGTGTTGCCAAAAAATCTGGGTCGTTCTGCAAATATAATAAAAACAATTCCAGATGAAAATCATTGACAATGTAACGGTGGCCAGTGGCAGATCCAGAGCAAATTTTTTGGGGGTCCAGGAAAATGAAATACTGAAATGAAATACTTAATGCGAATATATACGGCAATATTTTAGACCTTAAAATCAATTCGATGTTTTCCCTTTTTGGAGAATCTCTCCAATACATCTTCCGAAGTTACTTCAATGTCATAATTTACATTGAGATGGACCAACCCGTGATTCTATTCTGTAGCATTGTACCTCTGAGAAAGGTCTTCTTCTCCTTTGATCCGATGCAAAGGAGAAGAAGACCTTTCAGCATTAACATTTATGATTGGTATTGTACACATTTACTCTTTGGGGGGGGAAGAATCTCCTAGTTCCCCCCCTTCCATTCCGTACGGTTATATAGTAGTTAAACGCCCCCTGGTAAACAGGAGGGAGTGGCGTCGGTTTCCCCAATTGAGGCAGGATTTTGTCCTAATTTATTTTGATATACATATTTGTTCAATGGCGACATAAAAATAGACATATAATGGTTTAGTGGATATAAAATTCCTTGGGGATTACACTTTCCAAGTGTTCACCTTTCATTTAAGTGTCTATTTTTAGCCAGCGTCTATGGCGCATTGATTACACCAGTTCCCGCTAAATCACTGAAGTTAAGCAACGTCCATCGAGGTTTTACTAAGTGGGTGAACAGTTAGTTTCGCACTCTCGTGATGCTGGCTTTTTCCGGCCCAACCCAGGCTGGGTGAGTACAGTATGGCTAGCTGGTTTGTAAATTTCTAGCGTACGTTAAACAAAAGAAAAAGTCTAATTTTTTTCATGATTTTGTATTGCATTTACTGGTGTATCCCCTGACTCAGTACCGTAAATGGAAAATTCGGGTCCAGGAGAAAAATATACGGTGTACTCCCAGGGGAAATTATACGAGCCTAATATTCAACAAACTTAGTGATTATCAACTTGAAAACAGTTGATTATACAGAATTAAAAAAACCTCTTTATAATGAGTTAAATCTTCAGACCTAATCGTAAAATTTACACTCAGAAATATATTAAAACTAGCTGTTTACGGACTCTAGCTGAGATTCATGGGCGTTCCCTTGCTTATTGGAAAATCGGCGGTAACTCTAAAATGGTTGGACGGTTTTTTGTAAACTATGTCCTAAATTAAGTTTTAAAGGGCCACCTAAAATTTTCTCGCTTTGAGTTGATATGTTGTCCCGAAACATTTGATCAATGTTTTTTGACCTGAATTTGGTCAAAAATCGAAAAATCGGATGTAATTCGAAAACGGTTCGACATTTTTGAATTCTGATAATTTTTCTGGGTTTAAGCCTATGGTTTCCGGAAGCCTATGCTAAACAATTAGTAATACATATATACATTTATCGTTACAATGAGTTTTATTATTATAGATAGATAGACAATTCCATGTGGTTACCCTGGGTTTAAAAACAATTAATGTAACTAAATGATACATTACTATAGTATAGTTTCCATTGAAGGACTCATAACTGAGATACAGACGTTCCACTTGCGGTATTTCACGAACAGAACTCCTATAGAAAGTATAGAGATAGTTTCCTTGCTCCGAATTAGACATATCAAATGATAGTTTTGCTTCATAAAATCCTTCCTCCTCTCTTTTATGAATTGATCCTTTAGCACTTAGCACTGTTAACTTTGCAGTTGTTTGTAGAAATGAGCAGAATGGAAGTTGTACAAAATAGACGTCTCTGTATAGCTGTTTATCGTCATTAGTTTCACCCAAAATAAAATTATAATACTTAGTTGAAATCCAACTGAAATGTAATTGACGGCCAATATCCGGCAGGAACGGAGGAGGAACTGTAAATTAAAATAATAATAATAATAGACTTGTATAAAATTTAAGGATTTGGGGCCAGATTAAGAAAATTGGCACCAAATCTTTTGGTCAATAATGGCAAAAGGCTTTACTTTTTGTTAAGTCTTTTCCCACCTCCAACTTGACTGATTTTTGCAACCTTCCTTCTCAACTTCTCCTTGGAGATGAGAAGGTTGCAAAAATCCAATTTAAAGCAAAGATGGAATAGATAGTGTTTGATCTGGTACTGATTTACACAAAAATGAAAAGAGAATAATATATTGTTTTTTACTTTCCTTATCCTATAAAAAGGAAAGCATTGTAATGGGCTGAAATTTTCGATGTCGAGTTTTCAATGCCAAAACACGCTTTGGGGTCCCAGAGCCCAAATCTCGAGTTTCAGCTACTGATCAAAACCGGCGAAAGAAATACAAAATTTCCGTTGACGCGATTTTTTTGGTCGTTTATCCCTTTTTTGACTTCAATCTTTAACAAACAGTGTGATCGACAAATATATTTGATCATATTTGCTGTTTGGTTGTATTTGATCAAACACAAAAGTGACAGAAATTTCTCTAAATAGTCTGATATACTTTTCACTGTTTGATTGTTTTTGAAATATTTCTGAAGCGTCCGTGGAGGCTCAAGTCCTCAATTGTGCAAAAATGCAGAAGTAAAGAAAAACTAAATTAACATTCCATCAAAAATCATATTATCAAAATTATATTTATTACAATTAAATATCCGGTTGCTTTGGGATAATACACAACAATTAAAATCTGTTTAATGGCAAATAATTTTATTTGAAAGTCTCATCAAATAGTGTGATAAGCGCACAAATATATACAGAATACAAAAATTCAACAAATATTCATAAAATAAATGGTTCAAATAAAATATTATAACAGACTACCTATTCCTAACATTTTATATGAAGCCCCCATGGCTCAGTGGTCTTGCACTCAGGAGACCCGGGTTTGAATCCTGGCATTTGTCACTGTGGTTTCGGTGGACACTCATTTTGTGGACAATGAGTAGTTGAGTAGCTATGGAGATAAATGCGCATAGCGACCCGGTACCCNAAATAAAATTATAAATATATATAAAAAAATCAAAATTGAAAATTAGATTAACAAAATTTGAATACACTGCAAAATTAAAAGGACCTGTAAAGAAAACTGAAATTGTTATTAGTAGATACCTGAAAAAGAGAGAGAAAAAAAATTAGTCGTTGAACTCCTGTAGGCTATAGGGAGCAATTTCTAAAAGACGATTTTTTAAGTACAACTTAAAATTTTTGTAGTTCATGTTTTTATTAGCATTATTTATTTTGTTATATATTTTAACATAACATCACACAAACATAACCATCGCATTGGTTATGTTTGTGTGATGCGAAAACAGTCGTCACCGTCCAAAACGACTCAAACAAAATAAAATATATTCTTACCGTCTAGATCATATTCAGTGTGAAGAGGAACTGCCAGTATTTCGTTCATGCCCCTGAACGGATCAGCTATCAAATACCATATATGACCATTTTCATCACATATTCTAAGAACAGCTGAAACAATTTGGAAATTTTTTGTCCACGACCTTTTTTAAGAGAAAAACGTTAGGTTTTGTTCAAATTGTTCGTTTTATTCAGATCAGAGCTAATTTTATCAAATTCCCCTAGTACAACAAAAACCACGAGAGTCTAAATATTTTTTTAGCAGTGAGAGATACTACTGTATTGAAGTGAGCTTGCAATCAAATTTACCGCTCACGAGATAATTTGCAGAAAATAAAAAAATGAGCTTAAAATTCATGATTGCGGACGATAAAAGTCAAAATGGCAGACGGTTTCGCAACTTTCCCACATCGCGATTTTTTATAATATTGATGAGGGAGGTATAATTTAATATTTTTAGCCAAATTTAGAACTATATCATTTACTAATATTTTTTTAATCCATTTTTTCATCTAAAATTCCTGGGCTATTTTGTTTGAATGTTCCTTATTTCCTGAGTCAAGTATGTGATCACTTACCTACAGCAATATCGTGATGGTAAAATTTTGGAAACGATTCCTCTCCATATTGTAAAAGTCTTACGAAATTAACCGGGGAGATGTGAGTATAAACAGTTCCTAGGTGTGTGTAATTGTAAGCATTACGATCGTAATCATCAATATATTTATCCAATACTTCTTTAGCCATTGCGTAACTTCCGGATGTAGAATAAAAAGGCACGTCAAAGCTATCGAAATGTCTTCTCAAATCAGTCAAGTTTCGTCCTTCAAACCTCCTGAAAAATCTGAAATAAGAAAACCAAAATTCTTGACAAAACCCACAAAAAATATTATCTTTCTTGAATTCAAAATATATATAATTTCTAGTATAATTATATTTCACAAAAAAATTATCATTGAAAAAAGGACAAGTGTCACTCACTCTTCCAAAAATTTCCACCTACAAAAGTAGTGATATCTATTATTGGGGCCAAGTTTAGTGCTATTTGCGAATAAAATGACGAGGCGACAGTCTTGCTTGGATTTAATGACCGGAAGTATCCGTCATTTTAGACAATTAAATTCTCTACAAAATTGTGCTTCACCTTTTTTGTCGAGAAATGCGAAATAAGCGCGCAAATCGACAAAAACATGAAATCAAAGATGGCGGATACTTCCGGTCATTAAATCACCAGCAAGACTGTTGCCTCGTCATCTTGTTCGCAAATAGCACTAAACTGGTCAAAATTTTACACCCTTAAATTGCTTTTGTTAAAACATCAAATTTCGGCTCTAGTTATCGGGCTATTACTCTTGGTCAGTTTTTTCTAAGGGGAATCGTAAAATACTTTTGAGACGAACCATCCAAAAACGACATCAGACCGAAAGTTTCGATTTTTTTTATGACAATTTTGTACTTGCTAACTTAAATTATATTTTTCTGAAGTCAAAAAGCTATGTACACATAGCTCTGAAGTTAAAAAAAGTTAGCTGAATTTTGTGGGGTGAAGTTAACATTTACGAAAAGGCCGTCATCTTGAAAAAGAAGCGAGAACGCCATATTTATATGCTGAATAGAGTAATTTGTGTTAGAAATGGCGTAATCTACTACCCTATATCTGTTTCATCTACCAAAAACATTCAGTGTTATCTCTATTGGCTTGAGTAGACCACGCATTTGATTACTATTTTGTTTCATATTTTTTAACTTTCCTAGGTATTTAACCTCTCGGCCACTGGTAATGGAAAACTAAAAGTTGTGAAATCAGATTTGTCCGAATTCTCACGAATCCGCAAGATTGATGCCAACACGTGTCTTGGCATCAATCTTGCGCCCGTATCGCTCGTCGGTTTCCGTAAGCACAGCTGCGAAGTCCAAACCGATCCCGTTCTGCTGGGATTTAGTTGTGAACAATTTTTTTATCATAAATCTTAGAATACTATTGGAACGGGAACGGCCATGCCTCTGAGGGGCCAAGCGAAGCGGATGCAACCTGCTAGATAGAAATAATTATACTGGGAGTTCATACTAATTATTAGTCTCCAAGATTAGATATATAACTTCTTAGGGATGCAGACTCATATTTTTCGGAAATGATAATGCGACTCGATTGATATTCGATAATGTACCTTTTTCTTTGGATAATAGGTACCTAGACATCATAATAGAGTTGCATTTATCTTACTCAAAAAAACTGTTGAATCCATTATCACATTTTCGTTTCATAACTTTTTTATTAATTTCTAGGAGGCGCTGTTTAACATTTTCAAGAGTTAGACCATCTGGCACTACCATAAATACATCGGCCTCTGTCTGTCTTCCAAATTTAACATCGTGCACATCCCTTTGATTCAAATTATAAGATTCACTGAGAAATCTACAACCGAGTGATCTATACATATCTGAAATATTTTCATGTTTTATTAATATGAGAATAAAGATAACTTATAAATGTCTTCAATCTCAATATCTCTGATGATGTACTCAGAAGAATATTAAACTAGTCAGCTATGTTAGCTTAAATTGTTATGATCAAGTGAAGATGTAGTAGGTATTTTAGGTGTCTGCCTTATTATGGTTTGACTTGACACAGTATTGCAATACAACCGAATCAACTCTTCTTCTTTAAATGCACCTTTTCCCAATTATATTTGGGGTTGGCGTTGCATCCCTTAATTCTACCATGCCACAAATTTGTATTCTGTGTCTACTCCCTTTAGCTATACCCTTTCCTAACATGGTAACCCTCGGTTGCTTCTGATAGTGTCTATTAGGTTCTACGGCATTTACGATGACCGGTTCTACGGCATTTACGATCGCCGATTCTATGGCATTTATGATGTCCGCACTGGAACACTTACCATCACAGTTCCAGCGGAGGGCCATCAAAATCTTTTCGATAACCTCATATCAATTGTTGTAAATAAATTACAGAACAGAAAATAGTTGTAAATTTGCAGAAGTGAAAATTTTGTAAATGATTTTATTGAATTGCAAAAACTTCATTTTAATTATAAATTATAATCTTAGAAGTCCAGATCGAATGGCCAAATATTTAATAATACTAGGTTCCAAACCGATCTGGCCATAAGAACCACAATTCTTCCTCCTGTGAATATTCAGGATGACTGTAGAATCAGCATCAATATTTGGTGTATTATTCTGAGTAGGCTCATACTTTATTCCGAGTGGTCGGTATGGCTAATGGGAGTGCAAGGATTATTAATTTCAATATTGTTATAGCCGCCTATGGATTTTTCCAAAAAAATTCCTTAAAACTGGTATCCCAATTTCCCCAATTGGATCTACATAGCGTTTCCAGACCCTACCGTCGCGTCGTCTAGTTTAAGCAGATAATAAAGAACTCCTAATCTTTTAGTAATAGTGCCTAACAACCACTTTGGGCCCCTGCCATAAACTTGAACTGATACACTAGTGTCTATCTCGAAACTTCGCACATTAGATCGTTATATAATAGATCATGCTTTTTGTTTTCATTAACCGAATCTTGGCCTAATGAGTTGAATCTGGTGCGTATTTCTCTGCCTAACATGCCAAAGGAAGGAGACTGACCAGTTGTAGAGTGAGGTGTTTTCTTGTATTGGATAAGTAGTTGTGCTAATTGTACATCTATGGGATGCCTGTTTGATGCCATTGCTTTCAGACTTTGTTTTATTGAATAAATTGTTCAGCCAAACCATTTGTAGCAGGGTGGTAGGGAAACGCAAAGCGTTTCTCTTTGCGCTTATTGTCTTCTTCTGAAATTTCTGAGAAGGGTTCTCTAAAGTAACTCCTACAATATTTGTTCCAAGGAATGCAATTATGTTAGATACTTACTATCGGCACGGAGTGAATTGCTGACATCATAATTATAATGACGATTTCGACGAGAATTCACAGCATGGCATCTATTCTGAAATTGGAAAAAGAAAATTATAATAAATGCCAAAATCAATTCGGTGATCGACGTCTTGACAAACATCGTAAGAACCTGGTAGAATATAGAATGATTCGATTAGTTTACATATTGTGAAAATTTGTGGTCGGTACCTACCTATATACGTGTCGTGAAAAAAATTCCATGCACAAGTGTTTATTGGGAAGGTTTTTTTCCTATTGCGTCTTTTATTACTTTCAATAATGAACGTCAACTTGATATTTTATATTTCAAGAGAAATTAACTCCCTAATTTTCCTGGGGTCGTAGACCATAATTTTGGGGGGGTCCCATATAATTTTCGCTATCTGCTACCGTTTGGGCTGTGGTATTCTAAGAGACAACCCCTTCCATAATAGTACACATCACAAATTTCTAATTTATATATTAAGATATTTTGGTATAGGTACATGAATTATATTCACATGTGTTTTGATAACTTAAGTGTACTTTCTGTTAGAGGACACCCTTGTTCGGAGTACACCCTTTAGAGACAGTTATTCATTCTTGTGTTCTTTTAACTTAGGTGTACTTTCTGTTAGAGGACACCCTTGTTCAGTGTACACCCTTTAGAGACAGTTATTCATTCATGTGTTCTTTTAACTTAGGTGTACTTTCTGTTAGAGGACACCCTTGTTCAGTGTACACCCTTTAGAGACAGTTATTCATTCATGTGTTCT